>JAOANR010000013.1:33396585-33448188 GCA_030278955.1 Hygrophila difformis | reverse complement strand
CGAGTTCACTGTCCCGTCCGGCGGTACGACATGATGACGACGAACATCGTCGAAAGCATGAACAAGGTCCTACTGTGGCACGCAGGTTGCCTGTGTGCGCTATGCTGGAGGTGATTCGTGCTACTGTCGGAGATTGGTTTAAGAAAAGACAAAAAGATGCTTCAAGAAACACAGAACGTTTAACCGATTGGGCAATGAGGGAGGTGTTTAATGCTCGAGCGATAGGTGATAAGCTGGATGTCGAGAATACGCGAAGGGAAATGTGTACCACGTCCGGCACCGCAGTAAGTCGTACACGGGTAAGCCTTATAGAGGACCCAACGTGCACATGCCAGAGCTTCCAGCAGATGTTGATACCGTGCGCCCACGCAGTCGCCGCAATCCAGTAAGTATTCGACTACATCAATGCTTCAGAGGTTTATCGCGCTGGAAACATAAGTTGAGTGTATTTCCAATATGCAAGAAAGCGATGCATGGAGCGGACCCGTGTATCCGATGGCACACCCGAACGATTGGGGCGGTACCAACAGAAATTGCGGATGCCCCATGCAAGACGCCTGAATGCCCGCGCCAAGCGGGAAGACCAAGAACAACCAGGCTTCGATCGGCAGTGGAAAGAGCATCGCGTGCGGGGATGCCTCAAAGATGTCGTAGGTGCGGCCAATCCGGCCACAACCGAAAGAACTGCACCGCGACCGGGACATCAGAAAGGCGACCGCGTGCACCAAAAAAATGTAGTAGATGCGGTCAGGAAGGCCACACGGCACTTAGGTGTCCGCAGAACATGCCTCGGAATATCCCCGATTTGAATAGTAGCGGGACCATATGCCTGGGTGACGTGGCCCCACTGAGTAACAATGAGGGATGGTCCTTTGCTGAATTTATGATTTCAAGTGTAATTGGAGTGTATAAAGACAAATAACTGTAGCCTCTATCAAATTGTTGCTACAATTATTATTCTTCAACAAAGTGGATAACATGTTTTAAAGCCCATTGGTCAACGAACAATCAGTCACATAATGTAAACAATCGGCAGTGGATGTCATCCTTCTTGTCTATCTTCTCATTCATGGATTTTTCTCCTGTGAACTTTTCAAACAAGCTGTAGCTGATTCCCAAACTGATACTCTCTGTGTTCCATGAGTATAATTTCACCATTCGAATCGTGTCCTTGTTCCCTTGTCTGCCCCCAGTTAGAAGTTGGAGTACCTGACGGTTCCATACTTTGAAGGTTATGGAAAGAGAAATTAACTTTCCATTTTCTGAACTCTTCTTCCCAAGTGAGAAGCATGTCGGCTGGGGCTATAATTGCAGGCCGACAGTTTGGAAACTTTTTTAAGTAGGTTTCAATGAATACAATGGTTAAACGGGTTTCCCCGTCCCTGGAGTATTGCGCATACTAATTTGAAACCCGTTTAACCATTGTATTCATTGAAACCTACTTAAAAAAGTTTCCAAACTGTCGGCCTGCAATTATAGCCCCAGCCGACATGCTTCTCACTTGGGAAGAAGAGTTTAGAAAATGGAAAGTTAATTTCTCTTTCCATAACCTTCAAAATATGGAACCGTCAGGCAAGGAGAACAGCCTGGGTCTCCAACTTCTAACTGGGGGCAGACAAGGGAACAAGGACACGATTCGAATGGTGAAATTATACTCATGGAAGACAGAGAGTAGCAGTTTGGGAATCAGCTACAGTTTGTTTAAGAAGTTGACAGGAGCAAAATTCATCAATAAGAAGATAGACAAGAAGGATGACAATGTGATCATTCAATACAGATATGTCTACATTTGATCGAGACATAGAGGGCAATCTAGAGCTTCCGGGCCGTGCAGATTAATATTCTTCAAAAAAGTGGATAACATATTATTCATTACACTTGAATTAAAAAAAATATTTCGGAATGGTTGTTCAGAGAGTGATGGTCACTATCCGCATAATCCTATACAGAGGATATATGCAAGCCGTAAAAAATGCTGGAGTGGCCAGCGTGAGTCGGCACGCCCTATTTACGCGACTGGCGTGCTTCGACATTTTCTAGACTCACATAATGATCAGACTCTTATGCCGCGACAGTATGTTGTGACCGTGCGAGTTTTATTTTACTTGGTGGGAATGGGAAGATTCGGCATGCTTTGCCTGAAGGAATTAAGAAGTGCATGGTCGGAGATTGTTGAGAATGTGCAACCCGGTTTGTGTCGCGGCATGTGTGCCCCCAATGCCTTGCGCACGAACATGGTGGACATTTCTACCACTGCATGGCAAGTAGGGCATGGGTTCATATTTTTTACTTAATACAGCGATGGAGCCTTACATGGTAGTGGAGAAAGGCATCCAGAATGACGAGCTCGCAAGACCTCGAATGACTCGCCTGTGCGTAAAGGTGTGTATCCTCCCATTCGATGACCACTGGCCATTAAAACAATCCTTGTAGGGTTTTAGAAGCAGATTCTTGGAAGCATGGCACCTTTAAATACTCTTGTAGTCGTGCTTCCAAAAATCTGCTTCTAAAATTCCTACAATGATTGGTTTAATGCCCAGTGGTCATCCAATGGGCGGACACACACCTTTACGCACATTAGGGTCATTCGAGGTCTTGCGGGCTCGTCATTCTGGATGCCTTTCTCCACTACCATGTAAGGCTCCATCGCTGTATTAGATAAAAAAATATGAACCCACGCCCTTCTTGCCATATAGTGGGAGAAATGTCCACCATGTTCGTGCGAAAGGCATTGGGGGCACACATGCCACGGCACAAACCGGGGTGATCATTCTCGACAATCTCCGACCATGCACTTCTTAATTCCTTCTGACAATAAATGTCGGATCATATCATTCCCACTAGGTAGAAACTAAAACGCGCACGGGCACAGTATCCTTCCGCGGGCCAGGAGCATTGATCATTATGCGTGCCAAGAATACGCCGTAGCAGCCCGCCAGCCAGCTCTCACGACGATATAAATAGATAACAGGAAAGCCGGGATTGCTGTTTGTGATGTTGCGGCCTCTCTAGATGCAGGAGGCTATGTTCGAAGCAGGCAACGTTGGCACATGCCTGTGATGAGGCACAACACATAGTCGGGCAGCATCGGCATGTGGAAGCATGCATCCAGAATGACATTTCTAACAAATACATACCTGAAAAAAATAGTTAGTGTTTTATCCATATTACCTTGTGCACATTTGTCGTGCTATGATCATATCCGTAACTGATCATACTTGCGTAAAGCATCAGCAACCGCGCTGCCCTGAACTCTCCGTAATGTGTACAAACGAACACTAATTTTTTGTTGGGATGGGATTTTCAGAGAGGAGCAACACGTTCTCCGGGCTCGAGTTTTGTAAGAACGTGTTGCTCGTCTCTGAAAATCCCATTCCAACAATATATTAGTGTTCGTTTGAACACATTACGGAGAGTTCCGTGCAGCGCGGTTGCGGATGCTTTACGCAAGTATGATCAGTTACGGAGATGATCAAAGCATGAGAAATGTGTACAAGTTAATCTGGCTAAAAATTATTGATTGTTTTCAGGTTGTATGTGTCAGTAATGGCATTCACTGCTGCATGATCCAACATACCTATATCGGCCCTTGTATGTGTTGTGCCATACTCAGAGTTGTGCGAACGTTGTGTGCTTACAACACAATCTTCCTGCATTTAGTAGATGCATCATTATTTCATGCAGTTTTCTTGGTTTGGCACAGAACTCCCCGTGCATCATCATGCTCAGGCCTGTTCGAGAAGGTAACACTTGCCGCGAGCACGAGACCAATTGTACGGAAATATCTTCAGTCATTTGCTGGCGCGAGTCCAATTGATAAAGTTGCGGCGCGAGTCCAGTTGCTGAAGTTGCAACGATCGGCCGGCAAGTCAGATGAGGTTGCGGTGCGGGGTGAAATCCTTTGGCGTTCAGACGAAGGGATAAGGATAAGGATGTACTCCACTGTTGGACAATTAGTCCTGGGCTGTTCTAAAACATCTTCAGCTTTCTTATGACGCGAATGCTCAAACTCTTTCCCAACTTTAGGTATGCAGGCGACAATGATCTTCGGCGAGGTTTTGGGTAACTGCTTCGGCCTCATGCTACTTGGCATGTTTTCTCGCGTCGACGTTCGTATGGAGGAACAGCTTCAGCCGGTCGTCCTTAGCTCACTTTTCCATTAATCTGCATGGCCCGGAAGTTCTAGATTGCCCCATATGTTTTGATGAAATCTAGACAAACCAACATTTCATACCTGAACTTGGCAGGTGTGGATTTCATCAAAACATATCGGGCAATCTAGAACTTTCGGGTCATGCAGATTAATGGAGAAGTGGGCTAAGGACGACCGACTAAAGTTGTTCCTTCATACGAACATTGACGTGAGAAAACATACCAAGTAGCGTGAGGCCGAAGCAGGTACCCAAAACCTCGCCGAACAGCATGGTCGCATGCATACCTGAAGTTGGCAGAGTTTGAGCATTTTCGACATAAGAAATGCTGAAGGAATTTTGGATCGTCGAGGAGTAATTTTACATCAGAGGACGTCATTCGAGGTCTTGCGGGCTCGTCATCCTGGATGCCTTTCTCGACTACCATGTAAGGCTCCATCGCTGTATTAGATTAAAAATATGAACCCATGTCGGTCCCGCCATGTAGTGGCAAGCAATGTCCACCATGTTTGTGCGCAAGGCATTGGAGGCACACATGCCTTGGCACATCCTGGGGTGCACATTCTCAAAAATCTCCGACCATGCACTTCTTATTTCCTTCCGGCAATGAATGTCGGATCATATCATTCCCACCATGTAGAAACTAAAACACGCCCGACCACAATATCCTGCCGCGAGCCCGGAGTACTGATCATTATGCGTGCCAAGAATATGCCGTAGCAGCAAGCCAGCCTGCTATCAGACAAGCTGTAGAAATAGGTAGCATGAAACCGGGATTGCTGTTTGTGATGTTGCGGCCTCTCTAGATGCAGGAGGCTATGTTAGAAACAGGCAACGTTGGCACATGGCTGGGAAGGGGCACAACATAAAGTCGGGCAGCATCGGTATGTTTAAGCATGCATCAAGAATGCCCTTTCTGACAAATACATACCTGGAAACAATAGTTAGTATTTTATCCAGTTTATCTTGTGCACATTTGTCGTGCTATGATCATCTCTGTAAATGGTTTTATTTGCGTACTGCATTAGCAACCGCGCTGCCCTGAACGCTCGTAATGTGTTCAAGCGAACACAAATTTTTTGTTGGAACGTGATTTTTAGAGAGGAGCAACACGTTATCCAGTCTTTAGTTGTGCAACACTAATAATTAGCTTGTCTTGGTGCTCACGAAACTCGAGGCTGCACAACTAAAGACTGTAAAACGTGTTGAGTCCTCTCTAAAAATCCCGTTCCAACAAAAAATTAGTGTTCGCTTGAACACATTACGGAGCGTTCAGGGCAGCGCGGTTGCCGATGCACTACGCAACTATGATCAGTTGTGGAGATGATCAAAGCATGAGAAATGTGTACAAGGTAAGCTGGCTAAAAATTCTTGATTGTTTTCAGGTTGTATGAGTCAGTAAAGACATTCACTGCTGCATGCTTCCACATACCGATGCCGGCTCCTCTGTGTTGTGCCCTACCTAGAGCTGTGCGAACGTTGTTTGCTTACAACACAATCTTCCTGCATTTAGTAGATGCAGCATCATTTCATGCAGTTTTCTTGGTTTGGTACAGGGTGGTCGCATGCATACCTGAAGTTGGCAGAGTTCGAGCATTTTCAACATCAGACGCATTACAGAGAAGTTTTGGATCGTCGATGAGTAATTGTACATCAGTGGTCGTCCCGATTATCCGTGGCCCTTAGTCCAACACTTCCTCGGTATCCGATTGTTACCGGATTGCCTGAAAGCATCAGAGAGTGATGGTTGCCATGATGGCAGAAATGCGTTGGGAATGCCGTGTAGGCATGTCGATATATTGTTGCACAGTCTATAAAACAACCTCGATTGAAACCTACAATGTTGACCCATCCCGGTGGCTGACACACCGCCATGTAGTCGGCATGATCTATAAGTGGATAAAAGCATCCAAAATGAGGAGCATGTCAAACACAACCTGAAAACCATCAACAATTCATACTCCAAGTTTCATTGACGTAATTCTCCTGGATTGTGATAATTCCAGATGGCTCATGTCTCTCTCGCAGAGAGTCCAGCAGTTGCTGATAGAATGCGAGAGAGCCATCAGCCATCTGAAATAATCACAGTCCAGGACAATTACGTCAATGAAACTTGGAATATGAATCGTTGATGGTTTTCATGTTGTGTTCGACATGCTCCTCATTTTGGATGCTTTTATCCACTTATAGATCATGACGGTCTCTATGGTGTGTCAGCCTCCGAGATGTGCCGACATTGTAGGCTCAAGCATAGAGGGCTGCATGCACTGATGCAACAATATTAAAACCTGTCTACACGGCTTTTCCAGAGTATTTAGGTCATCCTGCTTAAAGGGTAGTGCACAGCAGTTGCTCATGCAGTAAGAGCGCATGCACCGCCTGGGAATCGGGAAGGAACCCAACCTGGCGAAACCGAATCGGGAATGAACCCAACATGCTTTGACCGAGAGGCTGGCGGGCAGCTTCGGGCCATGCAGATTAATGGAAACATGCCAAGGATTGTGAGAGCGATGCAGTTACCCAATACCTCATCGAAGTTCATGGTTGTCTGCATACCTGAAGTTGGGAGAGTTCGAGCATTTGTATTCACAAGAAATGCTGTAGAAGTATTTGAACGTCGATGAGTAATTGTACATCAGTCGACGTCCCCGATTCTCCGTGGCCCTTATTTTGAACGCCGAAGGACGTCGTCCCACACCGTATATATATATATGTACGGTGGGTTGAAAATTAAAGCCGTGATTGCTGCTTTTGATGTTGGAACGATCGGCTGCCGAGTCATATGAGGTTGCGGTGCGGTGTGAAATACTTTGGCATTCGGACGAAGGGTCAAGAATAAGGATGAACTCCACTGATGGACAATTAGTCCTGGGTCACCCGGTGACACGTTCGCTCTCATGCTCCTCGGCATGTTCTCTCGAGACGAGATGCGTATGGAGGAAATCTGCGAGCCGGTCGTCCTTAGCCCACTTTTCCATTAATCTCCATGGCCCGGAGGTTCTAGATTGCCCGATATGTATCGATCAAACCTAGACATAACCCACATTGCATGGTTAAACAGTGGTACGCCCGTCTGGAACTACCAGTCTAACAAAAAATTAGTGTTCCTTTGTGTTATCCATAATTTGTTACAAAAGAACACTAATTTTTTGTTCGACTGGGAGTTCCAAATGGGAGTACCATTGTTTAAGGATGCAATGTTGTTATGTCTAGGTTTGATCGAAACATATTGGGCAATCTAGAAAATCCGGGCCATGGATATTAATGGAAAAGTGCGCTAAGGACGACCGGCTCGCAGGTTTCCTCCATACGCATCTCGACTCGAGAGAACATGGCAAGGAGCATGGGAGCGAACGAGTCAGCGGGCACCCGCGGATAAGCATGTCCCCTGCATACCTGAAGTTGGTAGAGTTTGAGCATTTTCGACATAAGAAATGCTGAAGGAATTTTGGACCGTCGATGAGTAATTGTACATAAGTGGACGTCCCGATTCTCCATGGCTCTTAGTCAGAACGCCGAAAGACGTCGTCCCACACCGCATCCTCCTCTTCCTCGGTATCCGATTCTTACCGACCGCACTGAAGCCATCAGACGTGCAAGGTCATTAATCGCTTCGCCTCCTATTGCAGATATTGCCTTGGGTAAAGGCTGACCCAAAATGAACGGCCTTACAAGCTCAACTATCGGTGGGTGAGAATACTAAAGGCTCACATGAGATGATCCGGCAAATCATGTTGCATGTTAATGATAGATCGAATATGGCCTTAGTCGGGAATACGGGCAGATCTTGTTGCCGCCGACCCGTAAGATGAGTGTCGTCCCGGTCACATGCGTGTCCTCACGACCGATCCGTTATACGCCGTCAATGGTAATGACAACTAATGAGTCAAGTTGGCAAAGAAAAAAAAGAATGGTAGTGCTTGTCAATTTATGTAGTAAGAAACAGTATCTACATCTCCCAATTGAGAAACACGTACATACTAAAGAAAAAGACTGCATACGTCAATAAAAGGAAGAATAACTTGCTCTACTATATGAAAGAAACAATATGTACACCCTAAATACATAGATATATATATATATATATGTACGGTGGAAAGGGGTATCAATCATCATGCTCAATCGAGTACTGTGTAGGTGGGGGCGGGTCGGGCAGTCTGTAAATAGGTCCCCCTTTGACGTCCTGACTGAACTTCCATACTCTGAATGCCAGCATCTCTCTCGTTACTTTGCTGTCCAGGCGGAAGGTGCTTGTGTCGGGGAAGCGTCCCGACACGAACGCAGCCGCGGTCAATATAGTAAGAACGCCGCATGAGGAGGCGTCATGCTGATGGAAAACGGTCTGGGGGGATGGCAGAGAGATGGACCAGCGATCTGAGCGCAGATCGGGGCGGTGCAGGTATTATCCTGAATGCTCGAGCAATGCCGACAAGATGCGAAGGAGTGGATCTAGGTCCTCGAAACGCGAGCTCAATATGTTCTCCTTCTCAGGCAAGTACGCATGACTGGGATGGCATATAGAATCGTGGAAATATATCGTATGGGTGTCCAATCGGATCCGTACAATCAACCATTGCTGACGTATGTTCCAGGGGCATATGAGCTGATACAAACACAAGCCCCGATAAACATGAGAACTAGGATATCGACCGGCGTAACGTAAATAAAGGATCTACTAACCTCGTCCACCTCCGACCAATGTGCAGTCAAACCCCACTGGGGTTGTGCCCCAACAACGTACTGCGACATCGAAGCAATGATGCCGTCATCAAACATGGGCAGCTTCAAGTTATCGTCCCAGCAGTCTCGCAGGAGCCCTGTCTGTTTAAAAGATAGTATTATGTAAAATGAAAATTAGTGCCACGGAGTCCAACTACAATTAATATATAAAATGGAAACCCCATTAATTTATGGAAATACTTAGGCAGGTTTTTGAAAATTATCAAATTGGCTAAACTGAAAAAACATAAATGCCTAAACCATCTTTGTTTTTTTTAAATCGAATAAAAATTAGGAGGAGAATAAAATTAAATAATACTTTTAAAGTTAATGAAAATTAAATTATTTTTTGAAAGAGATGTTTTCGTTCTTTATCTATCAGTTTCCACCCCCTGATCAGTGATCTACGGTTCTTTTTCTTTTTCTTTTTCTTTTCATTTTCACTTTTATTTTCTAGTTTATTTTTATTTTTATTTGCTCTAGTCCTTTTATTTCTAGTTGTCGTTTATGTTTACTTTTATTTTTATTTTTATTTGGAGTCTGTATTAGGAGTATTTTATGTAGTTGTTTTCTTGTTGGGGTGTATATTTGATGCTATGACCCTTTTGCATGTCTTAGTTTTATATGTCATTGTGTCGTGTGGATCACTGGTTGGTTTGTGTGTTTGATTGCTTTGCTTTAGCTTATTGATTGGATATTGAGGACAATGTCAACTTCTAGTGTGAGGATGGGGGATACCCCAATTCGTGATACATTGCTCACTACACGTCACCACTGGTAGTATTTTTGTCTAGGAATTGAACATGACTGAAAGCTTGTTAAAGTAGATTGATTGAGTTTAAATAAGTCCCCTCATACTACATAACTATTAGGTTCAACAAAAAGCCCTTGGGTGAGAATTTTTGGCTTTACTTTTTCTTGATTGTGTGAACCATGCATGCTTTTAGAACTATTTATTTGGGATTATAATGCATGTGATTACTATCTGGGATTTTGATGAGGAATATGATATAGGTACTTAGAAGCTCATAGCCTAAACACTTCCTACCTTTCACATATTTACCTTTAGGGAAGCCCTCTGAGCCTATTAGCCTATTTTCTTTGAGAACCCACTATATTTTTTCACTAGCCACGCATTTTTATAAGCCTTCAGAATTTAAACCCGTGGAACAAGTGAAAATTTTTGTGGTACATTTGGCTTATTTTTGGGGAAGTTTTAGAAGAAAAATTATTTGAAAGAGATGGAAGAATATAGTATAGTGCCTACATTTTGCTTAAAAAAAAGAAAAAAAAAAGAAAAAAATAGATTTATGTAGCTTACACAATTGTTCCGCTGACAAAGAGTTTACACTCTAAGTTTAGAACAAAAAGAGTTGAAGTTCCATTTACTGAAATTCCTCTAAATAAAACTGTAAAGCCATGAAAAGCCACACAAAAAAAAAAAAGAAAAAAAAAGCAATTTATGTTGGACACATACTACTACATTTTTTTGTTTGATTTGAGCGTTTGATGCAATGTTAGGGGGTATCATATTTGTCATATTTGGGTATGCGGAATGATTTTTGGAAAAGTATTGGAAGTTGAAGAACTTGTTTCATATTTTTTAGCCTATTTTATCCATATTTTCCTACCTCATGACCCTAGCCCCGTTACAACCATTTTAAAGACCTATTGATTCCTTATGACAAGTCCAGAGTGTGGTGATTATGTGATTGTGTTACAAATTTATAGTGATACTTGCATTGCTTTGGTATGAGTAATTTTTTACCCTATTCATATGAGAGCACCTCATACACCTATATTTATACATTTTTCTTGTGTGAATCTTTGTGAGGGTTGAGCCGAGTAGTGGTGTTAGTGTTGAGGGGACAAATGAGAACTTGATGTTGATATCTGCTTGAGCCTGTCATTGGTTGTAGTTTAGTTTTTAGACATTTTTGGTGGCTGCTATGTGTGTTGATATTGCTAAGTCTTATTTCTACCTTGTTCGAGGACGAACAAGACTTAGTGTGAGGATGTTGATATAATGCATAAGTTGTGACATTTCCTTATGTTTAATTGATAAGCTAGTGCCTTTATTGGTGGAAATTGTAACATTAATTGCTAGAAACTATGATTTTGAGTGTCAATGTGAATTTATGATCTCATTCCATGATTCTATGCGTTTTAATGTGTTTTGTGTTTGAGATTACATCATTTTAGGTGTTTTTAGCAAGTTAGAGACCAGAGGGACTTGGAAGTAGCCATTGGGACTCCATAAACCCGAACAAAAGGAAACTGAGGACGAGAGATCGCACGAGAAAGTCGAGCTGCGGCTAGAGGCACCGCGCGGTCCTCGTGCGGTGCGAGTCGATTCGCACGCCGTCAGCGCGCGGGTCCCGAAGTGCGGCCCATCTGATGGTGTTTCAAGATTTTCGTGTTCCGGACCATAAATAGCAATTTTCCAGACCTTATTAGGGTTCCAGTCATTCATTGTTCTACGAGAATTCATCATTTCTTTCACATATTGTTCCAGCCATCATCCGGACAAAAGAGAAGAGGAGACGAAGGAAATCCATTGAAGAACCGAAAAGATTCCTACAGTGGCGTTCCTTCTTCAGATGTTTCACCAGAATATGCTTTCTTTCTTTATTATTCCTTGTTCTTGTGATACTATGTTAGGCTAAACCCTATGTTGGGGAGAACTAGATTTGGATATTGTTGGTTTTGCTTTTGCGATATGAAATTTCGTTAATTTAATGTTAATGTGTTCAATTCTTATATGTGTTTGGTGGGACGAAAGGAGAACTGAACTAAGGCTTCCTATTGTTTAGGTGATTGAAAAATACTTGAACAAATCATAATTGAACATATTAATTCTTATAATTTGTAGCTTGAGAAAGTGCAAAATTGTTAGAACCCAATTTAGGATAATCACCAGTCTGAGGAATTGCATGTCATTAAAACCGAGAGGTTTCTAAATTGTGGTTGTCCTAAGTAGACATTAATTGATTAAAAATTGGATTTTTATATGCATTCTGCAAGTTTGTCAACAATTGAAGAATCTAGGGATCCCCATTCATCATTCTAGCTTATCAATTAATCCATTCTCTTTGTATGCTTGTTAATTAGAATTTTTATTGCTTATTTTAATTAATTGCAACTTTAGAATTATAGATAAACAAACAATTCATGCATTTTAATTTATTCGCTACTTGAATTTAATAAATTATAGCAATTTACTGTGTTCCCCGAGGATTCGACCCGGTTTCACCGGATATTACTTGGACCGTACACTGCGGGTTGTGTTGGAAAATATTCCACACACCACTATTCTACTGCTTCAATCTAATTAGTATTTTTATTAATTTGATATATGAATTGTGCTTCTATATTAAGGTACTTTTGGATTAACTTGAATATTTTTTTCTTAAGCTTTCGAATAAATGAAGTAAGAGATTAATAACCGATTCACTGAAACAACTTCGAATTACTACTTTGTTATCTTGATCATATATAGCACAATTCTCCAGGTTTGATAGAGACGATAACTTCGTCTTTATGAACTCTATCTAACTTATTTTTCATCAATTGATAGTAGTTTTTTTTTGGGTAATCCAACTGATAGTAGTTGTGATGTACAGTTGTATGATGTGATTTTTCCAATTATTTATAAATTGATTGAACTAGCATTGATCTTACCAATTGCCACAACTGCAGTTGAAAATGTGTTCTCGACAATGAATAGTATAAAAAAGCTAAATGCTTCATACTTTCAAATTCACAAGAATGGAGGTACTATTATTCTTCTTGTGATTAAATATTTTTCATATTTTGTACTCTTTCATGAACAAAATTTAGTATATATAATAATTTTGTATTCAACGTTAAAAAAAACAAAAGAAGAAGAAAGAAAAGAAATCTTTCCCTACCAGCCGAAAAATTCTGGGTCCGTCGCTGGGTTTGTGTACCTGACCATTTTAAAATAATTAATGAAAAAGGAAAAAAAAAAGACCTGAATCCATTTTTTTTTTTTTGGATTCGAGTTGGGTATCCGACTACCCGGCCCTATTTGCTCATCCCTAGTTTCAATCATAAATAGGTATCACATTATGCTTATAAGTGCATTAGGATAGGTTTAGGATAGTCTTAGGGTGGTTTCAAATGATTTTGGAAGTATTTTGAATCACCCCCAAACAGGCTGTTTAGATTTGGTTATCTGAACAAAGCTTTTTATTTGATTATTTTTCGAACACGGGGGAGTGTCCGAATTTATTCCGAACATGAGTGCTCTATTCAATTTTTGTTCTTGAACATGGTGTGTTTAAAAAAGTGCCCATGTTTGGAAAAAATTTCCTAATAGGAAGCACCTATTCGGAAAATAAAAAATATTTGAACACCCCCATGTGGATTCTTTTTCCCAACTCATGGAGCTTTTTTTTGGTGAGCCAAAAGGCCAGCAAAGGGACCACAAACAATACACCAAAAGGAAAAGGAAAGACTGAAAACAGAAACCTACACTAGAGGGAGGAACAAAAAAAAAAAAGAGAAAACACGAAAAAAGGAAAGAAACACAAAACACCCTCAGGGCCTAAGGTACCGAGCCCCATCTGCATCCGCGACCCAAAACTCCCGAACAAAGTCCGGGGGAACGCCCAAGTTGGGTAGAAATCTTCTTTCAACGCTCCAAATTTAGCTAGGCCATCCGCAACTTTGTTTCCCTCTCTCAGATTATGGTGCAAAGTGCAGGAGACAAACCTGTTCCTCACTTCCATTACATGCAGAATCACAGCAGCAAAAGGATGCAAGGAGCTCGAGGAGTTAGTGACATCAAGGGTAGCTTTAGAATCAGAGTAGACCATGATACACTTCTCCCTAATGCTAATCAAATATTTCAATCCCATAGCTAGAGCGTAGAGCTCCGCCTGCATGTTCGTACCCTCTCCTATACTGCCATGCTTCCACCTCCCAACCGCTGCCCTCTTTCATTTCTCACCACATAGCCAAAACCTGATTTCCCGGGGTTGCCAAAACTACCATCCGTATGAAGAATAGTTCCCGTAGCCTCCTTGGCGTTCCAATATACTATTCTCCCCTTCACACCAGTAGAATCCTCGGAAGAGTAGAAGAGCGTATTCGGATAACTAATTAACACGCTACGAACATATTTCATTTTTTAAATGTTTAATGTGCTTATATTTCCCTCTATTGGAGCTTTTACTTTCATAGTTCATTGCGTTTATACATCTACTTTACTTTAACTTATTTTACCTTCAAGATTCCTATGATTTAGGGTCTGTTCGGGAGTTTAGCAGATGGCAGAAGCAGATAGCAGATTTGAGCAGCAGATATAAAGAGCATATTTGACCAGTAGATAGTAGTAGCAGATTTCATTAAATGTGTTTGGTAGATTTATCAGCAGATAGCATATTTAGTACGTAAAATGACATATAAGGACAAATATAAGTTTAATTAACTAGTACTGTAGTTATATAAATAATAAATAAAATTAAGGCTTCCTCGTAACTCTCCGTCACTCATTTTTGTACTTTTTTTTTGCTCAACAGCCAACAAAGGTGAAAAAATAAAAGGAAAAAAAATACATAAGAACAAACAAAGCAAGAATCAATTCTCTATCCAATACCATGTGCCCAGAGCATCAGCAGCAAGAAGGGCTTCAATGAATCGGCGGAAAGGCCCAAGTTGTGAAGAACAATTCACTTTCCGCTCCTAACTTGGCAAGACCATCAGTGACACTATTGCCTTCTCGAAGAATATGATCAAAGCTACACTTCAAAAAACATTGCTTGAGGTCCCTAATTTTTTGAATGTATGGGAGAAGCCGATGACTAGAAGGTAACTCCACCGAAATGAGTCTTGAAGCTTCTTTAGAATCACATAAACACTGAATCTCACGCACACCTTGATCCAATGCTAATTGAAGGCCGCGCAAGATCCCGGATTCATCAGCATCTACCACATTTGGTCCAACCAAGCATGATGCTCTCAACCTTGCCTCTTCTTCTTCATCCAGTAATGCCTTTGCCAGTCTCTCTTTTTCGAGCAATGCTTCAGTAACATCAAGTGACAAAAAGTCTTTCCCTCTATAATAAACCAGGAAGTCCTTATTTCTTGAGAGCAGTTTAGCACCAGTTAGCCTCTGCACATTTGATAACAAGAAAATAAATAAATAAATAAAATAACGGAGATGTCTAAGGGTAAGACAGTGCTTGAGAAGCACACTTAAACCAAAGGGCTTAACCAAGAATTCACCAATGTCATTATAGACTTTGTAAGTATAGGCATTTCTACACACACTTGATCTTGAAGCTAGAAAGGAAATTCAAATCATTTCAAAAGCAAATTCAACCAAACCAAGATAGATATAAAAATGGAACTGTGCCCCATGAATTGGAATGCTTGCATATTGGACACCCACAGATATGTACCATGTTATACAGGACAAGAACTTGCAATTCAATAACAAGGGATTTGCTCAGTCCCATATACCAACATGGTAAATCAATTTAAAATGTCAACATGGTTTAAGTCAGGAAAAATACCACAAAAACACTTCACAAATGTATACTTTATGCAGACGTTTCAAGAGTTTGAATGGTAGATACTTGACAAGGGCAGAAATTTCAAGATAGGTGATGTTGATTTCTTTTTCTTAAAGATAAAACCAACTTTTGTCAAGAATCAGTAACCCTTATAACATCATAATGATTGTATTCATCATTCTACCAATATTCAAACGTTAACAAAAATGAAAGTGTTGCTCAATTATAACAAAATCAATCAGAATCTAAAGCCATTTACAGGTCAAATTGCTCCACCATCCAAAAAATTGCTTGAGTTTCATAAAAAGAAATTATAAACCTTACATAAATAAAGGAAAGCAAAGACAACACGTACCGAGGCCAAGACTAGAGAGCTTCTTGAGTAATAACAGTGACCAAAATAAAAAAGAAATTTGGCTATCTCAATCTGCACTTGTAAGTCCACATGCATTAAAATGTATCTCTTCATAGCTTGGTTGATAACTATGTTTAACATTGATCATTTTGACAATCAAGTGAAATAAACTTACTGGAATCTTCTCCACAAGATTACTACAACCTAATCAATAAGCATTGATCAAAGGGAATTGTGAGATTATTTTTATATTACTTTTGAATGATGAACAAGTGAACACAATAATCTTTCAAGGATCCCTACACATTCAACTATCTCTCAACTCCTAATGTATTCATTACTATCTCTCACTGTAGGACTGTGCAAGTTACTAATGACACCACCTAACTTGTAACAATTGCCCACAAATATATGAGATACACTCATTCAAAACAAAACCAACACAACACCACAATCAGACAATATGCTAACATAACATATATTTTGAAAATCCAATTGCTAATTGTACAACCCTTGCAGAAAAATGAATCTTAGGGGCAATGGGAGCAGCGGGCACACTTGACCAGGACTTGAGGCAACTGTAAAATCGCAGGGAACCAACTTAATTGAAGAGACTCGACTCATTTCTTTGATTTTTCTATGTCACCACTTGACTTGAAAGCTACTCTCAAATGTATGTTGAGAAGAAAGAAAACAGATATGTGGAGTATTTAATTGCCGATCTTTGAACAATTCTGTTCTCTTTCAGGGCAAAATTACTTGGCTAGCTACATAATTATCCACTAAATATAACTCATTCAAAACCTGTAAATGCAACTATGAATCTTTTGTTTTTTGCAATAAAGGGAAAGAAGTTACCTGTTTCTTGCTCAAGGGGAAAGACAAAAATGCAGGGACAGACAACAGAGGATGTGCGGATGGCGTCAACGATCGGATGGAATTTGTGGCGGAATGGGTGAGAAATCTCCAATTGATGATTTGGGTCAGATGGCGTCCGACAATTTGAGGATTTTGGAATGGCCTCCAAGACGAGGAGTCAAGAAGAATGAGCTCATCGCATTTCAGAAGAGAAGAAGAGAAGATTTCGTCAGAATTTGTGAGAGGAGAAAGAAGAGGGAAGACGATGAGAGATGAGAGAGAGAATGGGTATTCCAAATATGAGAATGTAGCTGTCCAAATATGCTTGAGAATGTAGCTGATTAAATTTTACAGTCTAAACAAATCTGCTGTCCAAATATATGCTTGAGAATGTAGCTGATTAAATTTTAGCAGATTAACCCCGATCTACTCATAAGATATGCGGTTTAACAAACACCCTAAATAGCAAAATAGGAATAGTCAAATCTGCTAAAACTACAAGGGTGTATTTGTTTGAGATTTTATTAGATTTTCATGAACTTGAAAAAGTCGGTGGATTTAGAAAGTCCATAGACTCCACGTAGAGTTGATTGATTTGTATAGAGTCCATGAAGAGTCTGGCTGATTTTAGAGAGATTTCGTATAGTTATAATTTTTAAAAGAATCCATTAAAATCTATAAAGAATTAAAATCCATAGAGTGTTGAATACCTCTAGATTTTTAAAAACTTTCTAAAATCTGAATTGAATACCTCTAGATTTTTAAAGATTTTTTAAAATCTGAATTGAATACAACTAGATTTTTAAAAACTTTTTAAAATCTAAATTGAATACACCCCAACTTTCAAAGTCAAAAAAAATCCCATAGAATCTACTGCTTCCAAACAGTCCCAATATTGGGTTTTAGTGTCTATGACTATATGTCGATGTAGGGTTTAGTGTGTGGATATACGATTTAATGTGTGTGTATATGGCATGGCAGGAATGCAGTGGGGGTGTAATTAGTAAAATAAAATACGGTTGGAATTTTTTTTAAATTTCGGGTGTATTCAATTCAAATTTTTATGTATTTTAAAAAGTCGGTGGATTTACAAAATCCATAGACTTTACGTAGTGGGATGTATTAAATCCAGACTCTTAGGATTTTCTTGGACTTTTAAAATTGTGATGTATTCAATTTAAATTTTAAAAATTCTTTAAAAATTTTGAAGTATTCAATACAAATTTTAAAAACTCTTTAAAAATCTAAATGTAATTAATAACGATTTTAAAAAGTCTTTACAATTTTTGAGGTATTCAACAGTACATGGATTTTAAATCTTTACAGATTTTATTGGATTTTCCTAAAAAATATAACTAAACAAAATCTCTCTACACAATCTAAGATTTCTAAAAGTCAGCCAAATTCTATATGGAATCTATACAAAATCAATCAACTCTACATGGAGTCTATGAACTTCCTAAATCCACGGACTTCAAAATCCATAGAACTTTCAGTTGAATACACCCCCTATGTAGAGTTGGTTGATTTTGTATAGACTCCAGGTAGAGTTTGACTGACTTGTACAGAATCCATAGAAAATTTGAGAGATTTTGTATTATATATATTTCTTTTAGCATAATCCATTAAAATCTAGGAAAATATACTTTAAATAGTCCTTTTTCTTTTCAAATAAGTTGAAATAGTCCATTTTTTTTTTATTTTTTGCCCCAATTAGTCCTCTATGTTTACTAATAAAATTTAATTTGATCATTTTTCTCACTAATCCTATATTTTATAGATAATATGGCAATTAAATTCTTTAATTATGCCAACTATATTTAAAATTGGTTTAACACGGCAAATACCAAATCCTAAACCCGATCCAAACCCCTAAATATGTTCGTTCATTCACGCAGTCTGCAAGCTCCCCTGTTCCCTAAATATGTTCTAGTCCCGAAAATCACCTCTATTCAAAACTTGATGGCTCCAAAGCTCAGCCTCGCGAAATCACAGAGTAATTTTCTAATTTGTTGGGGGTTTTTGCTCCTTGCCTTGTGCTTCTTTTGGTAAGCAATTTGGTTCTGGGTTTAACAGGTTCTTATATTTAGGGTTTGATAATTGGGGAGTTCTGCGTAGCAAACTTCTAAAAGTGATTTTTTTTTTTTTTAATTGATTGTGTTTTGGATAGATTGTTGGAAGTTTATTATCGTGGACAAAGTATACTATATGCGCTTAAATTAGTTTGAATCCCACCATAGTTTTATCTTTCTCTTGATTGATATATGTATTGTGAGTTAACAATCTAGTGATGACCAACAATATACGTTCCTTGCAGTTTATTTTGAGCAGTATTTTGATATTTATTCCATCCCCATTTCAATAATCTCTTTTCACCAAATTTTCCCTGTCTTCCTATCCATTTGAAAGTTCTGCACTCAGTGAGTTCGATGATGTTTAGGCTGCGAGGTTTAATTTTTAAGAGTTGCTTCCTTCAGGTCAAGAAAGAATAGGGGTGATATCGAGTCGAGTCGAGCTCGAGTATCATGGTACTTGAGCTTGAGCTTGACAACATATACTTGAGTTCGAGCTCGAGCTCGAGTATCATCAAGTCGAGTTCGAGCTCGTGTATCATCGAGTTCGAGTTTAAGTTTGAGTAGTTGGCGTGTTCTTTTTTTGCTAAGCTCGAGCTTGAATTTGTAGCTTAAGTATGAATTTATTTTATTTTTCTTAACATTTGATTTTGAATTTTTAACCATAACCTAAAAGACATAATTTATTTTGATATTTGAATACTGTGTTGATTATTGTACAACTAAAGATAGAATTAATATTCTTTAAAAATATTTTTTAATTTTTAGAATGACTATTTTTCCTTGTTTAGATATTTTAAATAAGTGATATATTTTTTCTAATAGAAAATAGAGTGAAGTGTGAGGGAAAGTATGAAACAAAGATTAATTAAAATATGTGTAAATGGTGTTATCGAGTCGAGTTGTAACACCCCGGTTTTTGCTCACCCAGGTCGGGATGTCACCGCCACACCTCCCTAATAAGACACGGTTTCTCCGAACTTACTAAAGAGATGCAAGGCTAGGTATTGCAGTGTTTAAAATATTTGAAACAATTAAAATAGCCCATACAATATGAATTCAAAATATAATATTATAATGCAGCGGAAGAATCGTATCTAAGTACAAGTATTGCAGCGAAAATGTAAATAGGGCCAACGTGGCCAAAACACGGGTTAAACAGGCCTGTTCATACTATAGTCTAATGCAAGAAATTAAAATATAGAGTTTCCCAAAAATTCCCCATGCATATACGTGCTCATGCTCATTCCACATACTCTGTAAGAAAAAGAAAATAAATGGTTTGGTCAGCACAACTTGCTGAGTAAGTTAATACATACATGATCGTGGGGTTTCAAAGCCATTAATCAATATCAATATTTAAATAAAAGCATGGTAAGAATAAATCATGAATAATTCAATTTAATTATCTAACCAATTTGCATAATTAATTCATGGCACTAATCAATAATACATTTAGCATAATTTAAATAAAAGTCATAATTAATTTAAATAAAGCATTAAATAAATTTAAATGGACAATAAACAAATATTTTAGCTATCCCCATTACACCTAAGATTTTGTATTTCAAGTATTTCACGATTGCATCGCAATCTCGTCAAGTTTAGCCGGTAGCCCGGCGGCCGCAGCCGTATCTGCCATACCCAGTATCACTCCGGAGCCTCGGTAACCCAAATGGATATTCTCGAGAGTGTAGGCCATATATCTCATGCCGTTTTGGCAATATATCTCAAATTTCGCGCGGGTCACCATTGTCCATAAAGGCACGAAGTGAATCGTTAAGAGGGCACCATGCAGAGCACTCACCCCCTAATTTTAATTGATCAAGTTTGTAAGGGGATTTTCCTAAATTCAGATTTCATGTATTTATTTCAAAAGAGTTTTCTACTCGTTTAAACCTTAAAGGCTAATTTCACCGTTTCAACAAGATTTCAAGATTTGACTTTGTCAAAACCACTGTTTACTCCAAAATTAACTAAAAATCAGGTTTAAGTCCGAATCTGAAATTTGACCAGTGACTCGAAAACACAGAGACGAACAAGTTTCGTGTTTTAGGTTTTTCGATCCGGGTTAAGGAAATAAGTGAAAAACGTCGATCTTCCTCAAGATAATATTCTGTCCGAATTTTCTACACAGCAGTTTCAAAATTTCGAGATCTACCATAGCAAACTAACTCCAAATTTGATGAAATTTTACAGGGAGATACTTAAGACATATATCTACAACTTTCATGTTCGACTAAAGTTCTGAATTGGTCTAGATCTATCATCAAAAATATCTACAAGTTCGGACTAAAGTTCTGTAGAGATTTCAAGATCTAAATTTAGAACAGTTCGGTTTGGGGTCGATTTCAGATATCAAAACTTAATGAAAATTTGAAATTTTTACAGGAGATAGATCTATGTCTTAGGAACGTTTTTCATGTTTTAAGTTTTCTTGTTTGAATAGGTTTAAGGGTTCGGAAAAATCGTGCAAAAACGCTGCGCTGTAGGATTTCTTCGTTGGCAGATTTTAGGGTTATTTAATTTGATTTCTACGTTCGGTTGTGTTTTAATCACCCAAAACCAAGTAAGTATTAAATTACTGATTTGTGGTCGTCCCGGCTCGTCGATTCGGAGGCGTGGCTTCCAGTCCACCGTTTATCTCCTCGGTTCGTCGGGTTCTTCGATCTAGATCCGGTTCGGGGTGTAGAAAAGAACAGGATGAAGTTAGGATTCATTTTCGAATCAAGAATGGAAAGAGATTGGATCAAAACTTACCACAATGTTAGAGGCCTTCCAATTTTCGTCCAAGACAGTCCCTTTGCTCGGTTTCGTACCTCCGACGACTCCGGAATTAGGGTTTATCGTGTAGAGAGATTTCGTAGGGTTTGAAAAGTGTTTGGGGTTACTTGAGAGGGTTATTTATAGATGTAAAGGACTCTAAGGGCGTCCAAAGTCTGCCCTCGTAAGCCTTGAGCCGCAAGCTGAGCAGCCGAAGTCGAAAAATCCGGATTCGGACGAGAAAATCTCGCATGGGTTGTTACTGCCCGTTGGCGCGGGCTTGGCACGCCGTATAGGGGTAACACCGCGCGGTCTCCGCCTGGACTTCGGTCCGGGCGGGTCGTGCGATCCGTCGGGCTTTTCCTCATCTCTTTCGGACTTCTATCCCTCTATGTTTTCGGATTCCGATTTTCGGGATATTTCCGGGCTCCTATTTCCTATCTTAATTTTTACTCGGATCTAGATTTAATATTGGCATCGAATTCTCGAGTCCATTAGTGTCGTGTTCCCTTTTACAATTTATTTGATTAAATTATTTTTGGCTTTACGGGTATTGGAAATTTAATTCCTTCTTAAATTAAATTTCATTTCTCATTTCCTTGTGTATGTATTATGTTCAGTCATTTATTATATTTATTTATTGTTATTGTTTTATTTATTTATTTATTTAATTATTTATTTATTGTATTTATTTATTTTATAATATCCCGAAAGTTAGCTATGTCGATAATATTTTTTCTAAAGAAATAATTTAGTTGAGGAATAAATTAATATTTTTCAAGATATAGATTTGTTTGAAAGAAATGAATTATTTTCCAAGGAAAAATAATTTAGTTAAATAGAAGTACATGTTTCTAAGGAAAATATTAAGACAATTATTTTTCAAGGAAAAATAATTTAAAATAAGAAATATATTTTCCAAGGGAAAATGCATATATGGCGATAGTATTAGTTTGATATTATTTTTCAATAGAATATTTTATATTAAGATTAGTTAATTTAATTATTTAACATAAAACCATTAGTATTCTATTGGTATTAATGTCAGACTTGTAATCTATAGATTATAAGTTCAAACCTCATTATCTACAATGGATTTTTACTAAAATAAGTTACTAGTTGAATTTTTACTAAATCTACGACAATCTTATAATCTTATTTTACTAAAATACAACTATGCTAAATCTAATAAAGGCACGGTATAAGAATAATGATAAATGAATCCATAAAACATAATCTGGACTTTAAAAAGAAAAAAAATGACTATCATATTAGCAAGAATTTTCACTTACTTTGTGAGTATTGTTAATTAATTAATTATAATAACAATGTTGTTGATTTTTCCATTACGTATTAATACTTGGGAGATATATTCCATTACTGTACACCATTTTCAATAACAATAAATAACAAATAAATAAAGAAAAGGAGCAGTATATATGTGTAAAACAAAAGAGTAGAGCTGGACTTGAAACACTACGTGTTACTATGTAAAAAGCCATGCAGATACGTGTGATGTTGTAGATATGTCCATACCCCCAAAGCTATCATGTAGATAGGTCAATTCATCAAACCTGTATGAGAATATTAAAATATAGCATACAGGTCTCTTAGTCCATATAAATAGGGACATGGTGCCTTCAGATTTAAATCACCAAGCCATACGAGAGAGCTAGGAGATTCTAGTGAGATAGAGTGATCAATTAGGAAAAAGAAATAAAAGAGAGTGTTAGAGAGAGGTCCGTAGATAAAAAAGAGCAGGTAATGATTGAAAAGCTATCGTCGGAAGAAATTGTAAGTAAATTTTTGTTCTGCGGGCTTTGTCCCAAGAGTATTTTGCATGTCTAAATTCCTTTGTGTTTTAATAATTCTAGGGTTTATTCATGCAAGTGATTTATGCAAAGGTTATGTCCCATTATGTGTTTAAATATTTTGGGCTAGGCTATGCATGTGAAAGATTAAATTTCAGTGTATGGCATGTGAATTATTGAACTATTATTATGCGAGATATACCCCAGATGTGGATATCTTCGTGAGATATTTCGTGGGTTATCCAAGGGATTCCCATGAACAGGATTGTGTTTGACCAAGGGTCTCACAGTCATTTTCTAGATCGCAAGGTAGGGCCATCCTTGTGTACTCATATTTTGACTTCGGTCATTATGAGGGCATGTTAGGTCCTATGAGATACCCCGGGTGTAGGCATCATAGTCGAGCTACATGTGGATTGAATTATTGCAACTGGTTTGACATGTCATTTACTGTTGAGTAATATTAAATTGTTTTTGTCCAAGGGACAATAATTTACTTGCTCAGCCAGTGGGCTGATAAACTTTACTTATTCCTTTTTACAGGGTTTGATATATGTGGACCCTACTAAGAGGCCTGGGCACGGGCATGGGTGTCAGTATCACTTTTACACTGGTTATTTTAAATTATTTTTATTAGCCATAAGATTGCCTTTTGAATAGAAAATCATAGTTATCATATTTTGTAAACTCTGATATTTGACCCAAATGAAATATATTCCTTTAAATTTATTTAACCGTGTTTTCACAAATCAGTTAATAAAAGTCTTATTTTTAAGCTCTCGTTGATATGAGAAATTATTTTGCGGCCACAAGCCCTAATCGCCATATTTTGCAAAATGTATATATTATTTATAAGTATATATCTTTTTTTTTTTATAAATGATAAATCATTAAGTATTTTTAGACTTAAATTTAATATTAGCCTTAGCGTTTTCCGATTCAGTTAGCAAATGCAAGGCAAATGCAAGCTTAATCGGAAGGCGTGGCGGTAACAACCCCGGGTTTCCGTTGTAACTTCCGCTGTCATTTTGAGCGTGGAAAACGGGGGTGTTACATATTTATTTTGTGTTTCCGCTTTTCTCGTGTTAAGAACGACTCCTTTTGTTTATTTTATTATTTTGTGACTGAACTTAGAATTAAAACTTCTATGCTGCCTACGTACCCTGTGAAGGGATCAAGCCATAACGTAGTTCAAAACAATTTGAATTTGTTTGGTTGCTTACAAAAATACATGGAAAATACGCGGTGTGACATCCTCTCCCCCTTAAGATTGCAGTTATGTCCCCATAACTGTGTCGGTGTCGGTTTGGAACAGTGTCGGGTAACGGTCTTTCATGTCTGATTCTAACTCCCATGTTACTGTTTCGCTTTCATGGTTCGACCAAAGAACCTTGACCATCTTGACAGTTTTATTCCTCGTTACTCGCTCCTTAACGTCTAGAATTCGCACTGGGACTTCTTCATAGGTCAGATCCTCATCGAGTTTGATTACTTCCGGTTGAAGTACATGTGTCGGGTCTGGCACATATTTCTTTAGTTGTGAGACATGGAAGACGTTATGAACTCGATCTAGTTGTGGCGGTAAAGCCAGTCGGTAGGCCAAATTTCCGACTCGTTCTAGAATTTCGTAATGTCCTATGTATCGAGGACTCAACTTTCCTCGTTTGCCAAAGCGCATCACCCCCTTCATGGGTGATATCTTTAGCATGACCCCATCTCCCACTTGAAATTCTAGGTCTCGTCGTCTCACGTCAGCATAACCCTTCTGACTGTCTTGAGCGGCTTTCATTTTCCCTTGAATCACTTTTATCTGTTGAGCCATATCTTCGACAAGTTGTGGTCCCACCACCACAGACTTATCGTTTTCTTCCCAGCTCAACGGGCTTCGGCACTTTCGTCCATACAACGCCTCGAAAGGTGCCATGCCGATGCTAGCATGGTAGCTATTGTTATAGGAAAACTCAATTAAGGGTAAATGAGTTTCCCAACTTCCCTTAAACTCCAACACACATGCTCTCAGCATGTCTTCCAGTGTTTGGATCGTTCTCTCGGTTTGTCCATCCATCATTGGGTGGAATGTGGTGCTCATTTTGATTTGAGTACCGAGAGCTTTTTGTAACTCTGTCCAAAAATGAGAGACAAATCTACTATCTCTGTCAGAAATGATGTCATGTGGTACTCCATGTCGTCGTACCACATTATCAATGTAGGCTCGGGCCAATTGGTCCATAGTCCACGTGTCCTTCATCGGGATAAATATGGCCGTCTTCGTTAGCCTATCCACAATCACCCAAATCTTGTTCATGCCTTTAGGTGATCGTGGTAATCCCGAAACAAAGTCCATCGAGATGCTATCCCACTTCCAACTTGGAATCTCTAGTGGTTGCATCAGTCCTAAGGGTTTATGTCTCACTGCCCTTAACCCTTTGGCAGGTGAGGCATTTCGCCACGAAGTCTGCCACTTCCTTCTTCATTCCCGGCCACCAGTAGGTCTTCTTCAGATCCTTATAAAGTTTGTCACCTCCGGGATGCACTGAATACGGTGTGTTGTGCCCTTCATTCATCAACCTTTGCTTCAACTTGGCACACTTTTGAGGCACACACCATCTCCCTTTGAAGCGAATGCTTCTATCCTCATGGATAGCAAATCCTATTGCCTTACCCTCGGCAATATACTTCTTTTTCCTTTCCAACTTCGCGTCGCCCGGTTGGGCAAGTCTAATCTCGTCGAAAGTTGGAGTTTCTACGATCATAGCATTGATCGTTTCACTCACTGTGCCCGGGTGCACAAGTTCCACATCTAATCTTGCCAAATCCATGTACAATGCCGGCGGAATTACCAACGAGTTTGTCACGTGATGGGTTTTCCGGCTTAGGGCATTAGCTACCACATTCGCCTTCCCCTCGTGGTAGGCTATCTCCAAATCATAATCTTTAATAAGTTCCAACCACCTTCGCTGTCTCAGATTCAACTCCTTCTGAGTGAATATATACTTCAAGCTCTTGTGGTCGGTGAACATTCGACACTTTCGCCCGTAAAGATAATGTCTCCATATCTTTAGAGCGAAAACGACCGCTGCCAACTCCAGGTCGTGTGTCGGATAATTTTCCTCGTGAGGTTTTAGTTGGCGTGATGCATATGCAACGACCTTCGAGTCTTGCATCAAGACACAACCTAAACCTTCCTTCGAAGCATCGCTGTAAACTTCGAAGTCACCATTCTCTGATGGTAGCGTCAATACGGGTGTGGTTGTGAGTCGTTTCTTTAGCTCTTGAAACGCAGCCTCACACGCATCCGTCCACTCGTATTTTAATCCTTTCTTCAGTAGTTGGGTTAAAGGTTGTGCGATTTTTGAAAAATCCTTCACGAATCGTCTATAGTACCCGGCTAATCCAAGGAAACTCCTTATCTCAGTTGGGCTCTTTGGCGCTGCCCACTCTGTCACGGCAGAAACTTTTGTCGGATCCACTGAAATGCTACCTCCTTCAATCAAAAGTCGCATTTGGACAATTTTCCGTACAGTTGATTCTTTCGCAGGGTCCCTAACACTTGTTGCAAGTGCTGGGCATGCTCCTCCTCGCTCTTCGAGTAGATCAGGATGTCGTCAATGAACACCACTACACAATGATCTAACAGTTCTTGAAATACATTGTTCATGAGGTTCATGAACATTGCTGGAGCATTTGTTAACCCAAAGGATAACACTGTGAACTCGTAGTGGCCATATCGAGTTCAAAACGCCGTCTTCGGAATGTCTTTCTCGGCGATTCTCAACTGGTGATACCCAGATCGTAAGTCGATCTTCGAGAATACTGAAGCTCCCTTCAGTTGATCAAACAGATCCTCAATTCTCGGCAGAGGGTACTTATTCTTGATGGTCACTTGGTTTAACCCTCGATAATCTATACAAAGACGTAATCCTCCGTCTTTCTTCTTAACAAATAAAAGCGGTGCTCCCTGGGGAAGTACTCGATCTTATGTATCCTTTCTGCAGTAACTCCTCGAGTTGTTCCTTTAACTCCATTTCCAGTGGTGCCATCCGGTACGGAGCTTTTGAGACAGGCTCGGTTCCCGGAATGAGATCTATCGTGAATTCAAGATCTCGCTCAGGTGGCATGCCCGGAATGTCTTCGGGAAACACATCCGGGTATTCTCTTACCACTGGTATGCTGTCAACCTTGTTCTCTTCCGCCTCAAGGTTGTGCACGTAGCACGCATCTAATTCGTACCCCTTACGCATCAAGTTACTTAGTTTGAGGGCACTAACGATTTTGTTGCTCCTCTTAGGGGGCTGAGAGTAAAAGATAACTCTCATTCCCCTACTTTTTGACAGGGTGATCTTTTGTTTCTGGCATTCGATCACCGCTTTATACTGGGACAACCAGTCCATCCCCAGTATAATGTCAAAGTCCCTTAAGTTAAATTATACTAAGTTTGCGAAGAATTCTACGTTCTTGATCACTATAGGAATTCCGTTGTATCGTTTAGAGCACGCTACTACTTCTCCTGAAGGCAATTGAATTCCTAAGCTAATTATCTCCCACTTAGGTAGATCTAACTAAGGCACTATTCTTGATGCTATGATTGAGCAACTAGCTCCAGAATCAAATAAGACTCTAAGGGGTGTATTCAAGACATGAAATGTACCTGCCATCACTTCTCCTTATGCGGGCACGTCCGCTTGGTTAACCACGTTTAAGCCTCCCCATAGGGCGTCCTGGATTGCCCTGCTGATTCTGATTTGGCTGCTGGTTTGGCTGCTGATTTTGGTTCTGAGGTGGTGGAGGACGTTGGTTCTGGTTCTGATTTGGTGGCCTATACTGATTTTGAGGGGATCTATACCCCTGGTTGTTGCCGTTCCGTCCGTTTTGGTTCTGAGGTTGTTCCGCCCCGTGACCAAATCTTCCCGCTTTGTTATGTTCTCCATCCTCGTTCGGCACTCTCGACGGATGTGGCCCATTCGACCACACCGAAAGCAGGCGCCCTGCTGAGGGCATCCCCTCGCCAGATGGGGTCGTCCACATCTCGGGAAGGGTGGTACCGGAACCTCCTGGTTAAATCTTCTTCCATTGTTCGATTGTTGTGGCCTATTCGGCCCTCCTCGCTGCTCGTTCCTTCCCGTATTGTTCTCGCCTCTCGCGTCCCGGTTCCTCTTATCTTGGGGACCCCGGCTGGACTCCCCACTCACTCTCCTCTTCAGTTGTTGTACTCGCGCCACTGCCACAGCGCGATCGTACACGGCTTGGAATCACCTCGCGCACTGCCAGATTCAATCCCATCTCGAATTTTTGAGCTTTCTCCGCATCAGTGGGTACTAATCTTGGTGCGAACCTCACTAGCTCCTTGAACCGAGTATAGTACTCTTTTACAGTCTGGCCTCCTTGCTTCAGCGACAGAAATTCTTCGTACATCGCTGCTTTAGTACTCAGGGGATAGAATCTATCCCTGAGCAACTCCATCATTTCTGCCCAAGAGTAGGGCTCGTCATCTTCAGTCAGT
This sequence comes from Hygrophila difformis, assembly GCA_030278955.1. NCBI lineage: Eukaryota > Viridiplantae > Streptophyta > Magnoliopsida > Lamiales > Acanthaceae > Hygrophila > Hygrophila difformis. Next base: position 33,419,417 of record JAOANR010000013.1, on the reverse strand, counting down.
TTTGCTTGAGTCGCCTGCCACCAGTCGTCCGCTTCGCCTCCTAAGTAGTACGAAAGTGACGTGCACTCTCTCTCCTTCCGGACACTTGACCGCGCCCAGCAGCTTGTCAAAGGTCCGGATCCATTCCTCCAGTTTTGCTGGATCCTCCTCACCAGCGTAGTGGGGCGGCTGGTAAGGATTCACCATCGCCAGATAATTGGGACGAACTTGGGGCGGAGGTACCGCCGCAGCTTGACCCTGATTGACTTGCGCTTTCCCTAGCGCAATCAAGACCTCCTCTATTGTCCGAAGACGATCGCCCACATTGTTCGGTGCGGGGGCATCCTGCGCACCTTGGGGTTGTTCTCCTACAGGTTGAGCAGGTTCTGTGTCATTTGGTGGCACTTCAGTAGTAGTTTGGGGAGCAGGTTGGGTTCTTAATCTACCTCTTGGTGCCATTCTGTTACAAACGGTGTAATTTAGAACGTGAGAACGTAATATATTGTCTAGACAAGCTACCATGAATGTGCTTGTATTTTCACACATGATGCTTGATTGGGCTTAAAAGTAACGCAGGATTTTGTTTTATTTTGTTTAAATGAATAAATCTTGTATTTTATTCCCTTAAAAGAAGCTTTTAATACAAGTAGGAGGATGTACAAAAATAGCAACGTTTTCTTAGCAAAAATAGTATCTACTATAAATAGAATCCCTATCGTCTCTAGGCGTCCTCCGGTAGGGTAGCGGGATCCTCCTCCGGGTCTTCCTCGTCCGAGCTTGGCGGCAGTAGGTCGTCAAAGATGGTGTTCAAGTCCTCTCCATGAGCATCGACGTGTTCCTTCAGTATCAGGTTTTGCATAGTGAGGGTTTGGACTTGGCGTTCGAGTTGGTTTATGCGGTGGTGGTCCGCCTCTCTTAAGTTGCCCATGTGGTGCAGATTTGCCTCCAATTGAGCTATGCGATGTTTCATTTGTTCTATGGTTTGTTGGGAATCAAAGTGAGCGTTCATCATTTTGATCATCAAGTTCATCATATCTTGACTAGCCATCTAGAGCAAGCAAAAGATCTAAGTTAGAATGTATCACGCGTCTAAGTTCTCTAAGTTTAGGCAATGCAGTATGCACATGCAAATGATGATTTCCCCCCAAAAATAATTCATGCACTATGTATACATATATATCTTTTTTTTTCGAATTTTTATAGGTTTTAAAAGTAAAATTCATTTCCATGGAATTAATGCTTTAAAAATTTAAAGTAATAGTTAAAATCCTTAGACCTCTATATTGGGTCAAAAATAATCATAATTTGGCCTCAAAAATAATTTTGGGCTAGGAAATTTTAAAAATAATATTTTGGGCTACAAAAAATAATATCTTTAAAATAATAATAGCTTTAGAATATTAGTTTAAAAATAATAATGGTTTAAAAATAATAGTTTAAAAATATCCGGGCTCTCATACCAACTTGTAACACCCGGTTTTTGGTCACCCAGGTCGGGATGTCACCGCCACACCTCCCTAATAAGACACGGTTTCTCCGAGCTTACTAAAGAGATGCAAGGCTAGGTATTGCAGTGTTTAAAATATTTAAAACAATTAAAATAGCCCATACAATATGAATTCAAAATATAATATTATAATGCAGCGGAAGAATAGTATCTAAATATAAGTATTGCAGCGGAAAATGTAAATAGGGCCAAAATGGCCAAAACACGGGTTAAACAGGCCAGCTCATACTATAGTCTAATGCAAGAAATTAAAATATAAAGTTTCCCAAAAATTCCCCATGCATATACGTGCTCATGCTCATTCCACATACTCTGTAAGAAAAAAGAAATAAATGGTTTGGTCAGCACAACTTGCTGAGTAAGTTAATACATACATGATCGTGGGGTTCCAAAGCCATTAATCAATATTTAAATAAAAGCATGGTAAGAATAAATCATGAATAATTCAATTTAATTATGTAACCAATTTGCATAATTAATTCATGGCACTAATCAATAATACATTTAGCATAATTTAAATAAAGCCATAATTAATTTAAATAAAGCATTAAATAAATTTAAATGGACAATAAACAAAGATTTTAACCATCCCCATTACACCCAAAATTTTGTATTTCAAGTATTTCATGATTGCATCGCAATCTCGTCAAGTTTAGCCGGTAGCCCGGCGGCCGCAGCCGTATCTGCCATACCCAGTACCACTCCGGAGCCTCGGGAAACCAAATGGATATTCTCGAGAGTGTAGGCCATATATCTCATGCCATTTTGGCAATATATCTCAAATTTCGCGCGGGTCACCATCCTCCATAAAGGCACGAAGTGAATCATTAGGAGGGCACCCTGCAGAGCACTCACCCCATAATTTTAATTGATCAAGTTTGTAAGGGGATTTTCCTAAATTCAAATTTCATGTATTTATTTCAAAAGAGTTTTCTACTCGTTTAAACCTTAAAGGCTAATTTCACCGTTTCAACAAGATTTCAAGATTTGACTATGTCAAAACCACTGTTTACTCCAAAATTAACTAAAAATCAGGTTTAAGTCCGAAAATTCTGAAATTTGACCAGTGACTCGAAACCACAGAGACGAACAAGTTTTCGTGTTTTAGGTTTTTCGATCCCGGTTAAGGAAATAAGCGAAAAACGTCAATCTTCCTCAGGATAATATTCTGTCCGAATTTTCTACACAGCAGTTTCAAAATTTCGAGATCTACCATAGCAAACTAACTCCAAATTTGATGAAATTTTACAGGGAGATACTTAAGACATATATCTACAACTTTCATGTTCGACTAAAGTTTTGAATCGGTCTATATCTATCGTCAAAAACATCTACAAGTTCGGACTAAAGTTCTGTCAAGATTTCAAGATCTAAATTTAGAACAATTTGGTTTGGGGTCGATTCAGATATCAAAACTTAATGAAAAATTATAAAATTTTTACAGGAGATAGATCTATGTCTTAGAAACATTTTTTGTGTTTTACGTTTTCTTGTTTGAACAGGTTTAAGGGTTCGGAAAAATCGTGCAAAAACGCTGCGCCGTAGGATTTCTTCGTTGACAGATTTTAGGGTTATTTAATTAGATTTCTACGTTCGGTTGTGTTTTAATCACCCAAAACCATAGTAAATATTAACTTACTGATTTGTGGTCGTCCCGGCTCGTCGATTGGGAGGCGTGGCTTCCAGTCCACCGTTTATCTCCTCGGTTCGTCGGGTTCTTCGTTCTAGATCCGGTTCGGGGTGTAGAAAAGAACAGGATGAAGTTAGGATTCGTTTTCGAATCAAGAATGGAAAGAGATCGGATCAGAACTTACCACAACGTTAGAGGCCTTCCAATTTTCGTTCAAGACAGTCCCTTTGCTCGGTTTCGTGCCTCCGACGACTCCGGAATTAGGGTTTATCGTGTAGAGAGATTTCGTAGGGTTTGAAAAGTGTTCGGGGTCACTTGAGAGGGTTATTTATAGATGTAAAGGACTCTAAGGGCGTCCAAAGTCTGCCCTAGTAAGCCTTGAGCCGCAAGGTGAGCAACCGAAGTCGAAAAATTCGGATTCGGGCGAGAAAATCTCGCACGGGTTGTTACTGCCCGTTGGCGCAGGCTTGGCGCACCGTATAGGAGTAACAGCGCGCGGTCTCCGCCTGGGCTTCGGTCCGGGCGGGTCGTGCGATCCGTCGGGCATTTCCTCCTCTCTTTCGGACTTCTATTCCTCTATGTTCTCGGATTCCGATTTCCGGGATATTTCCGGGGTCCTATTTCCTATCTTAATTTTTACTCGGGTCTAGATTTAATATTGGCCTCGAATTCTCGAGTCCATTAGTGTCGGGTTCCCTTGTATAATTTATTTGATTAAATTATCTTTGGCTTTACGGGTATTAAAAATTTAATTCCTTCTTAAATTAAATTTCCATTTCTCATTTCCTTGTCTATGTATTATGTTTAGTCATTTATTATATTTATTTATTGTTATTTTTTTGTTTATTGTTTATTTATTTATTTATTTTATTTATTTTATGTTGCAAAATTTTCGGGTATTACACGAGTCGAGCTCAGTCGAGCTCAAATACTCGAGTCGAGCTTGACTTGATGCGAGCTCGAGCTCGAGTTCGAGCAGGAGTCGAGTAGCGATAGTCGAGTACGAGTCGAGTTTTTTTCGAGCCGAGTCCCGAGTCGAGTACGAGTAGCACTACTCGTTAATCACCCCTAGTCAAGAATGACGACACTGAACGGATTTAGGGGTTGGGTCGGGTCAAATTCATTTTAAATATGGTGGGTGTAATTAAGTAACTTAATTGCCACATTATCTATTAAAATATATGAGATTAGTGAGGAAAATGAAAAAATTGGATTTTATTAGTAAATGAAGAGAACCAATTGGGGCAAAAAATAGAAAAATGACTATTTCGGCTTATTTGGAAAGAAAATGGGCTATTTAGTATATTTTTCCTTAAAATTTATGAAGAATTAAAATTCATAAACTGTTGAATACCTCAAAATTTTTAAAGAATTTTTAAAATATGAATTGAATATATCTAGATTTTTAAAGATTTTTTAAAATTTGTATTGAATAGCTCAAAATTTTAAAGACCTTTTAAAATTTAAATTGAATACACAGCATCTTATAAATTACATTTTGATAACTTAAAATAGGAGGGGTGCAATTACTAAAAAGTGTGGTGTAAATAATGGAGTAATCGGACCCAATAAATAAAACTCCAATCATCCGTTCTATTGGTCCCAAAGGAGAAATCTATTGAAGTAGCTGGCAAAAATAGTTCTTACTCTGTCCTTGATGTTCTATTATTCAAAATTTTGAAAAATAATTACAAACTATTCACTGGCTTCATTCCTTAATTCTTACTTATCGTAATGTAATATCACATCATTGCGTAGTAATAAAATTGATCGAAGTAGGTGAATTTGTAAGAAAGTTGCCCTTCTTGTTATAATTAGCAGTAGTATTTACCCTTTATTAAAAGTAAATACTACAAGAAAAAAAGGGAAGTCGAGGAAATTGGCGACAAAATTTTATTGAAGTCGTCGCCTGACGGATTTCGTCGCATTGTTTGTCGCCTAGTGCGCTAGGCGACGAAATTCTTTCATCACATTCCCGCGATATTTTTGTAGTGGTACGGGAGATTAATGATTAGAGCTACTCGTATTCGACTCTGAAAAAACTCGACTCGTACTCGACTTAAGCTTGAGCTCGAGCTCGCATATCTGCCAGTCAAGACAAGCTCAAGTATTAGTACTCGAACTCGACTCGACTCGATAAGACCCCTATTGTGATCAGGGCCGTCTAATCATTTTTTGTGGCCATGTTCTAATAAAAATTTTAGGCCTCCGTATATAATAAATTAATTACAAATTTTTAAAATTATTTGTAAAACTAATACTATAATGAAAAAGAAATTAGAACATAAAAAATTAACTTGAAATGTTGCCTAACAACGACCGTATTTTTTAGAAGAAAAACAACCTTCTACTTAAAAAAGTAATCTTCTAATATTTTTAGAAGCAAATTCATCAACTAATTAAGTTTGCATATTTTATTATTTTCCCTGAAAAATCATTCTCAATTGCTATCATTGTCAAATCATTAAGTCTGCCTGCAATACTATACAATAATGCCACTTTATTCTAGTTCACCAAAAAAATTTAGTTAACGAGCCTCCAATTACCATGTTAAACAAACTAGATTAAATTTATTTTAATTTTAATTTATTATATTAAAATTAAAAAATGGCCCACAATTTTTGGGGACTTGTGCAGTAGGTCATGTTGCACGGCCTAATCACCGGCCCTGATTGTGATGGAGATATTTAAAAGGATGGCCTTGGTTACCAAGAAATCTACTCCCAAAGTCGTCTCTCTTGAGTCACTGACGCGACTCTCGTGCCAACTATTATTACTATATCTTTTTGGCCTTATTAATACTTATTATATTGTCCAATTCCCTACCAATAATAATTCAAGTTTTTCATTTATAAGGAACTAAGGATAAATTTGGGGATTTAAAATCCATAATCATAAAATTTTACAATTGTGTATGTAGATTAATGGGATGATTTAATGATGTATTTTAAATCTCTAAATTAAGGGAAGAGGAGCTAAATTTATTCCTAAACTCAAACAAGTAGAAAGATTTATAGTAAACTTTTAAATCGTCTTCCCACAAATTCATTCGTCCAAACGCAACCTAAAATACTTATCTTTTACTAGTAATAATTTAGTAATAGTGGTTTATATTTGTCCACTTAAGTCGTCAAGTCAATTTTCCTTTTTCTTCAAGCAATTCTATCTTTGATACATTGCACCTCTTCTCTACTCTCCACAGACTACAATCATATAATATATCCAGTTCCCAAAATAAAAATCCAATTCTCCCTTTGGGTAAATACTTATTCTTCTCAATCAATTCCTTCAAGTCTTCAACTACGATAAAAAAGATTTTTAGTGAGGAAAACAATCGTCATTGACTTGTCACTAAAGCTAGTGACAAAATTTTTAGTGACAAGTCAGTGACGATTGTTTTCCTCACTAAAAATCTTTCTTTCTTTTTTTTTTTTTTTTCGTAGTGGTACTCATACATATATGAGCACCTATATATTTCACATTTAATTCCTTTAATTTTCACTCTTTTTATATTGATTTATTTAACTGAGTTTTGATATATAGGATATTCAAGACAAGAAACTGAATCTGGGAAGAAACAATGAAGGAAAACAATTCTGGAGGTGCACTCTACAGCTGTAGGCAGTGCAGAAATCCTGTTGCCTTAGGTGTTGATCTCCTCTCCAAACGCTTTGTGGTAATTATTCCCTCTTCTTCCTTTTTTTAGCTGTATAATACATCATCAGTCTGGGTTAAATTAGGTATTTTCATCTTTTAATTATAAAAATATGATGGATCACAATAGGCAAAATCAGGGCAAGCTTATATGTTCAACCATGCAATGAATGTGGTGACTGGGGGAAAAGAGGACAAACAAATGCTGACTGGTTATTACACAATAGCTCCCATATTCTGCAGTAAATGTGGTGAGGAGATAGGGTGGACTTATGTTAGGGCCTTTGATGCCATACAGAAGTTTAAAGAAGGCAAATACATTATTGAGAAGGCCAAGATCTTCAAACAAATTTAATAACACTTCTATTAATTAATTAAGAGGAGGGAACTCATGTGTCAATTAACATGTGTAATAAAAAAAAAAAAATGATGATCATCTTCTCATGGTAGTTTGTGGGTTTGTCTTTAAAGAAAACGAAGTATATTAGTAATTGATTAAAGCCTCTCAAGAATTGCTTGTTTGTACTCTTTATAGTGGTATTGTAATTTGTGTGGTTGTATTTCTCCTGATTATGTATGATGCAATTACAGAAGTAGATATAGTGTGTAGTGGAGTGGATTATGTTTCTTGTAATATAATATATTGTGTTTCTTTAGTGAGTGGTTATAAATTTTACTAATAAATTCGATGGTTGTTTTCATATACTATATTCTTTGTCTTGGTATTACTATTATTGGCTATTATGCCTCATGTATCAAAATAGCACCACGTATCAATAGCTATATGATTCTTAATTTCTTAGGGATCGGAAGAGATGTATGTTTGTGCTAGTTTCTAATATGTCACTGGCAATAAAGATAGTGAGGAAAATCCCAACTACTCAAAATTGATGTATGTAATTATACAATTATCAATATTTAATTAAATATCCTTAGATTTAGGGTTTAAATTCATTTCATAACTGCTTCTTCCATTCTCCATCGTCATCTTCCCCACCAAAGGGTCATCTTCCCCATCGAAATTGTGACCAACCTTGGCCAATAATCACCATCACCAATATTGAATATTGTGCATGATATGAAAAATACCTAACATTACAAACATACATATAGTCGGACATCACGTAAATATATTGACACATCACATCAATGAGTTCATAAATCACATAATTGGTTGTATTCACACACATCCCGTATACTCATCATGGCCATCACACACACAATATGCCATCACGTAAAAATCTCCACATATCATACCTGACCTGCAGGTACCTGCACTATATCATTTCCCTGTCACTGATATTATAATTTATTTTTATTTTTTAAAAAAATGGAATTTGAATAGGGATTAATGGAAAAATGTTTGAATTATTATTAAATTTTAATTTCTTGTCTAATCACAATACTTAAGAGTTAAGAAATGAGGATTGGATCGGGACGTGGAATATGGGCCATTTTCGTGTAAGTGTATGGTTACACGTAGGCCCAAATCAAAATGGGCTGTAGCCCAAATTTCTGGATCATGGCACAATGTTATGGAGCCTGACATGACAGCCACACACAATATATATACAAACCAAGGTTGTTAAGATCGGGATCCTATATGGGATCGTTTTTCTCTTTGCAAGATCGGGATCGTAGGATCGAATCGGGATCCTAAGATCTTATGAAATTGCAATAATGGATAAACTTAAATATGTATACTAACAAGTAAAAGCATTATTTCGTGTATTTATGAATCTTTCAAGTTAATTAATACAATACGGTACAAAAGCATCACAATCAAACATAAACTATTTTCACATACATAGTATGTTTTTTTACACATCATACATAAGGAAGACAAGTTCTTAAGTTTTAAATTAAAGGAAAAAAGTTATTTTGATCCCAGATCATAAAATACTACAAAAAAAATTATGCGTTTAAGCGGGTATGATCGTAAGATCGTAGAAGCGTTTAAGAGAGTATGACCATAAAATCGTAACATTCTACTATCAGGATCGGGATCTTACTAATTTTAAGATCCTACAAGGATCGGGATCGTTTTAGAGAGGTTTGATCGTAAAATCGTAAGATCTTAAGATCAGGATCGGGATCTTAACAACTATGATACAAACCATTCTTTCGAGTGATTATTGGATTTTAGTCGCTCTTCCAATCGATGTGAAGTGAATTACTATTAGATTGGTTCATGCGGTGAGCTTTAATGAGCCAATTATATGTTGGACAATTTTATAGCCTTTTTTAATCAATTTTGACTAGTGCAAATCTTTTAAGGCTGTGTATGGTAAATAACGCTAGTGTTTAGCCTTTGAAATTTAAAAATTATTATACTTCCTCCGTTTTCATATAAGTGAGTCATTTGCATAGTACTAATTATTTATTAAGTAACTTTGATTAATTTTTTAACATGGTTATATAAGAAAAAACACAGTCGTGTGAGAATCTTGTTAGATTCGTCCAATCACATAGTTTTAGAATACAAAACTTTTATATTTTTTTTTTACTAATATACAATTTGAGTTATAAATATTTAAAAATGTGTATTGTACTGCGTCAATTGCAAAAGTGGTGCACTTATATGAGAACAGAGGAATAAAATAATAAATATTTTCCATTATAATTTTCAAAATTTAAATTCCACTTGGGATGAGGTTCCGATTCCCCATCCGGACACCTAACCCTCATATTTGTCCCTTTGTAATTTGTACGACATGAGCTCCCACCACTCATTTCCTAGCTTGTATAGGCTGTTAAGAAAAGAAAAATTAATTCCACCGCTAAACTCTTAATTCTATCCTTACCAATGCTGCGTTTGGGAACAAATGCTGGCGATTAGTGTTTCGCTTTTAAAATACATACTAAAAATAGCCTAAAATCCTATATATATATAGTATACACTAATTACAATAACCGTCAAATTTTAATCTATAATCTATAAACTCTGAACGCTCATCTCCCCAACTTTTAGCTTTCCAAACTCCAGATTCTAAACTAAACTTCAGACGCTAAGTTCTAATTATTTCCCAAACATACCCCAAGCTTTTAACTTTTCAAACTCTAATTTTAAACTCTAACACCAAACACGATTGTTCAAAATTATCAATTTAAAATTAGTATTCACTATTAATTTAAATTCTAAACTCTAACTCTAAATACTAATTATTTTTCAATAGGAATTAACAAATACTCCCTCCTTAATTGAAAAATATAAAGATTTATTGTTTTCATGTAATCCAATTTAAATTTTTAAAGATTAATATATCAAATTATATAAAAGTAAAAATTATAAAAATTTAATATTCTAAAACTATGTGATTAGACGAATTTAACATCTCACTTGATTATGTTTTATCAAAAGTCGAATCAAAGTTATTCAACGAATAGTGTTTACTATGCAAACGTCACCATTATTAAATGACGAGGAAGTACTTCACTATATACTACTTCCTCTGTTCTTAAATAAATGCAACATGTGGAATTTTGACACTGTCCATATAAACACTTTGACTTAAAATTTTATCATAGTTATATAAATTAAAATATAGCAAAGTGAGATCTTGTTAGATTCGTCTCTGTTAACCAAGAATTTTGATTGAATAATGTTTGAAGATGATTACAAGGATTACTAAGGGAATTACAAGAATTTAAGCAAAGCTGTAAAGGAATGGAAAATTTGCAGGAATGTAAAAACAGGAATGAAAACTTGCAGAAAGGAAATGGCAGAAAGTAAAGATAATGAAAGTGCGATTCCTCTTGGGGGTGTGTGGATGTCCTTGCTCCCATGTCCCCATCAGCCTTTTATAGGGGATTGGGTGATGTATTTCTTCAGCAGAGTCTTCAAAATCCCGGATTTTCCTCCCTTGACAGGTGCGCTTCATTGATGTTGGAATCTCTCCTCTTTGACTCCTGGTTCTGTAACTGTCCTGCTTCCACATCTTCTCCAAGGCTGCAGCCTCTTCAAACCTCAGTGCCCGTGATTTTCTCCAAGTTCTTAATGTTGTCATGATTTCCTCTTTCTCGTCCGGATAAATCTATGAGGTGGATGGCGGCTTCTTGCCCGTGTCATCATCCGGATAACTCTTCAATTGGACCGGGCCTTGAAAGATGAATTGTGCTGAATTTATTGGGCCAAGTAAATTAATTTAATTGGGCCTAATATTTTATAGGGTTAACAGATGCCCCCCTCGCGCAATTTGTCTGATTAGCCTTTAAGACAGATTTGCGCGCTTGATCCATGTCCTCTTAGACCAATTGTAAACCCTAGGCCCAATAAGGGATCTATAAAAAGGCATAAACCCTCATTGGCTCAAGTTTTTTTTTTTTTTTTGCTCTTTTTTCGTTACTCAAAAATTTATTCCCTTCTCTTCTTCTTCCTTAAGCCGCCAGCCACCACCCTAGGGAAACTCCAGTCGCTGTCGTGTGACGTTGCCGGGCCACTGCTGCTTCGCCGCGAACGCCATCGAATCTTCAACCGTCGAGCGCCCTGTTTGTCGAGCCGCCATCGTCGCCGTGGGTTCGCCTGGGGATCCGCTATCGCTGCTGCCACCAATATATTCTGAAGCCGCCAGCCCGTCGCTAGCCTTCAGCGCCGCCGCCAGGCTTCCAGCGCTCCGCCGCCAGCTGACTCGAGACGTGCCAGGATCCCGCCGCCAGCTTGCTTCGCTCAAACGCTGCCAACAACTCCATGAGCCGCCAATCTCGTCCGGCCGCCAACTACCTCGGAGCCGCCAACTGAGTCGCCGCCAGCATCATCCGACCGCCAGCCTCCGGCCGCCAGCACCTCCCTCACGGGCCGCCAGCCAACCTCACCCGGCCGCCAGCATCTCCTCACGGGCCGCCAGCCAACCTTGCCCAGCCGCCAGCTCGCCCCAGCCGCCAACTCGCCCGGCCGCCAGCATTGCCCGGCCGCCAGCCTCGCCTTGGCCGCCAGCATCCAGCCTGCCGCCAGCATGCCGGCCGCCAGCCTCGGTTGAGTGTCGCCAGCCTCGCGCTCCGGCCGCCAGCATCGCCCGGCTGCCAGCATTGCCCGGCCGCCAGCCTCGCCTTGGCCACCAGCCATCCAACCTGCCGCCAGCATGCCGGCCGCCAGCCTCGGTTGAGTGTCGCATGCCTCGCGCTCCGGCCGCCAGCATCGCCCAACCGCCAGCATTGCCCGGCCGCCAGCATCGCCCAGCCGCCAGCATTGCCCGGCCGCCAGCATCGCCCGGCCGCCAGCTCGCCCGGCCGCCAGCATTGCCCGGCCGCCAGCATCGCCCGGCCGCCAGCCTCGCCTCGGCCGCCAACCATCCAGCCTGCCGCCAGCATGCCGGCCGCCAGCCTCGGAGTTGAGCGCCGCCAGCCCGGAGTCGAGTCGCCATACCCATCCTCAGCCTCCAGTCTCTTTTCCAGCCGCCAAGTCCAGGGCCGCCAGCCACCCTGAGGTCCGCCAGCCTGTGCCTGCTGCCGCCATCGGTCGCGCGCTGCCAGGTCCGACAGCCGCCCTAGTCCTCGGGCGCCATCACCTCATGCCCAGGCACCAGCCTCAACTAGGAACTATTCGGCCTCCAAGGCCGCTGTTGATGGCGTTCCATGGCTACTATCCAGGGTTTTTACCAACCAAGGTTATTGCATTGGCCACCACCCTTAGTTCGTCTTCCTTTTTATCATGTTTCAATTTCTCAAAAGAAGTCTCGTGTGTTGGTAGACGCTTCTCATCTTGTTCCTCAAGGAACTTTTCCAAGCGGGCCGCTTTCTCGGCCAGCTAGGCAAGATTAGTGGAATCCTGCACAATTAAACGTTTTTTTTAGTTTTGGCAACATATTCGCCACTGCAATATTGGCTATCTCCCTATCAGGGACTGCTATAGTACATCGACCCTTAAGCCGCTGCAATCTGTTAACGAAAGTGTTTGCCGTCTCATCGGTAAACTGTTTAGCACTAGTAAGATCTGCAAGACTAACTTGTGACAGAGGGGTATAGAATCTGTCGTGGAACGCCCGCTCAATCTCGGCCCAGTTTTGTATGGAGTTAGGCCGCAGAGAAGCAAACCATGCGAAGGCAGGTCCAGTTAGGGATGAACTGAACAACCTTAGCTTCAGCCAATCATTGGCTGCTGCCTCGCCACATTGGGCAGTGAATCTGCCCACATGTTCCACGGTGGACTTGTCGTCGTCCCCGGAGAATGTAGTAAACTCGGGCATTTTGAAGCCCCTGGGATATGGCTGCATGGTGTCTACCCAATCAGGGTATGGCTTCTTGTATGTGGACCGTTCCATCGGCCTTAGCTGATTCCCAAAGTGTTGTTGTATCATATCTGCTAACACCTCGGGTGATACCAGTGGTGCCTGTGTGGGAGGCATCGCGGCTTGAGGAGGCATCGCAGCCTGAGGAGGCACCGCGGCCTGAGGAGGCATCGCGTCCTGATGAGGCATTGTGGCCTGAGGAGTATGAGCCGCCATGGCGGCTTGAGGCGCCGCCACCTGGTGGGTAGGGATGGTGGCAGGATGAGCCGCCATCTGTTGAGCAGGTATGGCGGCCTGAGGTGCCGCCATATAAATTTGTGAGATGGCGGCTGGGCCACCTTGAGTCGCCACTTGATATAGTGGATTGGCGGCTGGTGTGTAGATATTGGCATGTGGTGATGCTGCCACTCCAAATAGTGTGTGAGGCGTCGCCACATGGCGTGGTACCCCAGGGATCGCTGTGTAGCTCGATCCAGTATTTGGCATCAAATAACTTGACGCAGCATAGGTCGGCATGGGAGATGCCGCATATCCAAAGTTCTGCATAGGTGCCGCATAAGTGGAAGCATATGGAAATGGAGGCAGACTGGCCAGCCCTGTGGATTCAGATAACAATGGCGGCTGGCTGAGTGTTGTCCCCCAAGTCCTTTGGCCGCCATACAGCCCCGGACCTGTAATGTTTGCTGGCATAGTCATGCCACTTGAGGACCCTTCCTGCTGAGTACGCAGGGATCCACAGATTTTATCAGTTTGATCGGCCATGGCAGGCCGCAATACATCCATAAGGTGCCTCGTAAGTAAAGGCATGAATTCAGCCATCGATTCAGTCATCGATAGCCGTATTTGTTCCGAAAAGGTTGGCACTTGCATCATCCCCTGCGGTGGTTGGGAGGTAGTCGCCGTATTATCGACGTTCTCAGACGGTGTTCTTACTGGAGTTTCTTCATGTAGCGACATTTCTCCAAATCTATGTGTTAAATCCCTCACTACTCGTCCAGATCTAAGTTGCATACACTTCTAAGCGGATATGGTTTCCACTCGAGTCCCACTGGGCGTGCCAATTTGTTAACCAAGAATTTTGATTGAATAATGTTTGAAGAGGATTACAAGGATTACTAAGGGAATTACAAGAATTTAAGCAAAGCTGTAAAGGAATGAAAAATTTGCAGGAATGTAAAAACAGGAATGAAAACTTGCAGAAAGGAAATGGCAGAAAGTAAAGATAATGAAAGTGCGATTCCTCTTGGGGGTGTGTGGATGTCCTTGCTCCCATGTCCCCATCAGCCTTTTATAGGGGATTGGGTGATGTATTTCTTCAGCAGAGTCTTCAAAATCCCGGATTTTCCTCCCTTGACAGGTGCGCTTCATTGATGTTGGAATCTCTCCTCTTTGACTCCTGGTTCTGTAACTGTCCTGCTTCCACATCTTCTCCAAGGCTGCAGCCTCTTCAAACCTCAGTGTCCGTGATTTTCTCCAAGTTCTTAATGTTGTCATGATTTCCTCTTTCTCGTCCGGATAAATCTATGAGGTGGATGGCGGCTTCTTGCCCGTGTCATCATCCGGATAACTCTTCAATTGGACCGGGCCTTGAAAGATGAATTGGGCTGAATTTATTGGGCCAAGTAAATTAATTTAATTGGGCCTAATGTTTTATAGGGTTAACAGTCTCATCATGTAGTTTTTTAATATCGAACTTTTAGAATTTTTACTTGTACCGAACTTGAGTTATTAATGGTCTAAAATGTGTATTGGAGTGCATGCTGGGTGACTCCGTAGCAATTATAAAAAAAAAAAAAAAACAGAGGAAGTATTATAATAAAAAAGTTAATATTCTGCTTTCAATATACACACATTCTATTTTGTTATATTTTGTAAAAAGTTAACATTCTTTCATTTATTATAGAGGGATCATTGTGAAAATTAAAATAAATATTCAATATTCTATTATTGAAAATTTTATATTTCCATATATACATGGACAAATTGGGCTACGTAATGAAAGGAGCCCAGGTCAAAATTTGGGTTTATGATTTCGAGTCTGGTATCATTAATTGGGGTCAATTAAAAAAAATAAAAATATGAGATGTATTATTTTTCAAAAAAATAAGAATGCATATATGGCTATGGCAAAGTAATTTCCTCGCTTGTTACTAGTTCATAGGCTCGATCGCAAGTAAGCCTGGAAATAATTTTTTAATTTGAAAAATAATAGAAAATTCAAGGGGAAGAGATTTTTTTGCCTCATAACCGAAAAACCCATATAATTTCTATATTTTTGGCATATAAATTATAAAAATTTCGGGATACGGAGCGAAATTTTAAACAATGCTCATAACTCATAATTAATTAAGGGAGTTGTCCGCATAAACATAAACTCTTTATAATGTAAAAAAAAAAAAATTAAAATATAAGAAAACAAATAGGGTGGATTTTGTTATTTGGATCGATCATTATTGCCTATGGTTTTCATCAATCCTCAGCACACTACGAGTCCCCTTGTCCTCCCTTAATAATATATGTTCCAAGTAAGGGTGTTAAGATCGGGATCCTATATGTGATCGTTTTTCTCTTTGTAAGATCGGGATCGAATCGGAATCCTAAGATCTTATGAAATTGCAATAATGGATAAACTCAATTATGCATACTAACAAATAAAAGTATTATTTCGTGTATTCATGAATATTGTAAGTTAATTAATACAATACAGTACCAAAACATCACAATTAAACACAAAATATTTCTACATACATACATATTATGTTTTTTTTACACATCATACATAAGGAGTATAAGTTCTTAAGTTTAAAATTAAAGAAAAAAAGTTACTTTGATCCCAAATCATAAAATTCTACAAAATTTTATGAGTTTAAGAGAGTATAATCGTAAGATCGTAGAAGCGTTTAAGGAAGTATGACCAGAAGATCGTAACATTCTACGATCAGGATCGAGATCTTATTTAGATCTTACTAATTTTAAGATCCTACAAGGATCGGGATCGTTTTAGAAATGTGTGATCGTAAAATCATAAGATTCTAAGATCAGGATCGGGATCGAGATCTTAACAACTATGGTTCTAAGTATATAAAGAGTGATATACCGATATTCCATTCCTAAACATTGAATGGAAGTACAGATCAGACTGGACTATTATTATTAAGTATTATTATTATTATTTGAGATCACACTTAATAGAAAAACAAGCATTAGAAGCATAAATTAATGCTGTGGAGAAGTATAGAAGGATTGAGCAGTAGTTTATTTAAAAAGCAAGTGGAGGGTGTGTGTAGCATGTGATGTAAAAAAGGCAATTATATAAATCTTGGTCGGTTGGTTAACTCCTGGCCTGGATATATGTTTCAGGCTCAGCTACTTTCTCATTTTTTTTTTTTTTTTTAATGTGTACTAAGTACTAGTAATTAAGTGGTTATGTAGTACTCCCTCCGTCTCATTATAAATGTCCTACTTACTATTTTTTGATGTCCCATTACAAATGTCTTATTTCTATAAATAGGAATAATTTTCCCATTTGTAGACTCCATCAAATACTCACAAATCAATTTTACCTTAATTCTCATTCCCAACAGTAACAAGATATTTGTAATGGGACGGAGATAGTATATAGTAGGGTATATATGCACATCATCCATGTCTATTTTATTGATCAATGTGCTTTTAATGGCTGGAAGAATCTTTAAGACAGATCTTTCTGGCAACATGACTGTACTCACATTCTTCATCAATATAGTACTTGTTTTTGCCATTCCTTGGAAAATTTTCCTATTTTTTTCATTCACTATTAAAAATTGAATAATGCACTTCATCCACATATTTTTTGACCCCTCCCCCCCGTTTCCCTGTACGTATACATGTAATTATTCATATATATTACATGATCCTGCCAATTATAATTGCATCGGTGAAAACATAATAAGAAGCATAATTCAACCCACATTTTTCTTTTCCGCGCAACCGCTAATAAAGGCTAGAGAAAAGTCAAGAAAAAAAAAAAAAACAACATAAAAAACAAGAAAGGAAAGGAAACATAAGAACAGGATCATCTGGCTCGCAAGAACCAAGTGCCCATCGCATCAACAGCCAAAATAGGTCAAAGGCCATCCGAAGGAAAGACCTAAGTCGTAAAAAACAATTCATCCTCAACACTCCTCCTAGCAAGGTAATCAGGCACGGGGTTACCCTCCCGCAATATATGTGGAACTGGCATACCATAAAGGATTCCCTCAATTCATCAATCCACGAGCTAAATAAGCTCCCATATATATTTGGATGAGTAGTTTTTTTCGAGTACTTTTAGAGGGTGTTTGTTTCCACGTTTTCAATCAGATTATCAGCTTATAATGTTTCAAAGACACAGATAATTAGATTGTAGTGTTTGGTTGAAATTAATTGATAATCACTTATCTGCGGTATGACACCAATTTACCGCAATTTTTCTGCAGCAACAAAAAGGAGCGGTAAGAAAAATGCGTTTTGAGAGTGTAAACACTTTTACTAAAATATCCCTAAAATAACGCAATTCCTCATCGCCTATCTTCCTTTCTTCTTTGCTGGTCTTCGCTGGTGACCATTGCAGTCCGCTGCCCATCCGTCACACTGCCGCTGCTATCTCTGCTCTCCGTCACACCGCTTGCGCCTTCCGCCATGATAGTTTGTTCACTTCGAAGCCGAAGCCTGTGTATGTCTGAAATTCCTGCCGCAGCTCATCGCGAGCCACCGTGCTCTGTTGTTTTTCAATAAGTGTTCGAACATCTTCACTGCACACTTCAATTTCTATATTTGAATAGGCCAGACAATGAAAGATAATTTTTATTTTTAGATTAATATAGGGACGATTTTGGAAATGCATTTGGGGATTTGAGATTCAAAAATATTAAATTTTTATTATAAAGAACATGATTTTGATGTTGGTGATTATTTAATTTTTCATTGGATTTGAAGTGGAAATATGCTCACCAAGTGTTTGTGAAAATGCCCAAGTGAAAATTTTATTCTACGGCTTATTTGATTTTTTGTTATCTTGATCTGTTCAAATTTCAAAGTCCTGTGCAAGTCAGGGTAGGTATTTAGAAACAAAGATGAAGTGAAAAGGCAATGGTGATGGGAAAGGATAGGAAAGAGATCAACGAACATAACACACTTTTGAAACCTAAACCGGAATCAGACAAGTAATTAGTTATGTAACTTTGGTACTAGTAGGACATGAAATTTAATTGTCGTCTGCCATATTGTACCGAACTAATGGCACTCTACAATACTCATATGGCTTTGTTGGTGCTTAGTTTGGTGGTTTGTAGGGACTACGAATGATATGACTAACACATTCGATGTGGCTTTGGTTAATTTTAGTTTGCAGGTTGCATGAAGTGTTTGCTTTGTTTAAGGGTTTATATATGAATATTTGGTTTATTGTTTTGGTTAATTCTTATATAGTATCATTTTAAAGTATCCGTGTGACTGTGACTGTTGTCGTTATTAGCTCCTCCAACCCACAACAAAGGCCTTCTACCTAGATGCAAACAAATTAGCTACTATTTGAAAACAATATTTTATCCTGATATTGTTTCCAGTAGACTTTCATTGGAGGGGGATTGGTGGAGTTTGGTAAAGCATCGTGGGAAGAGATCAAGTTGGGGCTTGGGGGCAATGAGATAGTGGTGGGAAGAGATCAAGTTAGGGCTTGGGGCAATGATATAGTGCTGTGTGATGATCTTGACTAGCCATGGATGAGGCTTGAATCTATAATTGATCGAGGGAATGGGTAGGTAATATGGAGAGTTGGGAATAGATTCTTTGGGATATTCAGGGATGTAGGGGGGTTTGAAATTTTGTTATAGCATCGGCGAATTAGTAAAGTGTTTAGAGAAGGGATGATGCATGAAGATAAATTGTTTTCTGATTTTGTACTGTAGAGTGTAGTCTTCTTTAATTTGCATTGTTCATTGCAGTAATTTGTTTCATCCAGTTCCATTGTCGGGTAGGTTCCGGGCTTGTAATAGAAGTTAAACATTTTAGGCTACTTGTTTTCTCTGTGGAAATTGAAAAGTTTACTTTTATTTGTTGGATGCAATTAGGATTGTTTCAAAAACATCTCAGTTGAAGAATGAGAAGATGTAGCAGGAAGATGAGATCCAGAAACTCATAGAAGAGATGCTCAATGTTCTATCCTATTTTGTGGCAATGAATGAGCGGTGTAAGTTTATGCCCTTGAACGCTTCTAACATTTAGTTCGACATGCAGTTCCTACCAACGAGCTACTGCTTCTCTTATACATTTCCAACCGCCAACTACAACCGGACAGTTTACTTATGTGTGATTGATTGCCATGTGTTGTTAAGCTTGTAGCTGTCGGAAACTTTTTCTATAGATTTTTGGGCAATGTGTGATTGATTGCCATGTGTTGTTAATTTTGCATTGTTCATTACGTAAATTCTTATATTGACATGCACTTCATATTCGAACTCATTGAATTTTTGTTTATAATTTTTTTGGGATATGGATTATTAGTATTACAAAGTAATAGTATATAATTATTTAATATATATAATGTATTCAAAATATTACTATAATGCATTATATAAGTTATTATATTTTAAAAATAAAATAAGATATATCCAAAAAGATTAAAAATATATATGGGCGAAAGGATATCAATAAAATATATTATAATATAAATAAGATATTAAAAAATGTTTAAATATGTTTACCCCTTTGTGGTAATTTTACAAACTCATAACACAAAGCCAAACACTTAAAAATTGATTATTAGATTATTGTGATTCAGAACAACATAAGCTTACCCAAACACTTAATTTTCTACAGCACGTTTTGTTACAACAATTATCTGATTATCCGTTTTCAAAACGCTACAGCACCTTTCAAAACGCACATCCAAACACCCTTCTATTTTTAAAATTCAGTTGTTTCTAATACTCCCTCCATCTTATTTATTGTGTCATGTTTGACCTTTTTTATACTCGTCATTATTTAACATTGACTCAATGTTATTGCAAATCTATATTTGAAAAAAATAATAGAGCTGTGTCTTGCTACAATCGTATAATCATGTATTTTTTTAATATATATTTTATATAATTTTTTTGTCGCACGTATTTTGATATATTAACGGTTAAAAAATTGTATTGAATTATATGCAGAAGTCAAACATGACAAATTAAATGGAACACAGGGAGTGAAAGTTTTGAGAGTCTACCATTTCTTTTAAAAAAATAAGAACTTTATTTTAAATTGAATTATACTTCCTCAGTTCTTTTTGTAAGCTACGTTTGATAAATGACTACTGTTCACTCATATACTTTGTAATTGTGTGGCATGACCGCATGGGCTCCCTATCCCTCCCTTTATTCCCTTTTGTAATTGTGTGGTATGTATGGACTCCCACCACCCTTTTTTCAGGCCTTCAATGGCTCCTCAAACAAAAAAAATATCATGGTTATATAAGTTAAAATATAGCCAAGTAAGATCTTGTTAGATTCGTCTTGTCTTGTAATTTTTAAATATCGAATTTTTAGAATTTTTACCTTTATCAAATTTGAGTTATTAATGGTTTTAAAATGTGCATTGGACTGCGTTTTGTCAGTTGTGTGAGTCCGTAGTAATTTAAAAAAAAAAAACAGATGAAGTATTTTGTATTTTTTTGAAAAAACAAAACATATAGCACTGACAAACATATGTACACGCATCAAGCTAGCAACTGCATCAGATCTAATAGCCAGATACCTACAAATTTCAGAAATCTGCTAACCTGCAAGAGAAGAAAAAAGGGAAAATATCCAAAAACTTCACATGACACAATCAAATCGGAAGAATGAGGGTGAAAGTAAAATTAGGGAAATATTTACACATGCAATTAATAATTAATACTCCTCCGTCCATGTATACTTGTTTTGTTTGACTTTTTGGTAGTATTTATTACTGCATCCGTTTTTTTTAAGGTTATGTTATGACTTTTTTTACTATTCATCATAATACTTTAACTTTTATTTTTGTTATAGTTATAGAAGACAAAATATAGCTAAATGAGATCTTGTTGGATTCGTCTCATCTTGCAGATTTTATCAAATTTTTAGAATTTTTACTTGTAACGAATTTGAGTTATTAATCGTTGAAAATGTGCATTGACATACGTGCAAATAAGAAGTGTAACCTTTAAAAAAATGGAGGAAGTATTTAATTTTAATTCAACATTATTGAGAGTATATATATTTTTTTTAAAAAAAACTCGAGTTGGTCTTATTAAAATATTTAAATTATGTAGTTTTAGAATATATATTTTATATAATTTTTTGTCGGGGTCATATTTTGAGATATTATGGACTAGAAATGTATATTGAATTTTATGCAAAAATGAAACCAGACATATTAAGATGGGGAGTAATTCCTATACCCTCTTGAACTTGTTAATAATTAATAGGCATTAACACATAATTACCCACCTTGTAAATGTGCTAGAGCTAAAAACAAATTTACCGACAAATACACCAAAGTAGATTATACTTTTAAGTTATAACAATATCCAATATAGGAACAGATTGCTCTAACATCAAATAATGTGCCTTAACCAGGATCCCTGATCAGCCATCTGCCAATATCCATTATTCGATGATGAATCCCCACCTAATTGCCTTGTTTCCTGCAAATTAAACTGATGATCATTGCTTGAACCGGGAAACAGCAGTAGAAGCCTGATGAACCACTTGCAGATTCCCATACCCATTCTGATGATGAACAGGAAGCCCATCCAGGGAAAAACTCAGACTTGTCTTGAAATCATGGATTGGAAAGCCCGACGAGGAGGATGAGTACACTGTATTGGGATCAGAAACAGGCATCGAAATAAGGGGGGGACTGATCATTCCTCCTGAATTCATTAATAAACCACCTGCCTCCATGATTCGGAGATCCGAGGAATTGGGGTTGAAATTAGGGTTTTCCTGATTGGGGGTTCCCGAATGGCGACGGAAGGAATTCAGATCCCGATTGTAGATGACGGATTGATTAAACCCTAAACTCAAATCATTTCCTTGGTGAATCCTAGGGTTATTTGGGGATAATGTTGACGACGGTGATGATGATATCTTTGGTATGCTAAGGTTAGGGATCACTTTCTTCGAAGCTGACAACAACGACGACGATGAAGAAGATGGCCTTCTGTTCTTCCGAGAACCGCCGCCGACCGGAACATTCCTCAAAGTGCCACCATCAGTCCAATACCTTCTACAAGTCTTGCAAAAGTATCTAGGTTGAGACAGGCTGTAATTGTTGTAATAACAGAACTTTGTGTTGGTGGAATTGCATCTAGGGCAATTCAAAGCTTGCTCCTTTTCTGGCCTTGGCTTCTTCTCTGCAGCAGTCTTGGAAGGGTTTTCAAATGGCCTCACACTCACACTCACACCACCACCACCACCACCAAAATTCTCCTAATTAATAGTAGTAAATGAAATTGTAAACAATCAACGAAGGTAATAAAAAAATGAACCAGGGAGACAATAAATCAGGTTCAAAATGAAAAGGGAATAATTGCTAACCAGAAAAGAACCAAGAAACCCCAATCGAAACAAAACAAGCAAGAAAAAAACAAGACACGTATGTATAGCAGTAAATAAGTTTATTTATTTATCTGTTATCAGTATATCTTTCTGATGAATCCCTTTATCTCTTTTCAGATGTTGGGAAAGAGAAAAAGGAGATGAGGACCAGGAGAGTGGCTACTTTATTACACATGAAAGCAAACATGGCATTAAATTCAAAGCATAAGACAGGAGAGGGGGTTAGGCTGATGATGCAGCTCCACAGTGGGGTT
>JAOANR010000013.1:33348703-33396085 GCA_030278955.1 Hygrophila difformis | reverse complement strand
TAAGTCCGAAAATTCTGAAATTTGACCAGTGACTCGAAACCACAGAGACGAACAAGTTTTCGTGTTTTAGGTTTTTCGATCCCGGTTAAGGAAATAAGCAAAAAACGTCAATCTTCCTCAGGATAATATTCTGTCCGAATTTTCTACACAGCAGTTTCAAAATTTCGAGATCTACCATAGCAAACTAACTCCAAATTTGATGAAATTTTACAGGGAGATACTTAAGACATATATCTACAACTTTCATGTTCGACTAAAGTTTTGAATCGGTCTATATCTATCGTCAAAAACATCTACAAGTTCGGACTAAAGTTCTGTCAAGATTTCAAGATCTAAATTTAGAACAATTTGGTTTGGGGTCGATTCAGATATCAAAACTTAATGAAAAATTATAAAATTTTTACAGGAGATAGATCTATGTCTTAGAAACATTTTTTGTGTTTTACGTTTTCTTGTTTGAACAGGTTTAAGGGTTCGGAAAAATCGTGCAAAAACGCTGCGCCGTAGGATTTCTTCGTTGACAGATTTTAGGGTTATTTAATTAGATTTCTACGTTCGGTTGTGTTTTAATCACCCAAAACCATAGTAAATATTAACTTACTGATTTGTGGTCGTCCCGGCTCGTCGATTGGGAGGCGTGGCTTCCAGTCCACCGTTTATCTCCTCGGTTCGTCGGGTTCTTCGTTCTAGATCCGGTTCGGAGTGTAGAAAAGAACAGGATGAAGTTAGGATTCGTTTTCGAATCAAGAATGGAAAGAGATCGGATCAGAACTTACCACAACGTTAGAGGCCTTCCAATTTTCGTTCAAGACAGTCCCTTTGCTCGGTTTCGTGCCTCCGACGACTCCAGAATTAGGGTTTATCGAGTAGAGAGATTTCGTAGGGTTTGAAAAGTGTTCGGGGTCACTTGAGAGGGTTATTTATAGATGTAAAGGACTCTAAGGGCGTCCAAAGTCTGCCCTAGTAAGCCTTGAGCCGCAAGGTGAGCAACCGAAGTCGAAAAATCCGGATTCGGGCGAGAAAATCTCGCACGGGTTGTTACTGCCCGTTGGCGCGGGCTTGGCGCACCGTATAGGAGTAACACCGCGCGGTCTCCGCCTGGGCTTCGGTCCGGGCGGGTCGTGCGATCCGTCGGGCATTTCCTCCTCTCTTTCGGACTTCTATCCCTCTATGTTCTCGGATTCCGATTTCCGGGATATTTCCGGGGTCCTATTTCCTATCTTAATTTTTACTCGGGTCTAGATTTAATATTGGCCTCGAATTCTCGAGTCCATTAGTGTCGGGTTCCCTTGTATAATTTATTTGATTAAATTATCTTTGGCTTTACGGGTATTAAAAATTTAATTCCTTCTTAAATTAAATTCCATTTCTCATTTCCTTGTCTATGTATTATGTTTAGTCATTTATTATATTTATTTATTGTTATTTTTTTGTTTATTGTTTATTTATTTATTTATTTTATTTATTTTATGTTGCAAAATTTTCGGGTATTACACGAATCGAGCTCAGTCGAGCTCAAATACTCGAGTCGAGTTCGAGTCGAGCTTGACTTGATGCGAGCTCGAGCTCGAGTTCGAGCAGGAGTCGAGTAGCGATAGTCGAGTACGAGTCGAGTTTTTTTCGAGCCGAGTCCCGAGTCGAGTACGAGTAGCACTACTCGTTAATCACCCCTAGTCAAGAATGACGACACTGAACGGATTTAGGGGTTGGGTCGGGTCAAATTCATTTTAAATATGGTGGGTGTAATTAAGTAACTTAATTGCCACATTATCTATTAAAATATATGAGATTAGTGAGGAAAATGAAAAAATTGGATTTTATTAGTAAATGAAGAGAACCAATTGGGGCAAAAAATAGAAAAATGACTATTTCGGCTTATTTGGAAAGAAAATGGACTATTTAGTATATTTTTCCTTAAAATTTATGAAGAATTAAAATTCATAAACTGTTGAATACCTCAAAATTTTTAAAGAATTTTTAAAATATGAATTGAATATATCTAGATTTTTAAAGATTTTTTAAAATTTGTATTGAATAGCTCAAAATTTTAAAGACCTTTTAAAATTTAAATTGAATACACAGCATCTTATAAATTACATTTTGATAACTTAAAATAGGAGGGGTGCAATTACTAAAAAGTGTGGTGTAAATAATGGAGTAATCGGACCCAATAAATAAAACTCCAATCATCCGTTCTATTGGTCCCAAAGGAGAAATCTATTGAAGTAGCTGGCAAAAATAGTTCTTACTCTGTCCTTGATGTTCTATTATTCAAAATTTTGAAAAATAATTACAAACTATTCACTGGCTTCATTCCTTAATTCTTACTTATCGTAATGTAATATCACATCATTGCGTAGTAATAAAATTGATCGAAGTAGGTGAATTTGTAAGAAAGTTGCCCTTCTTGTTATAATTAGCAGTAGTATTTACCCTTTATTAAAAGTAAATACTACAAGAAAAAAAGGGAAGTCGAGGAAATTGGCGACAAAATTTTATTGAAGTCGTCGCCTGACGGATTTCGTCGCATTGTTTGTCGCCTAGTGCGCTAGGCGACGAAATTCTTTCATCACATTCCCGCGATATTTTTGTAGTGGTACGGGAGATTAATGATTAGAGCTACTCGTATTCGACTCTGAAAAAACTCGACTCGTACTCGACTTAAGCTTGAGCTCGAGCTCGCATATCTGCCAGTCAAGACAAGCTCAAGTATTAGTACTCGAACTCGACTCGACTCGATAAGACCCCTATTGTGATCAGGGCCGTCTAATCATTTTTTGTGGCCATGTTCTAATAAAAATTTTAGGCCTCCGTATATAATAAATTAATTACAAATTTTTAAAATTATTTGTAAAACTAATACTATAATGAAAAAGAAATTAGAACATAAAAAATTAACTTGAAATGTTGCCTAACAACGACCGTATTTTTTAGAAGAAAAACAACCTTCTACTTAAAAAAGTAATCTTCTAATATTTTTAGAAGCAAATTCATCAACTAATTAAGTTTGCATATTTTATTATTTTCCCTGAAAAATCATTCTCAATTGCTATCATTGTCAAATCATTAAGTCTGCCTGCAATACTATACAATAATGCCACTTTATTCTAGTTCACCAAAAAAATTTAGTTAACGAGCCTCCAATTACCATGTTAAACAAACTAGATTAAATTTATTTTAATTTTAATTTATTATATTAAAATTAAAAAATGGCCCACAATTTTTGGGGACTTGTGCAGTAGGTCATGTTGCACGGCCTAATCACCGGCCCTGATTGTGATGGAGATATTTAAAAGGATGGCCTTGGTTACCAAGAAATCTACTCCCAAAGTCGTCTCTCTTGAGTCACTGACGCGACTCTCGTGCCAACTATTATTACTATATCTTTTTGGCCTTATTAATACTTATTATATTGTCCAATTCCCTACCAATAATAATTCAAGTTTTTCATTTATAAGGAACTAAGGATAAATTTGGGGATTTAAAATCCATAATCATAAAATTTTACAATTGTGTATGTAGATTAATGGGATGATTTAATGATGTATTTTAAATCTCTAAATTAAGGGAAGAGGAGCTAAATTTATTCCTAAACTCAAACAAGTAGAAAGATTTATAGTAAACTTTTAAATCGTCTTCCCACAAATTCATTCGTCCAAACGCAACCTAAAATACTTATCTTTTACTAGTAATAATTTAGTAATAGTGGTTTATATTTGTCCACTTAAGTCGTCAAGTCAATTTTCCTTTTTCTTCAAGCAATTCTATCTTTGATACATTGCACCTCTTCTCTACTCTCCACAGACTACAATCATATAATATATCCAGTTCCCAAAATAAAAATCCAATTCTCCCTTTGGGTAAATACTTATTCTTCTCAATCAATTCCTTCAAGTCTTCAACTACGATAAAAAAGATTTTTAGTGAGGAAAACAATCGTCATTGACTTGTCACTAAAGCTAGTGACAAAATTTTTAGTGACAAGTCAGTGACGATTGTTTTCCTCACTAAAAATCTTTCTTTCTTTTTTTTTTTTTTTCGTAGTGGTACTCATACATATATGAGCACCTATATATTTCACATTTAATTCCTTTAATTTTCACTCTTTTTATATTGATTTATTTAACTGAGTTTTGATATATAGGATATTCAAGACAAGAAACTGAATCTGGGAAGAAACAATGAAGGAAAACAATTCTGGAGGTGCACTCTACAGCTGTAGGCAGTGCAGAAATCCTGTTGCCTTAGGTGTTGATCTCCTCTCCAAACGCTTTGTGGTAATTATTCCCTCTTCTTCCTTTTTTTAGCTGTATAATACATCATCAGTCTGGGTTAAATTAGGTATTTTCATCTTTTAATTATAAAAATATGATGGATCACAATAGGCAAAATCAGGGCAAGCTTATATGTTCAACCATGCAATGAATGTGGTGACTGGGGGAAAAGAGGACAAACAAATGCTGACTGGTTATTACACAATAGCTCCCATATTCTGCAGTAAATGTGGTGAGGAGATGGGGTGGACTTATGTTAGGGCTTTTGATGCCATACAGAAGTTTAAAGAAGGCAAATACATTATTGAGAAGGCCAAGATCTTCAAACAAATTTAATAACACTTCTATTAATTAATTAAGAGGAGGGAACTCATGTGTCAATTAACATGTGTAATAAAAAAAAAAAAATGATGATCATCTTCTCATGGTAGTTTGTGGGTTTGTCTTTAAAGAAAACGAAGTATATTAGTAATTGATTAAAGCCTCTCAAGAATTGCTTGTTTGTACTCTTTATAGTGGTATTGTAATTTGTGTGGTTGTATTTCTCCTGATTATGTATGATGCAATTACAGAAGTAGATATAGTGTGTAGTGGAGTGGATTATGTTTCTTGTAATATAATATATTGTGTTTCTTTAGTGAGTGGTTATAAATTTTACTAATAAATTCGATGGTTGTTTTCATATACTATATTCTTTGTCTTGGTATTACTATTATTGGCTATTATGCCTCATGTATCAAAATAGCACCACGTATCAATAGCTATATGATTCTTAATTTCTTAGGGATCGGAAGAGATGTATGTTTGTGCTAGTTTCTAATATGTCACTGGCAATAAAGATAGTGAGGAAAATCCCAACTACTCAAAATTGATGTATGTAATTATACAATTATCAATATTTAATTAAATATCCTTAGATTTAGGGTTTAAATTCATTTCATAACTGCTTCTTCCATTCTCCATCGTCATCTTCCCCACCAAAGGGTCATCTTCCCCATCGAAATTGTGACCAACCTTGGCCAATAATCACCATCACCAATATTGAATATTGTGCATGATATGAAAAATACCTAACATTACAAACATACATATAGTCGGACATCACGTAAATATATTGACACATCACATCAATGAGTTCATAAATCACATAATTGGTTGTATTCACACACATCCCGTATACTCATCATGGCCATCACACACACAATATGCCATCACGTAAAAATCTCCACATATCATACCTGACCTGCAGGTACCTGCACTATATCATTTCCCTGTCACTGATATTATAATTTATTTTTATTTTTTAAAAAAATGGAATTTGAATAGGGATTAATGGAAAAATGTTTGAATTATTATTAAATTTTAATTTCTTGTCTAATCACAATACTTAAGAGTTAAGAAATGAGGATTGGATCGGGACGTGGAATATGGGCCATTTTCGTGTAAGTGTATGGTTACACGTAGGCCCAAATCAAAATGGGCTGTAGCCCAAATTTCTGGATCATGGCACAATGTTATGGAGCCTGACATGACAGCCACACACAATATATATACAAACCAAGGTTGTTAAGATCGGGATCCTATATGGGATCGTTTTTCTCTTTGCAAGATCGGGATCGTAGGATCGAATCGGGATCCTAAGATCTTATGAAATTGCAATAATGGATAAACTTAAATATGTATACTAACAAGTAAAAGCATTATTTCGTGTATTTATGAATCTTTCAAGTTAATTAATACAATACGGTACAAAAGCATCACAATCAAACATAAACTATTTTCACATACATAGTATGTTTTTTTACACATCATACATAAGGAAGACAAGTTCTTAAGTTTTAAATTAAAGGAAAAAAGTTATTTTGATCCCAGATCATAAAATACTACAAAAAAAATTATGCGTTTAAGCGGGTATGATCGTAAGATCGTAGAAGCGTTTAAGAGAGTATGACCATAAAATCGTAACATTCTACTATCAGGATCGGGATCTTACTAATTTTAAGATCCTACAAGGATCGGGATCGTTTTAGAGAGGTTTGATCGTAAAATCGTAAGATCTTAAGATCAGGATCGGGATCTTAACAACTATGATACAAACCATTCTTTCGAGTGATTATTGGATTTTAGTCGCTCTTCCAATCGATGTGAAGTGAATTACTATTAGATTGGTTCATGCGGTGAGCTTTAATGAGCCAATTATATGTTGGACAATTTTATAGCCTTTTTTAATCAATTTTGACTAGTGCAAATCTTTTAAGGCTGTGTATGGTAAATAACGCTAGTGTTTAGCCTTTGAAATTTAAAAATTATTATACTTCCTCCGTTTTCATATAAGTGAGTCATTTGCATAGTACTAATTATTTATTAAGTAACTTTGATTAATTTTTTAACATGGTTATATAAGAAAAAACACAGTCGTGTGAGAATCTTGTTAGATTCGTCCAATCACATAGTTTTAGAATACAAAACTTTTATATTTTTTTTTTACTAATATACAATTTGAGTTATAAATATTTAAAAATGTGTATTGTACTGCGTCAATTGCAAAAGTGGTGCACTTATATGAGAACAGAGGAATAAAATAATAAATATTTTCCATTATAATTTTCAAAATTTAAATTCCACTTGGGATGAGGTTCCGATTCCCCATCCGGACACCTAACCCTCATATTTGTCCCTTTGTAATTTGTACGACATGAGCTCCCACCACTCATTTCCTAGCTTGTATAGGCTGTTAAGAAAAGAAAAATTAATTCCACCGCTAAACTCTTAATTCTATCCTTACCAATGCTGCGTTTGGGAACAAATGCTGGCGATTAGTGTTTCGCTTTTAAAATACATACTAAAAATAGCCTAAAATCCTATATATATATAGTATACACTAATTACAATAACCGTCAAATTTTAATCTATAATCTATAAACTCTGAACGCTCATCTCCCCAACTTTTAGCTTTCCAAACTCCAGATTCTAAACTAAACTTCAGACGCTAAGTTCTAATTATTTCCCAAACATACCCCAAGCTTTTAACTTTTCAAACTCTAATTTTAAACTCTAACACCAAACACGATTGTTCAAAATTATCAATTTAAAATTAGTATTCACTATTAATTTAAATTCTAAACTCTAACTCTAAATACTAATTATTTTTCAATAGGAATTAACAAATACTCCCTCCTTAATTGAAAAATATAAAGATTTATTGTTTTCATGTAATCCAATTTAAATTTTTAAAGATTAATATATCAAATTATATAAAAGTAAAAATTATAAAAATTTAATATTCTAAAACTATGTGATTAGACGAATTTAACATCTCACTTGATTATGTTTTATCAAAAGTCGAATCAAAGTTATTCAACGAATAGTGTTTACTATGCAAACGTCACCATTATTAAATGACGAGGAAGTACTTCACTATATACTACTTCCTCTGTTCTTAAATAAATGCAACATGTGGAATTTTGACACTGTCCATATAAACACTTTGACTTAAAATTTTATCATAGTTATATAAATTAAAATATAGCAAAGTGAGATCTTGTTAGATTCGTCTCTGTTAACCAAGAATTTTGATTGAATAATGTTTGAAGATGATTACAAGGATTACTAAGGGAATTACAAGAATTTAAGCAAAGCTGTAAAGGAATGGAAAATTTGCAGGAATGTAAAAACAGGAATGAAAACTTGCAGAAAGGAAATGGCAGAAAGTAAAGATAATGAAAGTGCGATTCCTCTTGGGGGTGTGTGGATGTCCTTGCTCCCATGTCCCCATCAGCCTTTTATAGGGGATTGGGTGATGTATTTCTTCAGCAGAGTCTTCAAAATCCCGGATTTTCCTCCCTTGACAGGTGCGCTTCATTGATGTTGGAATCTCTCCTCTTTGACTCCTGGTTCTGTAACTGTCCTGCTTCCACATCTTCTCCAAGGCTGCAGCCTCTTCAAACCTCAGTGCCCGTGATTTTCTCCAAGTTCTTAATGTTGTCATGATTTCCTCTTTCTCGTCCGGATAAATCTATGAGGTGGATGGCGGCTTCTTGCCCGTGTCATCATCCGGATAACTCTTCAATTGGACCGGGCCTTGAAAGATGAATTGTGCTGAATTTATTGGGCCAAGTAAATTAATTTAATTGGGCCTAATATTTTATAGGGTTAACAGATGCCCCCCTCGCGCAATTTGTCTGATTAGCCTTTAAGACAGATTTGCGCGCTTGATCCATGTCCTCTTAGACCAATTGTAAACCCTAGGCCCAATAAGGGATCTATAAAAAGGCATAAACCCTCATTGGCTCAAGTTTTTTTTTTTTTTTGCTCTTTTTTCGTTACTCAAAAATTTATTCCCTTCTCTTCTTCTTCCTTAAGCCGCCAGCCACCACCCTAGGGAAACTCCAGTCGCTGTCGTGTGACGTTGCCGGGCCACTGCTGCTTCGCCGCGAACGCCATCGAATCTTCAACCGTCGAGCGCCCTGTTTGTCGAGCCGCCATCGTCGCCGTGGGTTCGCCTGGGGATCCGCTATCGCTGCTGCCACCAATATATTCTGAAGCCGCCAGCCCGTCGCTAGCCTTCAGCGCCGCCGCCAGGCTTCCAGCGCTCCGCCGCCAGCTGACTCGAGACGTGCCAGGATCCCGCCGCCAGCTTGCTTCGCTCAAACGCTGCCAACAACTCCATGAGCCGCCAATCTCGTCCGGCCGCCAACTACCTCGGAGCCGCCAACTGAGTCGCCGCCAGCATCATCCGACCGCCAGCCTCCGGCCGCCAGCACCTCCCTCACGGGCCGCCAGCCAACCTCACCCGGCCGCCAGCATCTCCTCACGGGCCGCCAGCCAACCTTGCCCAGCCGCCAGCTCGCCCCAGCCGCCAACTCGCCCGGCCGCCAGCATTGCCCGGCCGCCAGCCTCGCCTTGGCCGCCAGCATCCAGCCTGCCGCCAGCATGCCGGCCGCCAGCCTCGGTTGAGTGTCGCCAGCCTCGCGCTCCGGCCGCCAGCATCGCCCGGCTGCCAGCATTGCCCGGCCGCCAGCCTCGCCTTGGCCACCAGCCATCCAACCTGCCGCCAGCATGCCGGCCGCCAGCCTCGGTTGAGTGTCGCATGCCTCGCGCTCCGGCCGCCAGCATCGCCCAACCGCCAGCATTGCCCGGCCGCCAGCATCGCCCAGCCGCCAGCATTGCCCGGCCGCCAGCATCGCCCGGCCGCCAGCTCGCCCGGCCGCCAGCATTGCCCGGCCGCCAGCATCGCCCGGCCGCCAGCCTCGCCTCGGCCGCCAACCATCCAGCCTGCCGCCAGCATGCCGGCCGCCAGCCTCGGAGTTGAGCGCCGCCAGCCCGGAGTCGAGTCGCCATACCCATCCTCAGCCTCCAGTCTCTTTTCCAGCCGCCAAGTCCAGGGCCGCCAGCCACCCTGAGGTCCGCCAGCCTGTGCCTGCTGCCGCCATCGGTCGCGCGCTGCCAGGTCCGACAGCCGCCCTAGTCCTCGGGCGCCATCACCTCATGCCCAGGCACCAGCCTCAACTAGGAACTATTCGGCCTCCAAGGCCGCTGTTGATGGCGTTCCATGGCTACTATCCAGGGTTTTTACCAACCAAGGTTATTGCATTGGCCACCACCCTTAGTTCGTCTTCCTTTTTATCATGTTTCAATTTCTCAAAAGAAGTCTCGTGTGTTGGTAGACGCTTCTCATCTTGTTCCTCAAGGAACTTTTCCAAGCGGGCCGCTTTCTCGGCCAGCTAGGCAAGATTAGTGGAATCCTGCACAATTAAACGTTTTTTTAGTTTTGGCAACATATTCGCCACTGCAATATTGGCTATCTCCCTATCAGGGACTGCTATAGTACATCGACCCTTAAGCCGCTGCAATCTGTTAACGAAAGTGTTTGCCGTCTCATCGGTAAACTGTTTAGCACTAGTAAGATCTGCAAGACTAACTTGTGACAGAGGGGTATAGAATCTGTCGTGGAACGCCCGCTCAATCTCGGCCCAGTTTTGTATGGAGTTAGGCCGCAGAGAAGCAAACCATGCGAAGGCAGGTCCAGTTAGGGATGAACTGAACAACCTTAGCTTCAGCCAATCATTGGCTGCTGCCTCGCCACATTGGGCAGTGAATCTGCCCACATGTTCCACGGTGGACTTGTCGTCGTCCCCGGAGAATGTAGTAAACTCGGGCATTTTGAAGCCCCTGGGATATGGCTGCATGGTGTCTACCCAATCAGGGTATGGCTTCTTGTATGTGGACCGTTCCATCGGCCTTAGCTGATTCCCAAAGTGTTGTTGTATCATATCTGCTAACACCTCGGGTGATACCAGTGGTGCCTGTGTGGGAGGCATCGCGGCTTGAGGAGGCATCGCAGCCTGAGGAGGCACCGCGGCCTGAGGAGGCATCGCGTCCTGATGAGGCATTGTGGCCTGAGGAGTATGAGCCGCCATGGCGGCTTGAGGCGCCGCCACCTGGTGGGTAGGGATGGTGGCAGGATGAGCCGCCATCTGTTGAGCAGGTATGGCGGCCTGAGGTGCCGCCATATAAATTTGTGAGATGGCGGCTGGGCCACCTTGAGTCGCCACTTGATATAGTGGATTGGCGGCTGGTGTGTAGATATTGGCATGTGGTGATGCTGCCACTCCAAATAGTGTGTGAGGCGTCGCCACATGGCGTGGTACCCCAGGGATCGCTGTGTAGCTCGATCCAGTATTTGGCATCAAATAACTTGACGCAGCATAGGTCGGCATGGGAGATGCCGCATATCCAAAGTTCTGCATAGGTGCCGCATAAGTGGAAGCATATGGAAATGGAGGCAGACTGGCCAGCCCTGTGGATTCAGATAACAATGGCGGCTGGCTGAGTGTTGTCCCCCAAGTCCTTTGGCCGCCATACAGCCCCGGACCTGTAATGTTTGCTGGCATAGTCATGCCACTTGAGGACCCTTCCTGCTGAGTACGCAGGGATCCACAGATTTTATCAGTTTGATCGGCCATGGCAGGCCGCAATACATCCATAAGGTGCCTCGTAAGTAAAGGCATGAATTCAGCCATCGATTCAGTCATCGATAGCCGTATTTGTTCCGAAAAGGTTGGCACTTGCATCATCCCCTGCGGTGGTTGGGAGGTAGTCGCCGTATTATCGACGTTCTCAGACGGTGTTCTTACTGGAGTTTCTTCATGTAGCGACATTTCTCCAAATCTATGTGTTAAATCCCTCACTACTCGTCCAGATCTAAGTTGCATACACTTCTAAGCGGATATGGTTTCCACTCGAGTCCCACTGGGCGTGCCAATTTGTTAACCAAGAATTTTGATTGAATAATGTTTGAAGAGGATTACAAGGATTACTAAGGGAATTACAAGAATTTAAGCAAAGCTGTAAAGGAATGAAAAATTTGCAGGAATGTAAAAACAGGAATGAAAACTTGCAGAAAGGAAATGGCAGAAAGTAAAGATAATGAAAGTGCGATTCCTCTTGGGGGTGTGTGGATGTCCTTGCTCCCATGTCCCCATCAGCCTTTTATAGGGGATTGGGTGATGTATTTCTTCAGCAGAGTCTTCAAAATCCCGGATTTTCCTCCCTTGACAGGTGCGCTTCATTGATGTTGGAATCTCTCCTCTTTGACTCCTGGTTCTGTAACTGTCCTGCTTCCACATCTTCTCCAAGGCTGCAGCCTCTTCAAACCTCAGTGTCCGTGATTTTCTCCAAGTTCTTAATGTTGTCATGATTTCCTCTTTCTCGTCCGGATAAATCTATGAGGTGGATGGCGGCTTCTTGCCCGTGTCATCATCCGGATAACTCTTCAATTGGACCGGGCCTTGAAAGATGAATTGGGCTGAATTTATTGGGCCAAGTAAATTAATTTAATTGGGCCTAATGTTTTATAGGGTTAACAGTCTCATCATGTAGTTTTTTAATATCGAACTTTTAGAATTTTTACTTGTACCGAACTTGAGTTATTAATGGTCTAAAATGTGTATTGGAGTGCATGCTGGGTGACTCCGTAGCAATTATAAAAAAAAAAAAAAAACAGAGGAAGTATTATAATAAAAAAGTTAATATTCTGCTTTCAATATACACACATTCTATTTTGTTATATTTTGTAAAAAGTTAACATTCTTTCATTTATTATAGAGGGATCATTGTGAAAATTAAAATAAATATTCAATATTCTATTATTGAAAATTTTATATTTCCATATATACATGGACAAATTGGGCTACGTAATGAAAGGAGCCCAGGTCAAAATTTGGGTTTATGATTTCGAGTCTGGTATCATTAATTGGGGTCAATTAAAAAAAATAAAAATATGAGATGTATTATTTTTCAAAAAAATAAGAATGCATATATGGCTATGGCAAAGTAATTTCCTCGCTTGTTACTAGTTCATAGGCTCGATCGCAAGTAAGCCTGGAAATAATTTTTTAATTTGAAAAATAATAGAAAATTCAAGGGGAAGAGATTTTTTTGCCTCATAACCGAAAAACCCATATAATTTCTATATTTTTGGCATATAAATTATAAAAATTTCGGGATACGGAGCGAAATTTTAAACAATGCTCATAACTCATAATTAATTAAGGGAGTTGTCCGCATAAACATAAACTCTTTATAATGTAAAAAAAAAAAAATTAAAATATAAGAAAACAAATAGGGTGGATTTTGTTATTTGGATCGATCATTATTGCCTATGGTTTTCATCAATCCTCAGCACACTACGAGTCCCCTTGTCCTCCCTTAATAATATATGTTCCAAGTAAGGGTGTTAAGATCGGGATCCTATATGTGATCGTTTTTCTCTTTGTAAGATCGGGATCGAATCGGAATCCTAAGATCTTATGAAATTGCAATAATGGATAAACTCAATTATGCATACTAACAAATAAAAGTATTATTTCGTGTATTCATGAATATTGTAAGTTAATTAATACAATACAGTACCAAAACATCACAATTAAACACAAAATATTTCTACATACATACATATTATGTTTTTTTTACACATCATACATAAGGAGTATAAGTTCTTAAGTTTAAAATTAAAGAAAAAAAGTTACTTTGATCCCAAATCATAAAATTCTACAAAATTTTATGAGTTTAAGAGAGTATAATCGTAAGATCGTAGAAGCGTTTAAGGAAGTATGACCAGAAGATCGTAACATTCTACGATCAGGATCGAGATCTTATTTAGATCTTACTAATTTTAAGATCCTACAAGGATCGGGATCGTTTTAGAAATGTGTGATCGTAAAATCATAAGATTCTAAGATCAGGATCGGGATCGAGATCTTAACAACTATGGTTCTAAGTATATAAAGAGTGATATACCGATATTCCATTCCTAAACATTGAATGGAAGTACAGATCAGACTGGACTATTATTATTAAGTATTATTATTATTATTTGAGATCACACTTAATAGAAAAACAAGCATTAGAAGCATAAATTAATGCTGTGGAGAAGTATAGAAGGATTGAGCAGTAGTTTATTTAAAAAGCAAGTGGAGGGTGTGTGTAGCATGTGATGTAAAAAAGGCAATTATATAAATCTTGGTCGGTTGGTTAACTCCTGGCCTGGATATATGTTTCAGGCTCAGCTACTTTCTCATTTTTTTTTTTTTTTAATGTGTACTAAGTACTAGTAATTAAGTGGTTATGTAGTACTCCCTCCGTCTCATTATAAATGTCCTACTTACTATTTTTTGATGTCCCATTACAAATGTCTTATTTCTATAAATAGGAATAATTTTCCCATTTGTAGACTCCATCAAATACTCACAAATCAATTTTACCTTAATTCTCATTC
Source organism: Hygrophila difformis (assembly GCA_030278955.1). NCBI lineage: Eukaryota > Viridiplantae > Streptophyta > Magnoliopsida > Lamiales > Acanthaceae > Hygrophila > Hygrophila difformis. The sequence continues at coordinate 33,382,033 of JAOANR010000013.1, read as the reverse complement.
CCAACAGTAACAAGATATTTGTAATGGGACGGAGATAGTATATAGTAGGGTATATATGCACATCATCCATGTCTATTTTATTGATCAATGTGCTTTTAATGGCTGGAAGAATCTTTAAGACAGATCTTTCTGGCAACATGACTGTACTCACATTCTTCATCAATATAGTACTTGTTTTTGCCATTCCTTGGAAAATTTTCCTATTTTTTTCATTCACTATTAAAAATTGAATAATGCACTTCATCCACATATTTTTTGACCCCTCCCCCCCGTTTCCCTGTACGTATACATGTAATTATTCATATATATTACATGATCCTGCCAATTATAATTGCATCGGTGAAAACATAATAAGAAGCATAATTCAACCCACATTTTTCTTTTCCGCGCAACCGCTAATAAAGGCTAGAGAAAAGTCAAGAAAAAAAAAAAAAACAACATAAAAAACAAGAAAGGAAAGGAAACATAAGAACAGGATCATCTGGCTCGCAAGAACCAAGTGCCCATCGCATCAACAGCCAAAATAGGTCAAAGGCCATCCGAAGGAAAGACCTAAGTCGTAAAAAACAATTCATCCTCAACACTCCTCCTAGCAAGGTAATCAGGCACGGGGTTACCCTCCCGCAATATATGTGGAACTGGCATACCATAAAGGATTCCCTCAATTCATCAATCCACGAGCTAAATAAGCTCCCATATATATTTGGATGAGTAGTTTTTTTCGAGTACTTTTAGAGGGTGTTTGTTTCCACGTTTTCAATCAGATTATCAGCTTATAATGTTTCAAAGACACAGATAATTAGATTGTAGTGTTTGGTTGAAATTAATTGATAATCACTTATCTGCGGTATGACACCAATTTACCGCAATTTTTCTGCAGCAACAAAAAGGAGCGGTAAGAAAAATGCGTTTTGAGAGTGTAAACACTTTTACTAAAATATCCCTAAAATAACGCAATTCCTCATCGCCTATCTTCCTTTCTTCTTTGCTGGTCTTCGCTGGTGACCATTGCAGTCCGCTGCCCATCCGTCACACTGCCGCTGCTATCTCTGCTCTCCGTCACACCGCTTGCGCCTTCCGCCATGATAGTTTGTTCACTTCGAAGCCGAAGCCTGTGTATGTCTGAAATTCCTGCCGCAGCTCATCGCGAGCCACCGTGCTCTGTTGTTTTTCAATAAGTGTTCGAACATCTTCACTGCACACTTCAATTTCTATATTTGAATAGGCCAGACAATGAAAGATAATTTTTATTTTTAGATTAATATAGGGACGATTTTGGAAATGCATTTGGGGATTTGAGATTCAAAAATATTAAATTTTTATTATAAAGAACATGATTTTGATGTTGGTGATTATTTAATTTTTCATTGGATTTGAAGTGGAAATATGCTCACCAAGTGTTTGTGAAAATGCCCAAGTGAAAATTTTATTCTACGGCTTATTTGATTTTTTGTTATCTTGATCTGTTCAAATTTCAAAGTCCTGTGCAAGTCAGGGTAGGTATTTAGAAACAAAGATGAAGTGAAAAGGCAATGGTGATGGGAAAGGATAGGAAAGAGATCAACGAACATAACACACTTTTGAAACCTAAACCGGAATCAGACAAGTAATTAGTTATGTAACTTTGGTACTAGTAGGACATGAAATTTAATTGTCGTCTGCCATATTGTACCGAACTAATGGCACTCTACAATACTCATATGGCTTTGTTGGTGCTTAGTTTGGTGGTTTGTAGGGACTACGAATGATATGACTAACACATTCGATGTGGCTTTGGTTAATTTTAGTTTGCAGGTTGCATGAAGTGTTTGCTTTGTTTAAGGGTTTATATATGAATATTTGGTTTATTGTTTTGGTTAATTCTTATATAGTATCATTTTAAAGTATCCGTGTGACTGTGACTGTTGTCGTTATTAGCTCCTCCAACCCACAACAAAGGCCTTCTACCTAGATGCAAACAAATTAGCTACTATTTGAAAACAATATTTTATCCTGATATTGTTTCCAGTAGACTTTCATTGGAGGGGGATTGGTGGAGTTTGGTAAAGCATCGTGGGAAGAGATCAAGTTGGGGCTTGGGGGCAATGAGATAGTGGTGGGAAGAGATCAAGTTAGGGCTTGGGGCAATGATATAGTGCTGTGTGATGATCTTGACTAGCCATGGATGAGGCTTGAATCTATAATTGATCGAGGGAATGGGTAGGTAATATGGAGAGTTGGGAATAGATTCTTTGGGATATTCAGGGATGTAGGGGGGTTTGAAATTTTGTTATAGCATCGGCGAATTAGTAAAGTGTTTAGAGAAGGGATGATGCATGAAGATAAATTGTTTTCTGATTTTGTACTGTAGAGTGTAGTCTTCTTTAATTTGCATTGTTCATTGCAGTAATTTGTTTCATCCAGTTCCATTGTCGGGTAGGTTCCGGGCTTGTAATAGAAGTTAAACATTTTAGGCTACTTGTTTTCTCTGTGGAAATTGAAAAGTTTACTTTTATTTGTTGGATGCAATTAGGATTGTTTCAAAAACATCTCAGTTGAAGAATGAGAAGATGTAGCAGGAAGATGAGATCCAGAAACTCATAGAAGAGATGCTCAATGTTCTATCCTATTTTGTGGCAATGAATGAGCGGTGTAAGTTTATGCCCTTGAACGCTTCTAACATTTAGTTCGACATGCAGTTCCTACCAACGAGCTACTGCTTCTCTTATACATTTCCAACCGCCAACTACAACCGGACAGTTTACTTATGTGTGATTGATTGCCATGTGTTGTTAAGCTTGTAGCTGTCGGAAACTTTTTCTATAGATTTTTGGGCAATGTGTGATTGATTGCCATGTGTTGTTAATTTTGCATTGTTCATTACGTAAATTCTTATATTGACATGCACTTCATATTCGAACTCATTGAATTTTTGTTTATAATTTTTTTGGGATATGGATTATTAGTATTACAAAGTAATAGTATATAATTATTTAATATATATAATGTATTCAAAATATTACTATAATGCATTATATAAGTTATTATATTTTAAAAATAAAAATAAGATATATCCAAAAAGATTAAAAATATATATGGGCGAAAGGATATCAATAAAATATATTATAATATAAATAAGATATTAAAAAATGTTTAAATATGTTTACCCCTTTGTGGTAATTTTACAAACTCATAACACAAAGCCAAACACTTAAAAATTGATTATTAGATTATTGTGATTCAGAACAACATAAGCTTACCCAAACACTTAATTTTCTACAGCACGTTTTGTTACAACAATTATCTGATTATCCGTTTTCAAAACGCTACAGCACCTTTCAAAACGCACATCCAAACACCCTTCTATTTTTAAAATTCAGTTGTTTCTAATACTCCCTCCATCTTATTTATTGTGTCATGTTTGACCTTTTTTATACTCGTCATTATTTAACATTGACTCAATGTTATTGCAAATCTATATTTGAAAAAAATAATAGAGCTGTGTCTTGCTACAATCGTATAATCATGTATTTTTTTAATATATATTTTATATAATTTTTTTGTCGCACGTATTTTGATATATTAACGGTTAAAAAATTGTATTGAATTATATGCAGAAGTCAAACATGACAAATTAAATGGAACACAGGGAGTGAAAGTTTTGAGAGTCTACCATTTCTTTTAAAAAAAATAAGAACTTTATTTTAAATTGAATTATACTTCCTCAGTTCTTTTTGTAAGCTACGTTTGATAAATGACTACTGTTCACTCATATACTTTGTAATTGTGTGGCATGACCGCATGGGCTCCCTATCCCTCCCTTTATTCCCTTTTGTAATTGTGTGGTATGTATGGACTCCCACCACCCTTTTTTCAGGCCTTCAATGGCTCCTCAAACAAAAAAAATATCATGGTTATATAAGTTAAAATATAGCCAAGTAAGATCTTGTTAGATTCGTCTTGTCTTGTAATTTTTAAATATCGAATTTTTAGAATTTTTACCTTTATCAAATTTGAGTTATTAATGGTTTAAAATGTGCATTGGACTGCGTTTTGTCAGTTGTGTGAGTCCGTAGTAATTTAAAAAAAAAAAACAGATGAAGTATTTTGTATTTTTTTGAAAAAACAAAACATATAGCACTGACAAACATATGTACACGCATCAAGCTAGCAACTGCATCAGATCTAATAGCCAGATACCTACAAATTTCAGAAATCTGCTAACCTGCAAGAGAAGAAAAAAGGGAAAATATCCAAAAACTTCACATGACACAATCAAATCGGAAGAATGAGGGTGAAAGTAAAATTAGGGAAATATTTACACATGCAATTAATAATTAATACTCCTCCGTCCATGTATACTTGTTTTGTTTGACTTTTTGGTAGTATTTATTACTGCATCCGTTTTTTTTAAGGTTATGTTATGACTTTTTTTACTATTCATCATAATACTTTAACTTTTATTTTTGTTATAGTTATAGAAGACAAAATATAGCTAAATGAGATCTTGTTGGATTCGTCTCATCTTGCAGATTTTATCAAATTTTTAGAATTTTTACTTGTAACGAATTTGAGTTATTAATCGTTGAAAATGTGCATTGACATACGTGCAAATAAGAAGTGTAACCTTTAAAAAAATGGAGGAAGTATTTAATTTTAATTCAACATTATTGAGAGTATATATATTTTTTTTAAAAAAAACTCGAGTTGGTCTTATTAAAATATTTAAATTATGTAGTTTTAGAATATATATTTTATATAATTTTTTGTCGGGGTCATATTTTGAGATATTATGGACTAGAAATGTATATTGAATTTTATGCAAAAATGAAACCAGACATATTAAGATGGGGAGTAATTCCTATACCCTCTTGAACTTGTTAATAATTAATAGGCATTAACACATAATTACCCACCTTGTAAATGTGCTAGAGCTAAAAACAAATTTACCGACAAATACACCAAAGTAGATTATACTTTTAAGTTATAACAATATCCAATATAGGAACAGATTGCTCTAACATCAAATAATGTGCCTTAACCAGGATCCCTGATCAGCCATCTGCCAATATCCATTATTCGATGATGAATCCCCACCTAATTGCCTTGTTTCCTGCAAATTAAACTGATGATCATTGCTTGAACCGGGAACAGCAGTAGAAGCCTGATGAACCACTTGCAGATTCCCATACCCATTCTGATGATGAACAGGAAGCCCATCCAGGGAAAAACTCAGACTTGTCTTGAAATCATGGATTGGAAAGCCCGACGAGGAGGATGAGTACACTGTATTGGGATCAGAAACAGGCATCGAAATAAGGGGGGGACTGATCATTCCTCCTGAATTCATTAATAAACCACCTGCCTCCATGATTCGGAGATCCGAGGAATTGGGGTTGAAATTAGGGTTTTCCTGATTGGGGTTCCCGAATGGCGACGGAAGGAATTCAGATCCCCGATTGTAGATGACGGATTGATTAAACCCTAAACTCAAATCATTTCCTTGGTGAATCCTAGGGTTATTTGGGGATAATGTTGACGACGGTGATGATGATATCTTTGGTATGCTAAGGTTAGGGATCACTTTCTTCGAAGCTGACAACAACGACGACGATGAAGAAGATGGCCTTCTGTTCTTCCGAGAACCGCCGCCGACCGGAACATTCCTCAAAGTGCCACCATCAGTCCAATACCTTCTACAAGTCTTGCAAAAGTATCTAGGTTGAGACAGGCTGTAATTGTTGTAATAACAGAACTTTGTGTTGGTGGAATTGCATCTAGGGCAATTCAAAGCTTGCTCCTTTTCTGGCCTTGGCTTCTTCTCTGCAGCAGTCTTGGAAGGGTTTTCAAATGGCCTCACACTCACACTCACACCACCACCACCACCACCAAAATTCTCCTAATTAATAGTAGTAAATGAAATTGTAAACAATCAACGAAGGTAATAAAAAAATGAACCAGGGAGACAATAAATCAGGTTCAAAATGAAAAGGGAATAATTGCTAACCAGAAAAGAACCAAGAAACCCCAATCGAAACAAAACAAGCAAGAAAAACAAGACACGTATGTATAGCAGTAAATAAGTTTATTTATTTATCTGTTATCAGTATATCTTTCTGATGAATCCCTTTATCTCTTTTCAGATGTTGGGAAAGAGAAAAAGGAGATGAGGACCAGGAGAGTGGCTACTTTATTACACATGAAAGCAAACATGGCATTAAATTCAAAGCATAAGACAGGAGAGGGGGTTAGGCTGATGATGCAGCTCCACAGTGGGGTTTGAAATTCTGATTCTGAATTTTCAATTACCAATTTATCATCACACACATACCTTCTGTTATAAAGCTATTAGCTTTAACTAAAATGGCCATCAATCATGTACTAGTATATATCAGATCAAAGCTAAAAGAGAAAAGGATAAAAACTGGGGCTAGTTAGAAAATTCCAAAACTAAAAAGAAACCCTAGAAAGAAAGAGGAATTAAAGTAGTCATGATTTAATTACCTGTGACCACTGAGGAGTATCCATTGAAGAAAAAAAAAGAAAAGAAAAGAAGAAGATGAAAGAGATCTCTGTGTGTGTATCTGAAAAGAAGAGAGGGAAAAGGTGGAGGCAGAGAGAGAGAGAATGAGAGAGAGAGAGAGAGAGAGAGGGGAAAGACTAGAGACATCAACTTTTGAGAAGTAATAGCAGGCAGGTAATAAAGCAGGAAAGCAACATGAGGAAGTTATGTTTGGCGGTTCTTACATGTCTTGTTAGAGAATCAAAATTATTCAATAAGTGAGCCCGTTGAGAGTGGGGGGCAAAAGCAAGAAGCAAGATTAGCCAGCAGGGGGTGGAAATTGGAATGGGCTCCCACCATGAGTCCACTTGCTGATATTTTTGTTGTTTCTCTTTTGCAAGGAATGATTCATTTATACTCCCTCCGTCCCGCGAAATGTGGCCACTTTCTTTTGGGCACGGTAATTTAGGTAGTGGGGTTTAGTAGTTAAAGTGGTTTAGACATTCTGTGTTTAAGATTCTAATGAATTTTGATACTGTTTATTGTTTAACTTTGACTTAATATTATATAATAGGAGTAATACAATTAGAGAAAAATATTCAAATGTGATCTTGTTAGAATCGTCTAATAATTTAGTTTCATAATATATATTTTATAAAATTTTTATTTGTATCAATTTTGAAATATTAAGAATTAAAGAAATGCTAGGGATTTTGTGTGGAAAAGTAAAAATGCATTGAAATTTGTGCAGAATATTAAAAGTAAACACTTTTAATATGATTTGAGAATAATTAAACTTCTAATCAAACTTATAGAAGTATTATTTTAATTTATCTAAAAATGGAAAGTGGCCAAATTCGTGGGACACCCCAAAAAGGAATAGTGGCCAAATTTCGTGGGACGGAGGGAGTAGAAAATTATACTTTCCCAATCTCAGTATAATTATTATATTCACATCCGACACACATATTTATGCACATTTTTAAAGGTTAATAATTTAAATTGTGTTAAAAAAATATAAAAAGTTGATATTTTAAAACTATAAGATTAGACGAATCTAACAAGATTTCACTTGACTATGTTTTTTCTTAAATAATAATGATAAAAATTTGAATCAAAGTTAAATAGTGAACAGTAACAAAAAGTGATCAGTAACATTTATATTGAGTCGAGGTAAAGAACTATTTCATTTTTTACCTTCTGTGTAAAATAAAGAAGAAATAAGTTGAGTTTTGTGAGTTGTGTATATATTGGAATATCCAATGTGTTTTCCTCTTTAATTCTAGTTTGTGTTTATGGGGTTTTGAAAGGGATTTTTTTTTTTTTTTTCCGACTGTATAAGCACTTCATGCATTGGAAATTAAAGGAGGAATATATATATTTTTGAAGACATGTACACGAAATCTTTGGACATTTTTTTTTGTTGGCCGCAATTCGATTTAACATTTTCATGCATTAGGATTCTCGTTGTTGATTCATTTGGTAATTTTTTTTTCGGGAAAAAAGGAGGACCGAAGCCGTTTTATTCCAAAACTTGTGAAGTTTGATACATACTAATGCGATCAACAGAGATAGCATCTAAAAACTCTAGTATTGCAAGTACGGAGTGAAACAGTTCCAAGAACCATATCTCTGATGCGAGTAATCCAAAAGCAAGCAGGTCCCAGGACATGTGAACGGGAATTGATGAGTTGGATTGCTTCCAGACTATCAGATTCAACTTCAATGTTACCATCACTATCACGATTCTACCGGAACAACATAATTAAGATGGAAGAGAAACTCTTAGCCTGTGTAAAACAGCTAGGGTGGCAATTAAGACCACTGCTTGCTGCTGAACAGGTTGTAAATTGGGAGCCAACTCAGATTGTTTTGCATGAGGACTATTAGATGGATCCGGAGGCCTGCCTCGGTTAGGACCATCCACACTCTTACAACGCTTGCTAATGTGCATGGATGGATCAAGCATCACAACCGCTGCATGGTGGCCAGAGGGCAGGGAGGTCTGAACAGCTTTGGTCCAAGCACCCGATGGTTGTCGCGTCCATGAAGGTGAGAGATCCTCCTGTCTGTGAGGGGGTGGCGACAAAGACCGGGATTGGGGAGCACGCCTACTGCTAGAAGTCGCGGCAGGAGGATGGACAAGATTAGCTGATGGAGCAGGTTGGTTGGCTTGGGGTAGAGGGCGAGCTGATGAAGGGCGGTTCTTGGATAAGTGAGGGAGTGGCTGGTGGCCAGAAGAGGGAGGGGCGGGTTGTATGGCAGGGCGAACGGTGGCCGCATCATTCATCTCTTGGTCCTCCATCAAGATGTTAAAACTGTTCTGATTGTTGTGTCTTGTGGATGGATTGCTCCATGCTAAACCACGCGGCGTTCTCCTTGACTGAACTAGCATCCAAGGCCCGAAGCCACTGCGGTCCTGTTGATCTTGGTCATCCTCCTGCCGAGGGATTTCTTGAGGTTATTCTGGGGGCTTTCTGCTTGGATTCCAAGCAAGAATTAGTTCCATGTCCATTTAAATACTGTATTTCACTCATTTGGAAAACATATCATGAAAGTTTTGATAAAAAGATTACCTTTTTGCATTATTTTGAAGTTTTAGCCTCTTATCATATACTCCCTTTGCATTCAAAAAATATTAACATTCCTTGTTTTAATGCAATCCAATACATATTTTTAAATAGTAATATCTCAAATTTTATAAAATAAAAAATTATAAAACTAAATGATTAGACGAATCTAACAAGATCTCACTTGACTATGTTTATCTCATATACCTTTGTTAAAAAATTGAATCAAAGTTACTCAATGCATAGTGTTTACTATGCAAACGTTAACATTTTTTAAAACCGTAGGAAGTATACTGAATTGAGTATAAACAGAATATCATGATTATGTATTCACTTCTTAACCGTAATTTTTTTAATTTTCGAGGAGCCATTAAAGGCCTGGGAATAAAGGGATGATGTGAGTCCATACTACACAAATTACAAAGAGAACAAAGGAGATGGATAGGGGGGCGGGTGGGGATTCGAACCTCCAATCTATAGGTTCAGAGTCGGGGGACTTGACCACTATGGTAAGTCCTCAAACCCCATTAACCTAAAATTTGAATTTTACAATCTTTTTTGGAATTCTTCTTTATTTTGTACCCTTAGCTTGTTTAAAAGCGATGCTAAGCACAATTGTTTTAATTTGTTGTATGTCTAACTCTCACAAAGTTATAATGAAATATATATTAAAGCATTTCTCTTAATTTTTCTCTACAGGAAATTAAATAATTAGAAAATTTTCATATGCACGGAATTTTGAGAAAAGAAACTTTATACTTAATTTGCAGCGTTCCCGTCTTATATGGGTCGCAAAAACGATAAAATAGTAGGTCCAATTAAATTTTGAGGCAGCACAAGTATTGAACTGACTTTGTTGGGCGAATTTTCAGCACGCAATACTAGTATTTGTCTTCTATTAATCTCAAAATTGGAAAAGAAATCGAAATTATTGCAAACTTTTTCAAGAAGAAAAATTTTAAAGAAAAATTAACTAATAATTATATTTGCCGTTTTGAAAGAGGAAAATGGAGAATGAGATAGAAACTTAATATATATAGCAAAAAGAAATTTTAATAAAAAGTTCAAAATAAATTTTGGGTCACGTTCAAAATTTGGGCCTTGCACAATTGCAGCTTTAGCCGAAGCCTAGAGCCGTCCCTGCCCTACTTAGGATGGGAAATCTCCCAAAATTTGTCCATGCATGTTACATACACACATACAGAGTTATCAAGATCGAGATCTTAGCTGGGATCGGGCTCGTAGGATCGAATTTAGATCTTAAGATCCTACCAAATTGCAAAACCGATAAAAATAATTATATATATATATATATATTAATAGATGATGAAACCATGCATAACATATAATATTATTAGGTTAATTAAGCAATAAAGCACTATAAACTGCCGAAAATAAAATTCAATACCGATTTTATTAAAAAACATGATATTATGAGAGCATATTTCAAATTTTAGTAGGAATGGATCGTATAGGATTGTAAAATTCTACCATTAAAATTGAGATTTTACAATCAAGATCGGGATCAATATCGAGATCCTACTAAATTTAATATCCTACAAAGATCTAAATCGTTTTTAAGAAGTGGATATCGTAAAATCGTAAGATATTAAGATCAAGATCGACATTTTAATTATGCATGCACACATACATATTTATAAGAACAATTTGTAAAAAGATGTTCAACTTTTCAAAAATTTCCAAACATATGCCTAAATTACTTTTTGAAAAAAAAAATAGAGAATGAACTTTAATTTCTGAAAAAACTATACTTTATATTTTAATATCAATTTAGACCTCATCAATAACTTTTGCGATGTTAAACTTTGGCGACAATAGGGATGATGATTTGCCCATGTGGCCAAATCTATGCCTTCCTATCCTATGGTTGGGGTTCGATTCTCACCCGTCCCCTATCCCTCCCCTCTATTCCTTTGTAATTTGTGTGGCATGGGCTCCCACCATCAATTTCTCTGTCTTCGGCTTCTAAAAAAAGAAAAACTTCGGCCCCAATAGCTTTTAAAGATTATATCATGGTACTTCAATTCTCTATATTTTATATATTACTACCTCCGTTTTGTTAGAAGCGCTACACTTCAAGTTTTTTTGGTATTATTAATTAACTTTTTAATTGTTAAAATATGCTGCATTGGCATACGTGTTTGAGGAGAATGTGGCGTTTTATGTGAGACGGAGGAAGTATACCATAGTGTTCTTGACCATAAAACTGTAGCTATAAGATAATATTTTAATTTTATATATAGAATAAACATTGTAGCTAATAATTTATTTTTATATATAGAATAAAAATTAAACACATGGCTTCTGCACCAATTTTCAAGCGACTCTATCAAATGAATATAAGATTTAGGGAACTTTAAGGATGAGAATAAAATTATTAAAAATTACTATTAGAGCCAAACTGAAGTATTCCTAAACATGATGAAGGCTAAAATGATATTTTGAAGACAAAAGTTTAGTTTTTTAGAAACTAAAGTTCAAGTCTACTTTTTTTCTAAAAAATAATTCATATATAATTTGGAGATTTTGCAACAATTAAGATACATTTCTTGAAAATTCCTCTTTATAATAATTAAAAATAAAAAATATTCTAAATAAGCTGCAAGAAAATAGATTATTTGATTATTGCGTTTTCAAAACGCAAATAATCAGTTTAACCGCTAGAAAATGGTGCTGCAAACCTGATTATTTGCGTTTTGAAAATACAATAATCAGATAAGCTATTTCATATCGCTTATCCAAACGGTGACTAAGCCTGCATATATCCCCAAATTACTTTTATCCTAGCAAAGACATGGTGTATAATCTTTCCCAAGTAGTGGCCGACATTTTTTTTTTATAAGCAAACTTTCATGAATTATAGTACTCGAGTAATTAAGTACTAGTAGTAATAGTACATTGGAATTCCTTGGAAATTGAGCTTTCGAAAATTCATGTTTTGATAAGCACATGTGCATTCCGATTCGAATTCAGTACATATGCTGGAACAATTGCTAAATAGGTACTTTTTGTTTTCTTTTTGTCCGAATTCGTCCTATACTAATTTTTGGCCCCATATGGTCCATTATTTTTACTAATTAAATCCAATTTAGTCCTCTTTACATTAATTACAATAAATTAGGTGACGTGGCATTCTTAACCTATTTTGGGTGGCACGTGGCATTTTTAAAAATATGTTAAGAATGCCACGTGACATTCAATTATTTTGTATTATTAAAAATGCCACGTGGCACCCGCAGTGTACGGTCCAAGTAATAATTCGGTGAAACCGGGTCGAATTCACAGGGAACATGCAATTGTCAATAATTTATCAAATTCAAGTAGCAAATAAAAATTAAAGTGCGAGAATATGTGGTTTATCTAAGTTCCTAAAATTTCAATTAATTAAAATAAATCAACAAAAGTTCCAATTAATGATATAAAGAGAGAGTGAATTAATACGCTAGATGATGAGTGGGGATTCCTAGATTTTTCAATTGTTGACAAACTTGCAATTGCATATAAAAATCCATTTTTTAAATTAATTAATATACCTACTTAGAATTATCACAATTTAGAAATCTCTCGATTTTAATGACATGCAACTCCTTCGGCTAGTGATTGTCTGAAATTTGGTTCTAACAATTTTAGTTCTTTTTCAAGTTACCAATTATTAGCATTAATTTGTTCAATTATCTTTGCTCAAGTATTTTTCAACCACTTGAACAATATAAAGCCCTAGTTCAGATATCCTCTCGATCTCACCAAACACACATAAGAATTGAACAAATCAACATATAATTAACGAAATTCATTTAATCAATTGTAAAAATCAACAATGTCAAAATCTAGGTCTCCCCAAATGTTGGATTATTTTGTACTATTAAAAATGCCACGTGTCATTCAAAATAGGTTAAGAATGTCATGTCACCTAATTTGTTGTGATTAATGAAAAAATGACTAAATTGGATTTAATTAGTAAAGGTAAAGGACCATATGGGGCCAAAAAATAGTATAGGACGTATTCGGACAAAAGGAAAACAAAAAGGACCTATTTGGCCATTTTTTCCATTAGTACTACGGCCCCGTTCTCTACAACTTATTTTCAGATCTTATTACTTATTTTTTCCCAAAATCAGATTAGACCAGATCAGATAAGAAACATTCAGATCAGACCAGATCAAATCAGATCAGATCAGACCAGACCAGACCAGAAACATTCAGACCAGATCAGATCATTATAATACAATTACATAATTACATATAATATTTTTTTAAAAAAAAGGCAAAAACATATAGGAATGTATGCAAATATTATTTATATTTTACTTATTTAATACTAATTTTAAAAGTATTTTTCAAAATGTTTTTTTGCTCTTCAAAATATTATTTAAATATACTAGTCACGTTTTTAATATATTTTATATTATAAATACTTTCAAAATATAGTTTTAAATACTTTCATTAAATATTTTTGAAATATATTAGAAAATACTTTCAAAAATATTTTCAAAAATAACTAAACATAATAATAAAAACTATTAATTAATTATTATTATTATTATTATTATATATAATAAATATTAAATAGTAATTATTAATTTTTATTATTATATATTATTATTATTATTACCATAATTTAATTAGAATCAAAATAGCTTATCGAAAAAAATAATTAGAATCCAAATATAAATAAAATAAGATCAGAACAGATCAGACCAGATCAGATCAATTCAGATCAGACCAGATGGAATCAGACCAGACCAGAAACATTCAGATCAGATCAGACAAATTCAGATCAGACCAGATCAGATTTTACAAATTCAGATCAGACCAGAAAAATTAAGGCCTAGAGAACAGGGCCTACCTCTCATTGAATTTTTCTTACATTCAATAAGGTGTCACTATTTACACATAGACTTTTATTTATAATTTTATCATAGTTATACAAGTTAAAATATAGCTAATTTGGATCTTGTTAGATTCGTCTCGTCGTGTAGTTTTTAAATAAGAAACTTTTAGAATTTTTACATGTACCGAACTTGAGTTATTGATGAACATTGAACAATGTCAAAAATAAATGAAAACAGAGGAAGCACTACCTGGGTTGGGTGGGGATGATATGCATTAATAATTAATATCATGAAATTGTGCTGTGAAAATATTTGGTGTTTAATTACTTAGGGTACAGAAATTCAGAATCCTCATCAAGACACCCTGACGAGGTTGTCCCTATATACTACTATAAGATTTGCAAGATGATTGGGGAGCGTCTGAATGCCCAACCCAACATCAAGTAATTATTGGAGGCCTAACGCCATCCACAATAGATCTTACCCCCTCCGTTTTTTAAAGATAGCTACGGACCCACTCAGCACGCAGTCCAGTGCACATTTTAAACCATTAATAACTCAAATTCGGTAGAAGTAAAAATTCTAAAAGTTCGATATTTAAAAACTACAAGATGAGACAAATCTAACAAGATCTCACTTGGCTATATTTTAACTTGTATAACTATGATAAAACTTCAAATCAAAGTGTTTAGGTGAATAGTATCAATATTACCAATGTAGCTATCTTTTCTAAACGGAGGGAGTATTTTTTTTAAATAAAATTATTTTATTATTTTTTATTTTTTATTTTTTTTAAGGAGCTGAAGCTAGAGAATGGTGGTAGAAGCCCATACCACACAAATTATAAAGGGAAATAGGGGGCCGGTGAGAATCGATTCCCCCAACCCTAAGGTTGGAACTTGGAAAGCATGGACTTGGCCGCTTAGGCAAGTCCTCATCCCCAATAGATTATTTATGGAAAAATTGCCATTAACGTCCTTTATCTTATATATCATTTTTACCCAATCAGTCCTCATTGAATTTTTTTGCCCCTATTAGTCCGCTTCGTTTGCTAATTAAAACCAAATCCGTCCTAAACTCACTAATCCAAGTCAATTAGTGTTCTAATCGAAAAAATTGCCAAAAACATCATTTTTCTTGTCGTCTTGTCCGAATCCGTCCGCCACAACCCTTGCAAATAATTGGCTCCAACTATTGTGAGCATTGCATTAAATATATTCTAGTTTTGTGCATTAATATATATATACTTTGTTTCTAGAGTCTACAACTCTACATTATACTGTCAAAATACAAGTAGATGTATTCAATGCATATCATATTCTTTTGTCAAACACGAATATACCTAATTAGATGCATTACATATTCTCATTATAATGCCATCAAATATAAGATTCGAAATTACATATTTCTACTACGTCTTCCTTCAAAACAAAAATGAACATATAACAATTGACACAACCAGTGATGACTGAATAGCAAACTAGTGGAGTCGTCATCCAGGCAAAGAAGAAATTGGTATAGAAATTTTCAATGTGAAAGAGACATTTCAGAGAAAGGATGAATTTGTAGAGCATTAAAATGTTAAAAGAAATGAAGTGGGCAGAGGTCGGAAGCTTATTTGCTTGAAGTTGATTATTGTCCTTTTTTTGTATTATTGAAATAAAGTATAATTTCCAACACCTTGGCACGAATATACTAATAATTTTGAATTAACAATGAATATAATTTTATTTTGGCCAATGGCAAACAAAAAAAGAAAAAACCAATGGATATATTTTTTGCTGATATTTGGAGTAAGAAAAAAAATAAAACATCCAATTTTTTTTTTTTTTTTTAATGAGCAGCCTATATATAGGCTATGAAAGAAGTGGTGGGAGGAGACAATACCACATAAATTATTATTATAAAAAGACAAAGGGGAATGAGATAGGAGTGGTGGTAACCGGAATGGGCTTTGGTGCAGCTGCTGCACATGCAGCTGATGATGACCCAAATAAGAAAAATGATATGTAACAAATAGATGATGTTTACGTCTCATTAAATGATGTATAATGATGGGCTTTGGTGGTAACCTATGCCAAAAAAATCCTCATTTTTTATATAAATTTCAATAATACAATTTATTTTTTATCAAAAAAAATAATTTTTGATAAACTACATATAATATGAAGAATTTTGTACCTTAAGACAAAAAGGAAGCATGCTTTGTCAAAACTGCCACGACGTCTATACGTACTTGTGGTTTTATATATGGATACCAACTGTAAGTGTTCAGGTTTAATTTAATTTGCTCTAAATTTGGTGTCTATGGATCAGCTGCATGCCTAATAAGGAATGAACATACATAAGTTTTAATTTAATTAATTAATTGGGCCAACTAATCTCGCTCGGGGTGAGTTCTGAGATAAAAGTGGTTCCACCCCATCCCAATTGCCGTTGTGGGTGATCGAACCGGAGTTCCCCCAATCACCTCTGGAAAATAATTAGAATTTTGAGTTTGAAGTTATAATAATAATTAATGCAGTTGAAAATAGTTTGAAATTGAGATAATTTTGAGGATTGGTGTTTGTTATTAGAGATTGAAAAGTTAAAAATTGGTGATGGTAAGACTTAGATTCTAGAGTTTAAAAAAAAATGAAAATTTATCCGATTACTCTATTAAGTATTTACTATTATTTATAAATTTTTAAACTGTTTTTATTAAATATGTAAGAAATTAACCGCTAAACATTAGAGTTTAGGGTTTTCTCCATGCAAAAAAAGGTACTGCTCAACCGTGCAATCAAAGTCACGAGATTCCAACATATTGGAGTGTATGAAATCGGGACAGAGAAATCAATTCGATGCGAGGAGGAGAGATGGTAACAATGGTCAAAGGGTTTATATAATCTTTTATAATGGAAATATTAATTATAATGAACATATTTTATAATAACAGCAATAATAATTATTGATACCAATATATATAATTATTTATATCATAATATTAATTTTGATCTTGAAATTATTCACCCCAAAAAAAAAATATGATCTTGAAACTTAATATTATTTTATTGATTTGTGTTTTAGGGTTTGAGTTAGTTATGGTAGTTAGGATTTTAGTATGATTATTTATTTTAATTAATATATATAACAATCACAATTATTTTGTTATGGATGTTTTGGGGTGAATTATTTTGTAGGGTTTTAGTATATTTGTTGGCACATACCGGGTATCTCAAGGCCACATTGGGCTCAAGACTAATCACTCGAAGAACTGGTGGATTGAAGGGTTGTCTCTCCCAAAGCTTTCAGTATATCTATATATATATATATATACTATAAGTATAAATAATTAATTAAAACTAATAGACTAAGTAAGTCTTGAATTACCCCATCGGGATTTGGTTTTGTAGTACGCGAAGTAGACAGCCAGTACGTAGGAGGTGGATGTGATTTCCTGATCAAATCCAACATGTATGCCGAGATTTCAGCGATAGCTAAGGGGTTAGAGTTCGTGGCCGAGTCTAGTAAGAAAAGAATTTGTTGTTACTCGGACTCCAAAGCTGCTTTGCACGCCATTAACTCCTTCAATCCGTTTCATCCATATGCATCCACCCTTCGGAGGATTCGTGACCTCAAGGACTCCTTTGAGGAGTGTGTGCCTTCCTCCACGTGTTAAGAGAGGGCAACAAGTGGCGGATAAACTTGCTAAATTTGGCGTCTCGACGGATGAGTTCGTTACCACTTGGGCGTATCCCCTGGACTTCGCCATGGAGGATTTAGCTGCAGACACCCTCAGAGTGTGCTTCTCCCGGTTCTAAGTCATGTTTTCTGTTTCTTTGTTTCTGTTGTGGGTGTCCTTGTTATTCCCCCCTGTCTAGCTTCTTTTTCTTCCTTCTTTGCTTTTTCGTAAATGTGTATTTTCAGGCCTTTGGCTTACCCCAAAAAAAAAAGTCACTCTTCAATTAAATTATTACATCAGTCCCATTCAATATGTCTTGTTACTGTTGGGCACGAGAATTAAAGTAGAGTTGATTTGTGAGTATATGATGGGGTCAACATAGTTGGTAGAGGGAAAGTTTATTTCTATTCATAGAAAAAAGACATTTGTGATGGGACATCAAAAAATAGTAAGTAAGACATTTCAGTTGAGACAGAGGGAGTACAAATTTACGAACAAGGGTAAAATTAGCATAAAACTTGAGTACATAAAGTGAATATCTGGTATAGGGATAAAACTTAAACAAATTTTGGTGGTGTAAAATAATAGAAAAAAATTGGCGTGTACCGAATATCCCATGTCACATTGGGCCCAAAATCTTAGCTATGATCGTGTTTGTCTTTGTAAGATCGGGATCGTATGATTGAATTTAGATCCTAAGATCCTATAAAATTACAAAAATAAATAAAAACAATTATGTACATATTAAAGAATGAAAGCATAACAAAGAATATTCTTAGGTAAATGAAGCAATAAAACACTATAAATAGTCAAAAGTAATATTCAATACCGATTTTATGAAAAATATGAGATTATGGGATCATATTTCAAATTTGGGTAGGATCGGATGATTTTATAATATCGGGATCAAGATCAAGATCCCACTAAATTTAATATCCTACAATTTAGATCATTTTTAAGAAGTGAGATCGTAAAATCGATATTAAGATCAAGATATTAATAATTATGTTGTTGGGCATTGAATGGTTGCATCTCCCAAAATAGAAACCTGCATGCACAAAGCCTCGAACCCAAAATCTTTGTTTAAACTATTAGAGCCCCATACCACTCAGGCCAATTGAAGTGTACGTAGTAATTTCTATTCTTAAAATTAAGAGGGGTGTATTGGATAGAGAGTCTATGAGATTTTTTGGAGTTTGAAAATCTGAGTGTATGAATTTAAAGTTTAAAAAGTCTTTAAAAACCTAAGTGTATTCAATACAGATTTTAAAAAATCTTTAAAAATCTAGGTATATTCAATACAGATTTTAAAAAGTCTTTTAAAATCTAGGTGTATTCAAGGAAAAAAAGGTAAAAACATCCTTTCTCTTTCCAAAAATTTCAAATCCATCCTTTCTAAATTTTATTACCGATTTAGTCCGCTACAAATATTAATTATATTCGAATCAGTCCAAATATCACTAATGGTGCTCTATTTGCTGACGGGGCAAAAATTTTCCTTAATCTCATCCATATGGCCAATGCTGGAATACTCAACGGACACATTGGAATACAAATCAGCACATCCGTTCTCCACCAATTTCCAAACCCCTCTTCTGCCAAATCCCTTTCTTCTCAAATTCCCCCAATTTTCCAGCCCTAATTTCCCTCCACCAATTGCCGAATGAAGCATCCTTTTATCTCCACTACCACCAGCGGGTGGAGGCGCTGCGGTGGCTCACCATCGCCGAGAAGTCCTCTCGACTCGTGACTAGCTTGCTTTTTATTTGGTCGTGTTGGATCTGTGCTTCTAAGCAAATTAGTTGTGTTTGACTGTTTGGATTTGGGTTTTCAGCTTTGGGGTCATGCCATTGCGGCGGTCAATGTACATTTTCCGTAGATCGAATTTGATGTCTGTCCATTTGTTAATTTAAATTTTATATTCTGGATTCTTGGTCTTATATGTTTTTGTGAATCTAGGGTTCTTTTCACAAAATTGTTCTCAGTTTTTTGTATAAACTTGAATGTTTTGGAATTGATTTTTTGTGTGGAAAAACATCTGCTTTTTTCCACCATGGATGGGATTAACGTAGATCGAGTGTCGGCCTCATCTGTGGTTGGAGGATTCTCTGGCCCGATTGGGCGGAAGTTTCACTGATGTCATCAATGGCGTTTTCTTCGCCGGAGTGGAGTCGCTCGCTGGAGTCTCTTTCCTCATGGCGTCTTCTGTTTTGATTTTTAGGGCTCATTTCATTTTTCCTCACACTTACTTAAGCCATTCAATGTCTACATGTATTGAGACACTCTTCAAACGCAATCCACCTGAGCCATTCAATGTCTACATGTATTGAGGCACTCTTCAAACGCAATCCACCGTGTATGTTTAAGCATTAATCGTTGCCACATCATCACATAAGGAACGATTAGGAATTTTTGGACCGATTCGAACATAATTAGCATTTGTAGCAGACTAAATCGGTAATAAAATTTAAAAAGGATGGATTTGGAATTTTTGAATAGATAAAGGACGTTTTTACCCATTTTTCCGTGTATTCAATACAGATTTTATAAACTCTTTAAAAATTTTGAGGTATTCAACAGTTTATGATTTTAATTCTTCATAGACTTTAATGGATTCTTTTAAAAATTATAACTATGCAAAATCTCTCCAAATTTCTACGGATTTTGTCAAGTCAGACAAACTCTACATAGAGTCTGCACAAAATTAACCAACTCTATGTGGAGTCCATAGATTTTCTAAATCAACCGAGTTTTTAAAATTCATAAAAATTTGAAACGAATACACCCCATAAATCTGCATTTAGACTTTTTTTTGGCGCAGCCCTTCATTTATAGCCTTTTGATTCGAAAGGCAGAAAAAGAAGCAAGAGAAAAATATCATAAGATAAAGCTGAAAATAATAAATATAGTTGTTACATTAGGCCCAACTCTGAGGCCCAATATCTTAGCACCTAAGCCCAATAGTCCACAGTCTATATTCGTAATGATTTAGTATGTGTTTCTTTTACGAAGAATTTTAAATGTAACCTTTTCATGTAAAATAATAGTAAAAATTATTTATTGCACCGTGTATTGATTGACATGATCGTGACTTTTTATAACTAACTAGCAAATAAACCGTCGAGACTCGACGGACATAATTATATATTTATATATAATATATATATCCTTATATAATAATAATAAATGTATTTCGAGTAATAGAAAAATGTGTAATAATTTTATATATATTCGAAAGTGAGTGTATATAATAATATAATTTAATTATTTTTAAAAATAACAAAAAAATCGTATTATATTGCATTCTTTAGCTTCTGTGGCTTGTCCAGTACAAACATAACACATCAAAAAAATAAATATTAAGATTTTTATTTAATTTGAAATAAATAAAATTTAAATATAAGTATTAAGTATAATATGAAATTTTTCTTTACAATTTGCTGAAAATTTCATTGTAAACAACAATTCTCTTGAGTATTAAGTATAAATCATATTTTGAGTAATAAAAATTGTGTAATGATTTTATATCTATTTGAAAAAGGATATATATAATAATATAATTTAATTATTTTTGAAACTAACAAAGAAATTATATTATACCGTCCTCTTTAGCTTTTGTGGCTTAATAGATCAATAAAAATTATTATTAATATAATATTTTTATTTAATTTGAAATTAAAATAAAATAAAATTTAAATATAAATATTAAGCATAATATGAAGAACTTCCTCACAATTTGCTGAAAATCTCATTCCTGAAAATATCATTGATAGGGGCTGTTATAGTACTATCTTTTAAAATATCTGAATTTGAAGTGGTACGGTGCAGTTTATATTTGTATATGTACTCTTAAAAGTTGTCGCTATAGGAATTAGATCTTCAAAATCAATACCGGCCTTACCATCACCTACATTAAGTATCCATTTTGTAAATTTTCTGTTATATATAAATTTTATAGTAAACAACAATTTCTTGTGGTATCTTGAGTTAATCATTCTTAATTGCATATTAATATTTTGAGCCACATCTTGCTAGTGGCGCGAAATATTGCAATATAACTGTTAATGGCAAAAACTTATTTTGGAAGATAAAGTCCAATATTCTTTAAAGATTAACATTGACTTTTGATTATAATCATAGCAAAACAAAATACAAGTTGAAATTTTCTCATCTTAAATCGAATCATGAATTTGGTTAAATCAGATAGGCTCAGCTCATAATCATTCTACCAATCAAGAATTTTTTACTTTCATAGTTTCTAGAAAATTAGTTTAACCTCAATAATATGATTCCACATCTTGGTGACTATCAACCTACTTAGATAGTTACATTGCATACTTTATTTGATCGATCTATATTCATAATATGCATGACTATGCAACCCTAAATCAACTCTATTTCATGATTCGATAATCCAGAACAATTTGATCGTGTTTCAATATTATAGTGAAAATAATTCATTGGCATTATCTATGCTTTCATCCTCTTGATAAATATTATTAGAACTGATATATATATACATTTTCATTTGCAGATATACGTACCATGATTTAATAATTGATTGTATCAACAATCTCATTGGTAGAAATTAGTATAACAATATCTTTAATAATATCTGGATTTGAAGTGGTGCATTTCATATGTGTATAAATACTCTCAACAATTGCCGCTATAGGATCTCCCGTAGAATTCATAAAATTATAACCTGGAAATGTCATCTAATTGTACATCTCCAAGATCAATATCAGATTTACAAATTACCATCACCTACATGAAGAATTCATTGTGCAAATTTAAGTCATATATAATTTTCATTGTAAATAACATTTCTTGTAGTATCTTGGGTTAATTCATCTTAATTACATATTAATACTTCGAGTCCCCTCTTTCCAGTACACGAGATATTGCAGCATATCACAAACATAGGTAAAAATGATTTTTGAAGATAGAATCCAACCTTCTTTAAAAAATGACATTAACCTTTTTTTAATAGTCATAGTAAAACAAAATTCGAGTATGTTTCCTCTGAAATCGAATGAGGAATTTGATTAATTCAGACGGGGTTATAATCATTTTACCAATTAAGAATTTTCATTCCAAATAATGGGCTTTATTTTAATGAGAACATAGGTTAAATAATTTTCTGGGATAGTTTTTTGCAGGTAGAACCAAATTGAAAATGTGCAATCCTACCTCTTGGAAGGAGTAGGGTGCTATTCCACTGGATACTACATGCAACATAATATTATTTCTCCCACGAATGGCTAAACATATTATTTTCTAGATAAATTATCGATAAATGTCTTGTCAGCTCCACCACGTAAAGAAAAAAAAATCAACCCTCATCACTATCACCTACATACATTATTTTATTATAAACATCCATCTCCTCATTAATCAACAAAGGTAATAGCTTAGCATGATCCACCTTCATTTCTTCCTTATTATAATATGTCTCTTCTAGTATCAATAGACTATCTGTTTCAGACGTTAAAACTTCATTCAGTACCGGTATTCTAGAGAAAATTTTTAAATTTATAGAATTTACAGCAATTAGCCTTTCAATTTCTAATAAAGGTATATTTATATTTGTTCTTCCGTCAATTGCAAATTTGATAAAATATAGATTAATGAAGTATTTCTTAAAAAATAGATTAAAAAATAAAATTTCATTCTTTATTTACTGATGGACTATTCGCACCCCAATAACTTTTTATACACCCGATTCTTTTATTTCTAATATGCTTTACGAAAATAACTAATTTACTCTAAATCAATTATCCATAGAATATGAATTTTCAAAATTCTCTTAATAATTATAATTTTTGTATTATTTTAAATATAATAAAATATAAATATAATTTATACTATTTAGTATATATTTATATACAATTAGAATGATATAAGTATAAAATATATTTTTTTAACGATTAGCAATTATATAATTGTATATTACTTTTAGTAAATATATAATTGTAAACTTTCTCCGTCTCAGTTTAATTGTTACGTTTGACTTTTTAACACTATTCACTATTTAAATTTGATTCGAATTTTTATCATAATTATGTAAGAAAAATATAGTCAAGTGAGATCTTGTTAGATTCGTCTAATCATGTAGTTTTAGAATATCAAATTTTTATAATTTTTTATCGAACATAATTTAAGTTATTAACCGTTAAAAATGTGTATCGGTATACGTGTCAGGTGGGTCCGTAACAATTATAATGAGACGGATGTAGTATTACTTTTAGGATAAGTGACATAATTTTGTAAAAACATGGCCTATATATACATTAACTAATATATACAAATCTTTTCCATACATTCATTAATGTATCTTTTAATAATATAAATTCTATTTATACACTGTGAATTCTATATAAATTTGAAATTTCAAATCTTTAAAAATTGAAAATTGTGGGAACTTCATATAAATTAAAAATTAAATATCTTTTAAAAACTAAAAATTGGATTTCATATACACATTAATATATCTTTAATATAAATAAATAAATATGTGCAATGTATATTTTGATTACATCATTTACCACACCAAAACAATATGTCAAAAAACTAAACCTACACAAAATTACCGATATTACAATATGATCACCATTTTGAAATGTAAACACAACATAATTCTTAGTTGCCAGTGCAGAACCCCGTCCTAATAGTACTATGGTGCAAAAATTGAAAATGCCTATTCATGTCATAATAATCCGATGGTGTAAAAACTCAAAATCTATAAATAAATAATAAATGCAGGAATAAAATCTAATAAATAAAATATAAAATACAAAATAATAAAATCTAAAATAGATAAAATAAAAAATAATAAATAATAAAATCCAAAATAAATAAAATAAAAATACAAAATTTCAGATTTTATCTTTTAAATTTTTTTAAAGGTGAATAAATCTCTAATGAATAAATAAATAAACTTGAAAATCTAAAATTAGTAAATTTAAAAATGCAAAATAATATAGATAAAATAAAAAATGTAAAATTTCAAATCTTTCAAATATATTTTTGGTGAATTTCAAATCTTTCAAATATATTTAAAAGTGAAGATTGTGGGAATTCCATATAAATTGAAAATACCATATATTTCAAAAACTGAAAATTTATAATGAATAAATAAATAAATACAAAAATCTAAAAATAATTAATTAAAATGTAAAATCTATAAAAATTAGAAATTTGAAATGGAGACACCCCATTAAATTTAGGATGAGTTGTTCACTAATGCTTTAATATATATATATATATATATATATATATATATATATATATAGATAAAGAAGATTATTTCTATAGCTAACAAATTTTAGTGCACTAGCATATATGCAATAGATACTACCATTATTATTATTATTATTATTATTATTATTATTATTATTATTATAATTATTATTATTATTATAATTATTATTATTATTATTATTATTATTATTATTATTATTATTATTATTATTATGTCATAACAATAAAGATTTATTGTTGTGGTAAAAAAATAAGTATAATAACAGTTTTACCGCTTACACCATAACAATTAAAAGACCAGTCCTAAGTCCTAACCAACAGCAGTTGGCCTGAATAATGTGAGGTTCTGACCTTAAGCAGAGTTCTCGTGTTCAAACCTTTGTGTATGCAGAATTCTGTTTTGGGAGATGCAACCCTTCAATGCCCACCAAATCTTCGAGGAATTAATCTTGGGTCTATACCTGGGATACCCTAGTATACACTTTAAAAAAAAAAGGATCCGCTCCTAAATAAATTTTATCTAAAAATATGTTTTCTTTAAAGTCACATTTTAATTATATTGAGTTGTATATTTTTATTTTTAAAATAGATGCAGGTGATCCTGAAAGGCCCATGCATGAGGCAGACAGGGCAAATATGAATTTATGTTGTTACATGAGATAGGTGGATCTTATTACAAGATTAGTGGACCACCCTATCTCCTAACCCACTTGGCCCAGGTCTCCCTGTACCTGCAATATTTTATATACTATTGTGATTCGTGACTTGTGACCACTTTACTGTGGTCCTAAAATAATTACCACTACACTACACTACACTATTATGACATTTTTCAAAAAACAGTCTCATTAACTTTGTTTTACTTGTCAAGTAAATATGAATTGGCCAAAACTAGAATATAGATAGTGCTTCACTCATCACTCTACTAAAACTTTTGTACTACTTGTAATAACATGCTAGCTTTCATTCTATATATATAAAATTGAAAACATTTTTATTTTTATTACTATTATTGTAAAGGATATATACAACATTATATATTTGGTTTTTTAATAAAGGATGTGAATATTTCGAAGAATATATTCAATAAACCTAAATAAAATACTTATTTGAGGGAAAGGAAGGGATGTATGTGAAATATATTTAGAGATTACATACATTTTAATAAACAAATTTAAAAAATTACATTATGGATACATGAGTATAATATAAAACAAAAAGTAAGTTTAATGATTCAACATTAGATAAAAGGATGATGAGGCATGGGTGATAACAACAACATTCCAAGAATAAGAATCCAATAACAAAAGAAGAGGGAAATAACGCTCCACATCAATTGATTTGAGACCAAGAATCTTAGAGCTCAAAACTATTAGAAAATCTTAAATTAAAAATGCAACTCGATCCCTTTAATTTGTTTGCTAGTCTACCTACAAATTCAATAATGATTAATTTCTTTAATTTATTATTATTATTTTTTTTATAGCATTGCCCATTAATCAGATAAAATTGAATGCATATAGTGTATGATAAATTAAAATATTATAACTAGCTAGATGGGAATAATAATAATACTAATATATGAAGGGTGGGTAGTGAGTAGTCATCCAAACTAGAGGCAACTACTCGCCCATTGTTTTTATTTCTTTATATATTTCCATGAGAGGGTGAATTGTGATGGCATTCATAATTGGATGTTACGTAGAGTATTATTTAATTAAATAAAACATTTTCAAGGATTATTATTATTATTATCTAAGGAATAGGTTGTTAGGTCCGTTTGCGTGGAAAACTAATTAAGTAGTCCTGAAAACTAGTTCAAACACCTTTCGTGGACTCTTTAAACAGTTTAAGATATTATGCAGCGGAATGTAAATAAACTGTAAGAATAAAGAACTCAAGGTTTGTTGACCCAGTTCGGCACAAGCCTACATCTGGGGGATACCAATCCAGGAGATTCACTAATTGTTTTGACTTAATCCTCGATCTAAACAATAGTGATTTGTTTCGCCCAACTCCAATCACCAAGCGGACTGAATTGTCAGACCAAGGCACTCCCCCTGCCTTGGTGAAGATCTCCCCGACCTTGCTTCAATTCCTTGAAGGCTCCTCCTCCAAGTTGCCCTTGGTAGAAACCTGTTGGCGACTCTCCTTCTTGAATCTTTCAATTAAGCTCTTGAGTTTGACGACTCCTTGAAAGCCTTGATTGAATCCATCGACTTCAATCAAGTTCACAGTAGCACTTTCGATCAATCCACTCGAGGAAGTGTTGATCGTATATCTTCCTTCGAAATGATGAAAACAATAACACGGAAGGAATGTGATTCTCTTTGCACAATGCTTTCAATCGCACAAGGGAGTAGGTGTGTAAAATGAGTCGTTAATATTTCATCCCTTGGCCGTCCTATTTGAAGAGAACCACCGCTCTTCCATTCTAAGGTAAGATATTCTTACCATAATTGCGCGGATCCTTAGAATGGAGTTGCCCGGATTAAGAGATCTTCGTTTCCATACTTCGTGTGCAAGATCCGGACAAGGAATCAGCTAGCCGTTAGAGAAAATACTTAAGCAGATTCGCCAGCATAACTTCCTTCAAATAGTTTGTCGTCTGCAGTCGTGGTTGGTCCATCAAAGTAGTCTAGACATCGGTTGTGAACACATTTGCTCAAAACTGGTTCCCAACAATCTCCCCCTTTTTGGCAGAATGTGGGCCAGTATAAGAGTTGATTCAACCGATGTCTAAACAATTAACACAAGGACAGAGATGTAGAAATACTTCCCATTGAGACCCAACCATCTATTACAATGATTCCCAACACAAGACAAACTATACTAATGCTCCGTACAAGATTGTCTATCAAATATTCTAGGAGCATTCACATCAAAACAGGCACATGGCATGAACATAAGACATGAAAGATCGCAGAAATTTATTACAGGCCATAGTGCAATTGTCAAAAAAGTCATAGTCAGTTCACAAAAATAGTTCAAACAGGATTAAAAATTTACCCTTCATCAGCAGAGACTTTTCTTCACCAGGCTCCTCCCTTTTTGTTTATAGTGCATGTGCCAGAGGAACCGATCAACGGTTACATCAACTTAACTCCCCCTTGGGCGCACATTTTGCCCAAAAAGGGCATGTCATTCGGATTCATCAGAGGAATCCTCAGCCGAGTCGCTGGACTCCTCCTCTGGATTGGTATCCAAGTCCTGTTCTTCATCAGACCATACATTAGGAAGTTGTCTGAACAGCTTTTCAGCAGCTTGCACACGACTGTGCACTTGAGCTTTAAGGACTTTGAGGTGATTGATGTGGTCAGTGAGTTCGTCACGCAGCATTGAGAAGGCATCTTTCGCAGGGATCCGTCCTCCTGGTCCAGGCAAGTCAGGCTTCTTCTTGACCAGTGCAGCAGATAATTTGAAGTCGGCTATGTCGTCAGGACGATCATGCTTGTCTCCAACAATATGGAGATGCTCCAAGTATTCAGAGATCAGTCCAGGAAAGGGAAGTGTGGTGTTGTACTTCCTCTTGATTTTGCCAGTGAAGCCCAGCATTTGTTCAAGCACAAGTGCTCCATAGTTGATCTCATACTTTTGATCTATAGCAAATAACAGTTTGCACATACTCTTGGACACAACAGAATGGTTAGCAGTGGGCATGATGTTATGTGCACATAATTTATATAGTAATGAAACCTCTGTGTTAGTGCTCCTGCACTTAACCATTTTCCACGAAATCTTTGCCCTTCTAACCCAGTCAGTGTCTCGGCTATTGTGTTCATAGGAAACTTTGCACCACGTGAGTAAACAGATTTGAGTGAGGTTCGGGGTACCTGGAGGAATCGGTTTAGAGCTCTGGATTTCAATTCGAACAGTTCTCCATGTGCATAGCTGAGTTCAAACCAGGGGCTTTTGGAGTTGAGGACTTCAGAGCTCAGGTTTGCATAGAAATGCCTAACTAGATGTCCCCTGAACTGCTTGATCTTCGTTCCCCAGAATAGTAGAGATCTTTCCTCCAAGTACTTGTGCCATCCCATTTCCTCGTATCTTGCGGTAGCAAATCGGATCTCGGGGTGCACCTTCATCTTTTCCAGAACAGTTGTAAAGTATTGCTCGGACACTTCATAGTAGAAGGCAGTGGATATGGCGTGCCTTGCATCGATGATCTCAGGTTCATGGTCTTCAGATGAGGATAAGACGATTTTTCTCTTCTTGGATCCAGTGGCTTTGGAAGACCCTTCTGGTTCAGAACGAGTCCGTTTCTTTGGTTCGGACTCCTTTGGAGAACTCTTTGCTTGAGGAGTTGGTTCTCGTGCTTCAGTCTGGGGTTCCTCCTCTTCTACTTGCTCGGACTCCTCTTCTCCTTCAGATTCCTCATCAGTTCCCTCTTCTTCATTTTCTGGGTCGGATCCATCTGCATCACTTTGGGTATCCTGTGAACCCAGTTCCTCGGATTTGTCTTCAGTAAGATTCTCCCCCTCAATGTGTTCAGGGTCATTCTCTTGAGGGTGTTCAGTGTCTCCTTCGGACTCTTTGTTGTCTTCCTCTTCAGAGCTGGATGAATATTTGGTCTCTTCCACTTCTTGGTCACCTTCAGTGGGAGAAGGTTCCTTAGCAGGGGCAATTTGTTCAGGTTCTTTCCTCAGGACATGTTTCCTTTTCTGACTTGCAGTCCATGCAATCTCTTCGGTGATTGCATTAACAGCAATATTCCTCTCGTCATCACTGATGTCGAGCATTGATTCATCTCCAGAGCTTCCTTCATCGCATTCTTGCACATAGTCTGAGTTAAGTTCCTCTTCGTCCAGTGGTTCAGTAACAGGTTCAGATTCCTTGTGTGGACTGGTTGGAGCACCAGTTGCAGTGATTTGAAGAGATTCTACAGGTGTTACTTCAGTGGTGGTGACAGGAGCAGGGTGGGTCGCCACACTGGTTCCTACCACAGCCTTCTTCGCAGGAGTTTTCTTCTTGGACTTTTATGTGGACACCTTTGGTGCAACTTTCGTTGCAAGATCAGCAGCTTTAGTGGACACTCCTGTTTCAGCTACATTGTCAGAGCCCATCATGGGGAGGTCAGCCAAGATTGTCTCAATGGGTTGAAGTGCTTTGGCTAGGTCTGCCTCAACACGTTCGCTGATTGAGGCGTTCTTCCTTGCAACAGCCTTCTCTCGGGTCTTTGAAGTCGAAACAGCTTTTCCCTTTGTCTTCTGGGCCTCTGCATCTTTTTGTTTCAAGGCTTTGGCTCCGGCTACTTCGGCTCGAATGTCGAGCGGGTCTTGAACGGCACCAGTGGCTCCCCTTTCTCCGGCAGTGGATGGAGAAGAAGAGTGGAATGGAACAACAACCAAGGATGGAGTTTGCGAGATAGTTTGCTCCATGATCGCCTTCTGGACAGCCTTGGCACGTCCCTTGGCGCTGGACTCCTCGGGAGAGATCACCTTCTTGCTTCCAGCGGTTGAGGAGGGAGTCGGGTCTTGTGATTTGGAGCCTTGGCTTCCTCGCGTCTTCACCATTGTGGCTGAAAGAAAATTTCTTTTGGGCAAGAACAAGTGAAGAGCCACAGAATTTTGAGAGAGATATGAAGAGGATATGCGAGTTTAAGTGAGAGAAGAGAAAGGAAATAAGATCAAGGTGAAGAGATATTAGAGAAACTTTCCTTAATTCAAATATGGAATGAGAATCACAACTTCCCAAAACGGTAATGATCACGTTTTTGAATTGTTGTGTGTGGATAACCGTTCCCACTGATTCCTTCTCTGGACGTGCAATGATGTCCTGTCAAATCAAGTTCAAAAATAACTCCTTCCTTTTGAATTGTAACCGTGGTTACTTAGTGGATCCTGGAGGGATTAACTTCCAAACAAGTTAGTATACTAGAGAATCAGACAATAAGGAAATAAAATATATATATATAACTAATTAAATATTGAAATTGCAAAATAAAACTTATTCCGGAGATTGAGTGAATTTAGGAGATCGTGCATGTTGCTCAGTAGTTCCGACATGTTGTATGGACACTATTCCTTCTTCAACAAGATCCCTTATGAAGTGGTGTCTGAGCTCAATATGCTTTGTTCTCCCATGTTGAACTGGGTTTTTGGAGATGTTGATTGCACTCATGTTGTCACATAGTATGGTGAGAACTTCTTGATCAATTCCATAATCTAGCATCATTTGCTTCATCCATAACAATTGCGCACAGCAACTTCCAGCTGCAATGTATTAGGCTTCGGCAGTTGAGAGAGAAATGGAACTTTGTTTCTTGCTATACCAACTAACTAAGTTAGTTCCAATGTAGAAGCATCCTCCGGTTGTGCTTTTTCTGTCGTCCGCATCACCTGCCCAATCTGCATCACTATAACTAAGTAGTAAGAGATTAGATTCTTTAGAGTACCAAATACCAAGATCACTTGTCCCTGAAACATATTTGATCAATCGTTTGGCAGCTTTTAGGTGTGATTCATTGGGATCGGCTTGATAACGAGCGCAAACTCCTACTGCATAGCTTAGGTCTGGTCGACTTGCAGCTAGGTATAGCAAGCTTCCAATAATGCTTCGATAGAGTTTTTGATCCACACTTTGACCACTGGGATCTTTGCTTAGTTTGTCATTAGTCCCTATAGGCGTTCGGCGGGTTTACTGGACTCCATGCCAAACTTCTTAACAATGTTTCGGGCATACTTGGTTTGACTTAGAAATATCTCATCTTTCTTCTGAGCAACCTGCAAGCCAAGAAAATATGTTAGTTCTCCTACCATGCTCATTTCGAATTCCTTACCCATTATTTCGATGAATTGGTCCTTGAGCACATGATGAGTTGATCCAAAGACAATGTCATCAACGTAGACTTGAGCAATGAGGATTCCTTTGCTTTCTCTTCTGATGAAAAAGGTCTTGTCCAAGCTTCCTCTTTCAAACCCGTGTTCCAGAAGGTACTTGGAGAGCCTTTCGTACCAAGCCCTAGGAGCTTGTTTCAAGCCATAGAGTACCTTGTTGAGTTTGTAGACATGTTGAGGATGATGGGGGTCTTCAAATCCTCTAGGCTGTTCTACATAAACTTCCTCATTGAGCCAGCCATTTAGGAAAGCACTTTTGACATCCATTTGGTAGAGCTTGAATCCTAGTGAGCATGCGATGGACAGTAGGAGCCGGACTGCTTCAAGTCTTGCTACAGGAGCAAATGTTTCACTGAAGTCCACTCCTTCGACCTGGGTGTAACCTTGAGCAACTAACCGTGCCTTGTTCCTTGTAATGTTCCCCTTTTCATCACTTTTGTTGCGGAAGATCCACTTGGTTCCAATTATGTTCTTGTCTTGAGGTCTTTCAACCAGGGTCCAGACTTCATTTCTTTCGAACTGAAGTAGTTCATCCTGCATGGCATTTATCCAGTGTTCATCTTGAAGAGCTTCTTCCACTTTGGAGGGTTCGATCTTTGAAGTATAGCAGTGCGAACCAGCTAGTTCTTTGAAGTCGATCTTTTTCCCCCGAGTCTTTCACCTTTCATTTACATCACCAATAATGTCTTCAGGGTCATGGTGTTTGTGAATGCGTCCATTTAGATCCTTTTGAGGCTCTGCTTCTCGTGACATGGTGTCCATATTGGGCGTTTGGACTCCCTTGGGGGATATTTCATCAGAAGTGGTTTGAGCAGCACTGTTTTGATCAACATCTTGACAGCTAGGAGTTTCATCTTCGTTAGGTTGAACATCCTCCTTGCTTGGTACATCTTCTATGGTCACGTTTGTGGACTCTATCACTTTCCCGATCTTGGGAAGATATACTCTGTATGCACGGCTTGTGGTAGAGTATCCCACAAATATCCCTTCATTGCTTTTTTTCTTGAAACTTTCCAACATGTTCCCTGTCATTTAGAACAAAACACTTGCTACCAAAAATATGGAAATAAGTAATTGATGTCTTTTTACCGTTCCAAATCTCATATGGAGTCATAAGAGAGTTGGGTCTTAAGTAGACTCGGTTTATGGTGTAGCACGCAGTGTTAATGGCTTCGGCCCAAAGGAATTCAGCCACTTTCTTTGAGTTGAGCATCACCCTTGACATTTCTTGTATGGTCCGATTTCTTCTTTCAACTACTCCATTTTGTTGTGGTGTTTTTGGTGCCGAGTATTCATGCTTAATTCCATGGGTTGTGCAGTATTCCTCGAAGGAATGATTTTCGAACTCACGTCCATGGTCACTTCGAATCCGTTTTACCTTAGTGTCCCTTTCGGTCATGAGTCGGTTGCACAACTTCTCAAACGCTTTGAACGCGTCGCCTTTTTCCCTGAGAAAGTCTACCCAAGTGTATCTAGAATAATCGTCAATACATACAAAAATATATCTTTTACCTCCCAGACTTTCAACCTCAGTTGGACCAATAAGATCCATGTGCAGTAGGTCAAGACACTTGGTCGATCCAGGGTGTTTAGTCAACTTATGTGAACTCCTATGCTGTTTGTTCTTGGCACATTCGTTACAAAATTCCACGTTGGAGTTTTT
>JAOANR010000013.1:33277432-33348203 GCA_030278955.1 Hygrophila difformis | reverse complement strand
GAAGTGAGGAAGACCTTTGACTGCCTCGGTTCTGCTGAGTCTGATAAGATCTTTGAAGTTGAGATGTCCAAGCTTTTCATGCCATAGTATTATGTGGCTTTTACCTGCAGCTGAACTAAAATTGCATGTTTGAACAAGATGATAGCAATTATTTTTAGAGCGCAAACCTCTCATGATGCATTCTTGATTTTGGTTGAGCACTTGACAATCTTTCTTGGTGAACTGCACCACAAGGTCCTCATCACACAATTGGCTGATGCTAATCAAGTTTGCTTGGAGTCCATCAACTAGGAATACTGGAGACGATTCTCGTGAGCCGTTGTTCTCAATGGTTCCTTGACCAACTAGGGAACCCTTTTTTCCATCTCCAAATACAACGAATCCTCCATCAATTTATTCGTAATGTTTGAGCAGGCTTCTTTCACCAGTCATGTGTTTGGAGCACCCACTATCAAAGTACCATACTTTGTCCGTAGCATTCTTCTTTTGTGATAGAAAGGCAACATGACATCTGTTCTGAACTTTAGGAACTCATTCGCATTTGATGGAGATCAGCTTCATCTTGATTTTATCTTTTGGCCAGGTGATAGGTCTTCCTGCTTGTAGGTCTCTTACTAAGATTCCACAGTTCTTAGTTTTGTGGCCTTCAAGCTTGCAGTAGTCGCATCTGAGTGGAATTGGAGGAGGTGATCTTCTTGTCCATTTGCTTCTTCCTTCATGGTGGAAAGGTCTCTTGGTAGTTCGATGTTCACTCAGAATTCCTCCGGACACAAACTTGCTTTTCTTTTCTCCTCTTGAGGTTGAGGCTTGATATCCTAAGCCTTGTTTGTTGCTGCTAGGCCTCCCCATAGCAATTACATAATCTAACTTGGCTTTTCCCTTGTTTAGTGCTGCTAGAGTGCTTTCAGCTTTGGCAAGTTTGTCTTGAACTTCGGTTAGTTCGGTGTGAAGAGCATCTTTCTTTCCAAGCATACTATAGTACCATAGTTTATAGTCAACCTTTTCAACCTCCAGTTCCTTATTGTCTTTCTGGAGTTCTGCATTTTTCTCACGTAGTTCGTTCACCTGTTCAGACAGTTCTTTGAACATCTTTTCAAGTTCCTGATTTCTGCTTTCAAGACCTTGGAGTTGTTCCCTTAAGCTTCCATTCTCGACATGCAATTCCACTGACTCAGCAATAGAATTTCCAGTTTCTCGAACGTTTCTTCATAGAGCTCGTTAAGTTTGCTGATGCTTTCATCCTGTTCCCTGACAAAAGAACATACCATGTTAGAGGAAACCATATTGACTGAGTTAGTACCAATACCTGTATCATTTTCATCATCACTGTCTGAATCCCATGTCCCGATGAAAGCTACTCCATAGTCTGAACCATGTTCATTGGACTCCTTCTCATCTTCAGAGTCACTGAATGTTACTTGTTAAGTTTTGCTTGACTCCTTTGGTCGAAGATTGGCACAGTCCTTCTTGATATGGCCTCTTCCCCCACACTCAAAACAGATGATCTCCTTGTCATCCTCAGTCTTAGAAGGTTTGGATTTGTTTCTGTCGAACGATATCAAACCTTTCTGAGTGGGTTTTGAATTTGATGTCCCGGCATCCTTCTTCATAGAGGAGTTGAATCTAGATTTACGGTTCTTGATGATCCGATTTAGTCTTTTGGACAGCATGGACAATTCTTCTTCGTCACTATAGTCATCAAGATCTTCCATGGTAGAGTCATCCACATCCTTGGTCACGGATTTGAATGCTACTGGTTTGCTTTTGCCCCTACGGCAGTGATCCATTTCCCATGATTGTAGGATTCCCATTAGTTCATCGACCTGCAATTTATCAAAGTCTTTGTATAGTTCAAGTGCAGCTACTTTTGCATTGAATCTTTCCGGAAGCGTCCCAATGATTTTTCCTACAATATCCTGCTGAGAATACACTTTGCCAAGCTGAAGAGCTTGGTTGGTTAGATCACGAATACGACCAATATATTGGCCAACAGTTTCATTATCATCCATAGAAATCTTATGAAATTGAGCATCAAGAGTAATGATCCTGGATTTCTTTACCGGAGCCATACCCTCGTAGGTATTGGCTAAAGTGGTCCAGACGTCGTATGCAATCTTGCATCCAGCGATAAGTCTGTATTGATCCTTTGTGAGAGCATTGTGGATCGCATTCAAGGCTTTGGAGTTCTTTGAAGCAGCAAGATTCTCGGCAGCAGTCCATTCACTCCTTGGTTTGATAGTTTTTACGCCGTCTTTTTCTTCTACTGGAGGATGGTATTGATTTTCTACTGCATCCCAAGCTCCTTCATCTAGAGCGATAAGGAAGGCCTCCATTTGATCTTTCCAATAGGCATAGTTGGATCCATCGGGCAATGGAGGTCTGGTTACTGATCCACCTTGGTTGTCCATGCTTTTACGTCTGGATCTCGCTTGGCAAAGCGTGTGGCTCTGATACCAATTGTTAGGTCCGTTTGCATGGAAAACCAATTAAGTAGTCCTGAAAACTAATTCAAACACCTTTCGTGGACTCGTTAAACAGTTTAAGATATTATGCAGCAGAATGTAAATAAACTGTAAGAATAAAGAACTCAAAGTTTGTTGACCCAGTTCGACACAAGCCTACATCTGGGGCATACCAATCCAGGAGATTCACTAATTGTTTTGACTTGATCCTCGATCTAAACAATAGTGATTTGTTTCGCCCAACTCCAATCACCAAGCGGACTGAATTGTCAGACCAAGACACTCCCCCTGCCTTGGTGAAGATCTCCCCGACCTTGCTTCAATTCCTTGAAGGCTCCTCCTCCAAGTTGCCCTTGGTCGAAACCTGTTGGCGACTCTCCTTCTTGAATCTTTCAATTAAGCTCTTGAGTTTGACGACTCCTTGAAAGCCTTGATTGAATCCGACGACTTCAATCAAGTTCACAGTAGCACTTTCGATCAATCCACTTGAGGAAGTGTTGATCGTATATCTTCCTTCGAAATGATGAAAACAATAACACGGAAGGAATGTGATTCTCTTTGCACAATGCTTTTGATCGCACAAGGGAGTAGATGTGTAAAATGAGTCGTTAACATTTCATCCCTTGGCCGTCCTATTTGAAGAGAACCACCGCTCCTCCATTCTAAGGTAAGATATTCTACCATAATTGCGCGGATCCTTAGAATGGAGTTGCCCGGATTAAGAGATCTTCGTTTCCATACTTCGTGTGCAAGATCCGGACAAGGAATCAGCTAGCCGTTAGAGAAAATACTTAAGCAGATTCGCCAGCATAACTTCCTTCAAATAGTTTGTCGTCTGCAGTCGTGGTTGGTCTATCAAAGTAGTCCAGACATCGGTTGTGAACACATTTGCTCAAAACTGGTTCCCAACATAGGTGATAGTAATTAGTGAGGATCCCATCCCTGATAGAAAATGTAGTGAGTTGCTGGGCATTTTTACTGGTAGATGGCTGCAGTGCAGTACACTTACTCATAAAATTTAACCGGCTGTCAAATGCTGGAGGGGCCGTTCTGCATGAAACCGGAACCGATCCTTAAACCATAATTGGAACCGACTTTTAGACTTTTAGTAGATCCGGTTACAGTTTGGGCTAAAACGGCAGTTTTATTTTCTTTTATTTCTTTTAACTAACCGGCGGTTAACCACCGATTTTTCCAACTTTTAACAATGTTTTACTTAATAAATTCTTTTTTTTTTGTCAAATTTTAAATTTCTTTGAACTTATTTTCATCCGGGGTTTGGGGACTTACTCAAGTGGTAACTCCCTCAATTCCCAACCTATAGCTTGGGGGTTCGAATTCCCACCCGGTCCTCTGTCCCTCCCCTTTATTCCTTTTGTAATTGTGTGGCATGGGCTCCCACCACTCTTTACAGGCCTTCAATGGCTCATTCGAAAAAAAAAAAATTACTTTCATCCACACTCTATCTTATTTTTGTTAAATTTATTTAAGTTCCAATAACCCTAAATATCCAATTTCATATCGAAAAATAGTTTTTCCTTATTTTTAAACCTTTTTTTTATATTTTTCAGATTAAAAAAAAAACATTGACTAGTTCAACTGTGCCAAACCAGACCAAAACTGGGGAAAAATAACCCATATGGTCCCTTAACTTTGCCGGATTTCGCAATCAGTCCCACAACTTTTGAATTAACACAATCCGTCCACTAAATTTCTTAATTTTAGCACAATCCGTCCCATATACTCAATTTGCCTCAATTTGTACTCAATTTATCTCCATTTGTACTCAATTTTCCTCCATTTGTACTCCATTTGTATGGAACGGTATGGGAAAATTGAGTACAAATGGAGGCAAATTGAGTATATAGGACGGATTGTGCTAAAATTAAGAAACTTAGTGGACGGGTTGTGTTAATTCAAAAGTTGTGCGACTGATTGCGAAATCCGGCAAAGTTAAGGGACCATATGGGTTATTTTTCCCCAAAACTGGTGGTTAACCACAAACTGCGGTAGTGGCTGGTCATAGTTCTGGTTCTCCAAAATGGTAACTGGCGAACCGCGACAGTTTGAACAGTAACTACCGTCTCGATCGAACCGGCCATCTCTAGCCTACTATCTCCACGCATTTAATTTCCTTTACATTTTAGTTTTTCTTTTCTTTTCTTTTCTTTTTTTAATAAAATATTTAAATGTAGTGGAACCCAATGGAAAATGGGAAACCCATATGAAATAAATAAAGACAATAGACAATGAAAGAATTGAGCCCACAAGGCCATTTCCTTATGTTTGGTGGGCAGTGTCCCTATTCCATCATAGCACTAATAAGTCACTAATAACAACACATATTCAAATTTTGTGTACCAAATTTGTACTACTATCTTTCAACCTTTAAGACATCCATTTGTATCTTTCCAACATCTATTTGGATATGTATGCATACATGGATTCATTGACAAGTATTATCTTGATTAATGTTGAGATCTCTTTTGTCTATTTGGATATACATATGGAGAGAGACACATGCTTATACATAGAGATGATAGATGGGTTGTTCATAGGAGTCCACGCTACACTCATCTATTCACCATATAGAAGAGAGTATAATATTTATATATAGAAATTTTTTTTTTTAAAAAAAAAAGATTAATAATGTGAACAATCTATGCATAAAAGTTTACTTTCAATCCACACGAACATTGATTCTATAATGCAAGTAATAATATTACATCCTAACTAATAATTATTTTAATCATTTCCGATAAAAGGTCATGCTGATTTATCAGTAAACATTAATTATCTTTTGGTTCAAATGAAAGAATATAATGGTTCATCCGAATGCATATTCATCATGCCTTTTTGTCCTTACAAATAGGAATCACTATCTTCTTCATGTCATATTGTCATTTGTCATCACTCCATTTGGAGGCTAGAAAGCTTCTTTGTATCCCAAATAAATTTAACCCTTTTGAAAAAGCAATATAGTAATATGTATAAAGTATAATATTGGTATTTTCATGATAAATTTTTAATTTTTAGGGTCTGTTCTGCACGCAGCTTTTAGAAGCTTTAGATTTCATATCAAAACAATCATCCCGTTCTGCACATTAGCTTTTAAAGGCTTTAGTTATGAATTGCAGTTCTGAAAAAAAAAACTCTACAATCAGAAGCTATCCTGGGTAGCTTTTGAAAGCTACTTTTCAATTTAATTAATTTTTCTGTTCAAATTACAATTTATGACAGTTACACCTACTTCTACCGAACACTTATATAAAAACTGATAGATACAACTTCCATAGCTCCCAACAGCTATAGCTCTCTAGAGCTCTAAGTGCGTAATAGATTCTTAATGGAAATGAGCCATCCCCCCTTTTTTTTTTTGAAGATTTTTTTATAAGAGCCGATCATTCCTTATCAATAATCTTGATTTCACCACTGCATACATGGAACGTAATTAGAAAAACACAAGGCATGCGTTGTTGTTTAGTTTGATGTCCAAACTGGAAAGAGGGAAGAAGTCAACTATTGGCATAATTATTGAATGGATCTAAACCTAAATTTATTACATAATAAGTGAAACAATGGCATTGTGGTTGGATTCATGTAACTTTGAGGGCAATCATAACACATCTACAAGTATGAATGAGTACGTTCATGCACTCATATCATCATATTCATATACATCAATCATTTTCTTATTTCTTCAACTTTCCCAATCTTTATTCATCTCATACTGATACTTTCCTAATGTAGTTCTTTTGCCCCATTTCAATAATGGACTTTGGTGTATTATGATATAAATATATGGATATATATAACGATTCTAATTGAAAATAATAGCAACGATGGTGATGCTAATTAGTAAGCATAACATTAAATCATAGGAGTATAATTAGAAATATATTGTACCAATCGACAATATAATAAGATGAACGTAGTAGAGGACGACTTAAATTGAATTGAATCCATTTCTTGAAATGCATTAGAAGGGATACATACCAAAATAGTCCGCTAATTTATCTTTAATTCCAGAATTGTCCAAAATCTATTGAATTTTTCAATCGGACCTATAACTACAGTAATGATGACTTATTCAGTTCTCCAAACCAAAGGTGACAATTATCGCGTAGCACGTATCAATTTGGTCTCATAACTCATACATACTGTCAATTTGATCCATAGCTAGTAACATTAAAAGTATATGAACCAAACTGGCATTAGATATAAATTCTGGGACCAAATGTGTTTAGCATTTCGCACTAATTGTCATAGTGAGTTGGAGGACTGAACGTGTCGTAATTACTGTAGTTATATATGTCCGATTGAGAAATTCAAATAAATTCTGAACGATTATAAAATTATAGGTAAATTATTATGAGAC
The DNA here is from genome assembly GCA_030278955.1 of Hygrophila difformis. NCBI lineage: Eukaryota > Viridiplantae > Streptophyta > Magnoliopsida > Lamiales > Acanthaceae > Hygrophila > Hygrophila difformis. The sequence continues at coordinate 33,341,363 of JAOANR010000013.1, read as the reverse complement.
TATTTTAGTTTTTATTCCTACATTAGATTATTTCATATATATGTGTGTTTATATATTCTATGTCGGCCATAAGTATGCATGGACTTTGTGTTCCAGATAATAAAGTGAATAATGGTTGTTATTAAAGCAGGGGTTAACTTAGCACTTAGGAAAGTCGTTACATTATTAATTATATAATTTAAGGTTACATGGACCGTAGTCGGCAGCAACGTCATGTATAATCCAGTGACCTATATAGTTAATTAATTAGTTAAATGAAACAGTACTGGATACAGATAGATTAAATTAAATTATTGGGAATTAAAGGAGTATCATAGTTATGTAGTCGTCGTGTGATAATCAGTTTAATTAGTTGGGAATGGCGAAGTTAATCGATACATTGAATTCAGTTAAATTTATTTATTTATTTTATTATATATATATACTATGTTATGTGCACGAATTGAAGTCTGAAGAAGAAAGCACTTTTCAATTAATGTGCATGGCCTTATTTTATTGTCGTATGTTGGACAACACGCTTTCTCCAGACCAGCTTACACATTTGTATGGCCGACCAAATTACTCCTCTATTAATGATCAGGACAGCCAAGTAAAAAACAAAATAAATAATACTAAATCGGATAAAATTCAATTACACGTTGTTTGTTTATTTATTTAGTTTCACAAATGAAATTTTTGTTAAAGTTAAATGAAACAAACAAATTGGACACATTAACATTAGTCATATATATATATAAAGAAGGGTTCAAATATAGAGATTCAACGTTACCCAAAAGAAAGAAGCATAAAGATCCAACTCATGTTCAAACTAAATTTTTTACATTAATCATATATTTAACAAGGGCATGTTGTCTTAAATTTAATTTTTTGGTATAGGCTGTTTAGGAAAAAAAAATATATTTTTCTAAACTTCTAAATTATATGTTATTAAAATTATGGAGTATGAGGTTAGAATGAATTAGATCATATAAAAATCAGACCGATCAAGAGAATAAAATCAATCAAACTGAATCAGATCATATATTAAAACAAATTATGACAATATCAGATCCAATCAGATCAAACCAAATTTAATCATACCAAACAAGAGAACATGCCCTAGATGGAGAGTCACTTTCTTTTTCCCCTTTTGCCTTTTTCTCCTTGTGCAAATTTTAAATTTTTTAAAAATATGTTTTGTTTATATTTTTTTTACATATTCATATAAATTAGTCTTTCTTGTTATAAATTTTAATCCCGTTATAAATTTTTTAGGTGAACCAAAAATATTTTTTAGGCCTCGCAAAGATACAAAAGTTGTATTCGAGAAGCATAATGACTTGACATTTTTTAAAACAACTTTCTGCATTCACAATAATCAAACCCGAAAAATGTTTAAGCGATTAGAAATTTATTAACACTCGAACTTTGATATTGATACTCCGTCGTAAAATTTTAGACCAACTCCAACGCCCACTCAAAAATGGCGTTGGACAACAAATAAGCAGTAGCGGGCGCTCCCACGCGCCCGCATATATACCACCCCCAAACGCCATTTTTGGCGTTTCTCAATAGTGCACCGCAATTTTATGCGGTGCACTATTTTTTTTTTTTGTAAACAGGACAGTGTCAGCAAATGTGTGTGGGAGCCCAAACCACACAAATTATAAAGGGGATAAAGGAGAGGGGTAGGGGCCAGGTGGGGATCGAACCCCCAACCTATGGTTGGGAGACGGGGAATCATGGTAAACCTTTTCCTTTTTTTGTCATTTTCTGTTTACTTTTTTGTTTAATTTTCTTTTTTGATTTTTGTTTTATCTCAATTCATAGCATATTTTTTCACTTTTTTTTGCTTTGAATTATATTTTCTCTTTTATTAATTTTAAATTTTAAATATTAAAATATTAAATTTAAATATTAAGAAAATGATTTAAATATAAAAACTAAATATTAAGAAAATAATTTTGATATAAAAATATGAATAGTAAAGGGAATCAAAATGGAATATACTATTGTAGAGGAAAATTTGGAGTTTTGTGTTGGAGATGAATAGAGGAAAATTGTAAATTTAATTGTAAAATAAAATCAATTGTCACAAAACAATTGGGGCATCAATGCATCACCTATATATAGACAATATTATGCAATAACGATGACAAAATATGATGTAATTAAATTGTAAAAAATTTATTGATTCCCCCATCCATGATCAATATCAATAATTTAATTGCAATTAAATACTCGTCAATTCTACGTATAACAAGAAGTAGATAATAGCTCAACCCTCAAATTAATGTTGGCATGCGTCGTCCAAATAAGGCAACATATTTATGTATCATCAGGCTTTATTGGACCCCAAATTCTTCGATGATCGGATGGACATTAAAGGTTTATCTTTCCTAAAGCAGAATTCTGTATATACAAAACTCGAATTCGAGACATTTACTTAAGCTGACAGAGGCACATACCACTCGGGCCGACTGTATTTGGTCATAAGGCAACACAATTATTCTTAATGTGCATATCAACTTTAAAAATAAAACATTTGTGTGGCATGGGCTCCCACCACCCCATTTCCTAGCTAGTTTATATAGGTTGTTCAGAAAAAAAAAATTAAAAATAAAACATATAAAAATAGGAGTAATTTTTTTTTTTTTGTAAACATTGACACTCATGTGTCAGCAAATGTGTGTGGGAGCCTAAACCACATAAACTACAAAGGGGTGTAAAAGGAAGGAATGTGGTCCGGGTGAGAATCAAAACCCAACTATAAGGTTGGAAGTCAGATCACACGACTGCTAGACGGTATCCACATTCTCTAAAAAATAGGAGTAAATTGCAACTTGGATACGCTTTGAAACCAACATATCACTGCACAAATCTTCTGACAAATTATCCCATTGTCGAATTTGAACCAAAAGGCCTGTAACGGGCCATCAGTAAATAAAAGATCAATCGTAACTACTACATACTGTATTATAATAACATAAAATTGCTATAAATAATTTAATTTTGTTATAGAAATATAATTTCTATAGACCTATTAGCTTATGTATATAGGCTTGAAGAACATAAATGAAGACAATTAAGCGTAGGGACGGAAATAACAGGAGAATACAGTGAAGAGAATGAATGAGTGAATTAGAGAGCTAGGTTGAGAGATTGAAGAGGAAGTATGTTATCCTCGTTTCATTACTCAGCTATTTATAATGATTCATACAAGACTACATTTAGGCTGTACTACTATGTACTATAATACACAAGACCACATACTTCTCGTAGTATTATGTAGTGAAGACATCCAACCTACACACTTACGTGTGTAACACTCCCCCTTTGGATGTCCTCTATACAAAGAATATGTCTCGTTAAAACCTTACTAGGAAAAAACCCTGTGGAAAGAAAATCCTAGTGAAGGAAAAAGAGTACAATATTCTTGTATTCGTTGCTCCCCCTGTTTTGTACATCATTGGAGATCTTTAAGCCGTCGCATTCCAATTCTATTCACAAGTTTCTCGAATGTTGCGGTCGGCAATGCCTTGGTCAATAGATCCGCTAGATTATTGTCTGATCGAACTTGCTGCACTTCAATTTCACCATTCTTTTGAAGATCATGAGTGAAGAAGAACTTTGGCGAAATATGCTTTGTTCGATATCCCTTGACATATCCTCCTTTCAATTGAGCTATGCAAGCTGCATTATCTTCATACAATAATGTTGGGGGAAGCTTTTCATCAGATATTAACCCACAATTCTTCAGGATATGATGGATCATTGATCTTAACCAAACAAATTCTCGGCTGGCATCATGAATTGCCAATATTTCAGCATGATTAGAAGATGTGGCAGTTAATGTTTTTTTAGCAGATCTCCAGGAAACTGCAGTAGCCACAAGTAAATATATAGGCCGTCTGGAATTTGGCTTTGTGCGGGTCCGACAAATACCCAGCATCAGCATACCCAATCAATGCATTATCATCTTTATTGGAGTAAAATATGCCGAGATCATGTGTACCTTGAAGGTATCGATAAATGTGCTTAATACCTTGCCAATGTCACTTTGTGGGGCAAGCACTAAACCGTGCCAATAAATTAACTGAGAATGCTATATCGGGCCTTGTACAATTAGCAAGATACATAAGTGCTCCAATAGCACTGAGATATGGTACTTCAGGACCAAGTATATCTCCATCTTCCTCTTTATGCCTGAATGGATCTTTCAAGGGATCAAGCGATCTGATCACCATTGGGGTGTTCAATGGATGTGATTTATCCATATAAAATCGTTTTAATACGTTCAGGGTATACACCGCTTGATGGATAAATATTCCATTCTCAAAATGTTCGATTTATAAACCAAGACAAAATCTTGTCTTTCCAAAATCCTTGATTTCAAATTCTTTTTTCAAGTATTCGATTGCAGTATGTAACTCTTCTGGAGTTCCAATTAGATTAATATCATCAACATATACTGCAATAAGCACAAAATTTGATCCAGTTTTCTTTATATAAACACATGGGCATACTGGACCATTTGTATAACCTTCTTTAATCAAACACTCACTAAGACGATTATACCACATTCGTCCTGATTGTTTGAGCCCATATAATGACTTTTGCAATTTTACTGAATATAATTCCTTAGGCTTTGATTTAAATGCTTCAGGCATTTTAAATGTTTCGGGCACTTTCATATAAATATCAGTATCTAATGACCCCATATAGATACGCAGTAACAACATCCATAAGGCGCATTTCAAGCCTTTGGTGTACTGTCAAACAGATTAGAAATCTGAATGTAATTCCATCCATCACTGGTGAATATGTTTCACCATAATCAAAACCTGGTCTTTGGGAAAAACCTTGAGCAACCAATTTGGCTTTATATCGAATGATTTCATTCTGCTCATTTCTTTTTCTAACAAAAACCCATTTATAACCCACGGGTTTTGTACCTTCAAGTGTTTGGACTACAGGTCCAAAAACATCTCGTTTTTCCAGCGAATCCAATTCAGATTGGATTGCATCTTTCATTTTGGCCAATCAATTCTTTGCCGACATTCTTCAATCGATTTGGGTTCTTGATCATCACCTTGTTCCATAATTTCAAGTGCTAAATTATAGGAAAATACATTATTCACATCAGTATCTTTCCTATTCCAGTATTTCCCATTAGTGACAAAATTTATTGAAGTTTCTATAACTTCTTCCTCTTCAGGAGTTTGCTCTTCAGGAGATTGAGTTTTATCACAATGTGAATCTCTCTTCTTTCGAGGATTCATATCTTTAGATCCAATGGGTCTACCACGCTTCAGGCGTGTACTGGATTCATTAGCACTTGTTATTTTTCCTTCAGGGACATTTAATTTAATTGGAACATTCACTGCTGGGATATATGATTTAGTAACTCTTCTGGAGTCACACATTGCATCTGGCAATTGATTTGCAATTCCTTGTAAATGAATAATTTTCTGAGCTTTAAGTTTACAATCCTTCATACGAGGATCAAGGAAATCAAATGTCATTTTCCAATTAATCTCTTTTCTCGGTTGATTCATATCTCCCCCTAATGTCGAAAAATTTGATTCATCAAAATGACAATCTGCAAACCTTGCAGTAAATAAATCACCTATTTTCAGTTCCAAATATTTAATTATAGATGGTGATTCATATCCAACATGTATTCCCAATCTCCGTTGGGGGCCCATTTTTGTACGTTGGGGCGGTGCAATTGGAACATATACCGCACACCCAAAAATTCTCAAATGTGAAACATTGGGCTCATGACCAAAAACCAATTGTAGGGGAGAATATTTGTGATAACTTGTCGGTCTTATTCTTACAAGTTTTGTTGCATGCAATATGGCATGTCCCCAAGCCGATGTAGGTAACTTCGACCTCATCAATATTGGTCTTGCGATCCGTTGCAATCTTTTGATAAATGACTCTACCAGGCCATTTTGTGTATGAACATATGCTACAGGATGTTCAATAGTTATTCCAATGGACATGCAATAATCATTAAATGCACGTAATGAAAACTTAGCAGCATTATCCAATCTTATTTTCTTAATTGGATAGTCAGGGAATTGTGCTCGCAATTTAATTATCTGTGCAAGTAACTTTGCAAATGCTTGATTGCGAGTCGATAATAAACAAACGTAAGACCATATAGTTGATGCATCAACTAATACCATAAAATATTTAAATGGCCACATGGTGGATCTACAGGCCCACATATATCACCCTGAATTCGTTCAAGAAATACAGGGGATTCAATTCCCACTTTACTTGCTGATTGTCTAGTAATCAATTTTCCTTGTGAACACGCAACACATGTAAATTCACTTGAACCTGGAAATTTCTTTCCCTCCAGGGGATGACCATGCGAATTTTCAATTATTCGCTTTATCATTGTACATCCAGGATGGCCAAAACGATCATGCCAAATCATAAATTCGGTTGGAATTATAGACTTCTGGTCTATTAAACTATGAGCTTCATTGGCATATATATTTGTATAATATAACCCAGATGCAAGGGACGGTAATTTTTCCAATACATGTTTCATACCATGAACTGTATTGGTAATCAATAAATATTCATCAATCCCTTCAATCAATGTCTCAATATGATATCCATTTCTATGAATATCTCTAAAAATCAACAAGTTTCTTCGGGACTTGGGAGATAATAGTGCATTTTCAATGATGAGTTTTGTCCCAAACAGAAGGAACATTATAGCTCTTCCGGAGCCCTTAATCATATTTGCACTTCCACATATTGTATTAAGCATTTTAAGTCATTATTTGAAAAACAAGATGAAGAGATATTTAGTGTTGCAGGCCTAGGATTGCCGAGGGTTGGAGAGGAAGAGATGGAATGGATGGTTAGAAGGTTTTCAGAAGAAGAGGTTCGTGAATCGATATGGAGTTGTGATGGCAATAAGGCACCGGGCCCGGACGGTTTTAACATTGCTTTTTTCAAGAAATATTGGGAAGTTGTTAAAGGGGATTTACTCGAAATTTTTTCGGGGCTGGACAGGGAAGGCAGGCTACCTAGAAAGGTTGGAGACTCATTTATTACTTTGATCCCTAAGGTAGAAAGTCCAGTTGAGGTTGGGGAATTCAGACCAATTTCTTTGGTGGGCAGTGTATATAAGATAGTGGCCAAAACCTTGGCAAATAGATTGAAGGAATTATTGGATAGTGTGGTTGGACCAACACAAATGGCATTTGTGAAAGGACGTCAAATTTTGGATGGAGTGTTGGTAGCATCTGAAATAATTCGCTCAAACCAGGCTGCCAGAAGAAGGGGTTTCGTTGTGAAACTGGATTTCAAAAAGGCGTATGATAATATTTCATTGGAGGCATTATTCGGGATTTTAAAGGGGATGAACTTCGATGCGAAATGGATAATGTGGATGAAGGAGTGTGTCACATCGGCAAGGGCAGCGGTCTTGATCAATGGAACTCCAACCGAGTTTTTCAAATTGAATACGGGCTTAAGGCAAGGCGACCCACTATCACCTTACCTTTTCGTTTTGGTGGCAGAAATATTCAGTAGGATCATGTGTAGAGCAGGAGAACAGGGGCTGGTCAGGGGTCTCCGTGCGGGTGGGATTGGTCCGGTGGTTTCCCACTTGCAATATGCGGATGACACAATCATATTTTGTGAAGGAGAGTTAATGCAAATAATCTTGATAAAGAGGATCTTAAGATGTCTCTACCTAGCTACGGGGGTGAAGATTAATTTTCGAAAGAGTAGTGTGTTTGGGATTAATTGCTCTCAAGAATTATTGGGGGACGCGGCGCAGGCTCTCGGGTGCAGGGTGGGCGTTTGGCCTATGGAGTATTTGGGGATCGCAATTGGGGGCCGGATTAATGGAGTAGCATTGTGGAAGCCGGTGTTGGAGAAGGTGGAAAGTATTTGCAGGGTGGAAAGGAAGGTTGTTATCACAAGCAGGGAGGTTGTGCTTGATCAAGTCGGTTATGAATTGCCTTCCTGTGTATTTCTTATCTATATTTAAGATTTCGAGGGCGGTGGAAGAAAGACTTGAATCACTTAAGAGGAGGTTTTTTAGGAACGAATGGGAAGGAGTAAAAAGACTACACACCTTGAGGTGGGGTGCTGTAAGTGCGCATAAGGAAGAAGGTGGTCTTGGTATTTGGGAGACGGGGCGTTTCAATGTGGCGCTATTACATAAATGGAGATGGAGGTTCGGGGTGGAAGATGGATTGTGGAAGGAGGTAATTAATGCCAAATATTACAGTGGGACTTCTCCTTTAATTCCCATGGCTCGGCCTGGGAGGTCGCTTTGGGGGAGACTGTGTAGTTCTTGGGAGAGTCCAGGGGCTGCCAACTTAGTTCGGAAAATGGTGATTCAGGTTGGGAATGGGAATAAAGCAAAGTTTTTGGCATGACAGCTGGGCGGGGGAGGGAATGCTTCTCAAGGAATGCTTCCCAAGGATATATGCTCTAGCAGAAAACAAGGATGGTAGGATAAGTGAATTTGGATTATGGAAAGGCTGGGAGTGGGAGTGGGATGTTAAATTGAGGAGAAGATTGTTTGATTGGGAACGGAGCGTTTGGGATAATTTCATCCAGTTTATTGGTAATCAACGCATGAATAGATTCTCGAGTGACCGAGTTATGTGGCTGAATGGGGGTAACGGGTGCTTCTCAGTTCGGTCATGCTGGGGGAGAAATGATGGGATGGAAGGGGCCGTCGGGAAATGGTTGTGGTTGCATCTTTGGAAGATTAATTGCCCAATGAAAGCAAAGCTAGTGGTGTGGAAACTGTTACACAATGCGTTGCCTGTCAAGGAAATATTGGCGTCAAGAAATTGCATTCCATTGTCGAGTGCATTATGCCCTTGTTGTGGGAAGGATGTTGAAACAGTGATCATTTATTTTGCAAATGTGAGGGGGTTAGTAGGGTATGGTACGAGGCGGTGAGATGGTTTGGATTAACTTGGGCGGTGCCGGCCAAGGTGAATGAATTGATGGAATGGTGGTTTGAAACTAAGCTCAGGAGGGGGCAGGGGGATGCATGGTTGTTGACGGGGGTTGCTGTCATATCCTCGGTCTGGAAGGGGCGTAATGACGTGGTGTTTAAGGGGCTGAACTTTGATTGGAAGGGTGTTGCAGAAGTTGTAAAATGGACGGTGGGTTTATGGTGGCAATCGTTTGAGGGAAGGGTGGATATAAATTTGCTGCGTTTTGAGGACAGGTTCCTAGGAAACTTGTCGAAGTCGACCACTTGGAAAAGGGTGAAACCGAGGCAGGGACTAACATGGGAAAGGCCGGGAAATGGATGGTGGAAGATCAATACAGATGGGTCGTCTTTGGGTAATCCAGGTCCGTCAGGAATTGGGGGGGTCATTAGAAATGAAAATGGTGAAGTACTTTACATCCTCTCAGACAGTATTGGTCGCAAGGACTCAAACGAGGCAGAATTAGTTGCTGTGAACAGGGTGTGCTTGGCACTATTACGTGATCAGGGGTTCCCGATTCCGAAATTGATGTTTGAATGTGATTCTCAAAACGTGGTGCGATGGTTACGAGAACCGGACAAAGTTCCTTGGAGAATGCACAAATATATGTTACCCATCTTGGCGATTTTCAAATGCGGGGGTAAAGTCAAAGTGCAGCATATTCTAAGGGAAAGAAATGACCTTGCGGACCTATGGGCGAGACGTGGGGCTGGAGGAGAAGAGGGAATAGAAGGGTGGCTTTGATTATAAAGCAATCCGGGCACTGAGTACTTTGTTGGAGGCCGATTGTATAAATTTGGAGGATGCTTGGTTATTTTTCTCAGTTTGGTTCTGTGATGGACGATTGGCTGCCAAGGTCTTTTTCTGGCACTGTCTGGATTCATTAACTGGTTTGTTTTGTTTGGTTTATCTGTTGCAGATTTCATTACCTGGGACGCCTGGTGTATAAGTTTTGAGGAAGTGGAGTCAAGACAAGCAGTAGCGATGATTTGGTCCTAAGGTTGAAGTAGCATGATACGAGGGTACCATAGAACAGGTCGAGATAACCCAAAGTTCAGTGAAGGCCGGCACACTAACGTGATTGGAGATACAACCATCTTGAAGGATTGAGGATTTCTTGCTTGGAAAAGTTTCAAGCCAAACGACAAATGCCCGGTGCGATCTAATCTTAAAACTCTCTTTAATGAGTGCATATGTGGTGTCCACTTTGATATCTCAGAATTTGCTTCATAATTCATGCCTCACCTGCATCTATCCTCGTCAATGCTTTGAACATGACAGGGGCATTAGTATCAACTCCTTGACCTATTTCTCCTCCCAATCACCTCTTCTTTCCTTTTATTCTTAAGCCCCTTTGAGCCATTACGAAACCATGCTCCCTTACATCCAGCAGGTCCTGTTGTAGCCATATAGTTTTCTTCATGTCTTTGGGTGGTGTCTGGAATTGCCGTGATCCTATCTTGGTAAAATTCCCTGATTTGCAATTAATATTGGGAGTCTTAGGGTGGTGGAATGATTGTGTGAGTGGGATTAAGCCTGGTTCAGTTTCGAGAGTGAGCGGATACAAGCTTTGGCTCAATGTTTGATGATTGGAATGCTCGGTTATTGCAATGTGCTCAGACATTCTTGGATTGGGTTTTCTTGGGTCACCCCTGAAGAAAAAAAAAAGAAGAAGAAGAAGAAAAAAGAGTAGAGAGTGATATGAAAAATATATATATATTTATATAAAAAAATTATTAAATTAAAAAAAAAACATATATATATGTGTGTGCTAGTTGGTCTGTGATTCGGTTTATGGTTTGAAAGGGGCTGTTTTAAAATGATGTGATAGTCGACTTGATGTTCTGAGAGTAGAGGCACGGATTTTAGTTTCCCATTGGTTTTCTATGGTATTGGGGTCGGAATTCATCTTCTTTTTGTTATGCCATCATCTCTGCAATCTAGCGCGATCCTGTAGTGCTTTGATCTCATGTTTTGTCTTGCACCTTCAGTGCGATTTGGTTTTGTTGTTACAGTATTCCCTGCTCGTATTGTTTCCCTCCCTTTCCCTTGCTAGCACCTTCAGTTGCCCTCATTTTAACCTTCCTCTAGCCTTGTCCTTATTTTCCCCATCTTTTGCCCCCCTATTTCGATGCATTGATCTGGATATTATTAGCTAGGGGAGGTGTTGTTGTGAAGCAAGTTTTTGGGTTTGAGATTTGGTCTCACCACTTGAGAGGGGCACATCCGTTTTTGGCTTGATATATAGTGAGAATGTAAAAATTGAGCTTTGTGATTGGAAGAGTTGCTGTGCAATGTCATTTTCATACGCTGTGCCGGTGTCTTTTGAGGATTGAAGACTTGGAGCTTTGGTGGATTATTGCTAGATTCTGCGCTGCTTCCTCATCGGTTGATCAAGACTTGCTCCATGCTGCTAAACTTCACCATGAAAGGGATGTTTGATGCTGCCATCTTGATGCTACATTAGGTGGAAAATTCATCCGGTTTTGATATTACTATGTATGGCTTTGTCCTAGCATGTATTGATTTTGGTTGGTGTTGGGTTCATTTCCTTCTGGTGCTTTTCTCCTTTTTATGCTGCTGATGTTTTGGCACCTTACTGTCGTCTATGGGCTTGAGGTGGGTGTGGATCTATTGTGTAGTTGGACGTGTACTTCTCTTGTACGGCAATAAAATCTCTTTCTTCTTCCTCAATAAAAAAAAAAAAAAACTGGTGCATCTCCCAGTTTTATAGAAGAGAAATAATTCTCATTTTTCAATATTGTGTGCGTACTGGCACTGTCAATTAGGCATGTCTCATTATAACTTGCATTCTTTTCTTCTTCTGGAAGAAAATGCTATATTAATATCCATGCTAAATAGTACAATGGGTACATAGCAAAATTTGATTAGCTAACAAAAAAGACAAAGAAAAATATACTAGAAATAAGCATAACAAAAACATTAATCAATATCTTCCATAAAGTCATCTATATCGAAATTTATCGTGAAAGATGGTCCAGCATCCATGTTGAAAAGGTTAGCTGATTTAGGAGCTGGAATGATAGGCATAATGATATCATCATTTATAATCAAATTTGTCTCTGCCATTTTGCCTTTAGGTGTGATGCCATTATATCGTTAAATGGATCATCATGATCGACATCTTATCAGATGTATTTTCTGGCACTAAACCTCTTCAGGGGTTTATATGGCATTTGTCGTTATATCGATAATTCATTCTTTTCAGACTATTTTATTTTTCACCAGTATGGCACAACCTAATTTCACTTTCGATCACGATTTGATCAACATTTTTTATTTCAACATAACCATAATCACACCTTTGATATTCTGATTCAGTCACATTCAGTCATATTCTCTTTAGGGAATGGACGAACACTTGTTGCCCTGGATTCATAATTTCTCAGCAATATTGAGCCAAGTGTGATAGTACGATCATCTTCAGGTGACCGTATAATTTTCCCACAATTCAAGTGGATTTTTCAAGTGTAACGTATTGTCACTTTAAAGGCCAATCAAATTGATGGCGCAAACATATCATAGCAGTTGCTCTGTCGGTATACATGACCAGACTAAAGACCCATTAGATCTGTTGGTATAACAGAACTAAGATCCATGGACCCTGTTGGTATTCATTACCAGGACTGAGAGCAAGCTAGTTTGGTGCAATTTACTCAATCTTGGCTTTTTTTTTTTCAGAATTAGCCATATCATTTCCCTTTTCAATAGTTCTCTCCAAATTCATTGATTCAAAATGCATCTTCACATCTATTGCCCATAGCTGATAGTTTCTTCCGGAAACTTCAAGGAGCGTAAACAGTTGTTTCGCAAGGTTAGACATAATTATATTACAAACAGTATAAATATATTACCTAGGATGGCCTCCTTGTAGACTTGAAAATTTTTGGCAGAATCCCGGTATGAACTTGTATTTCGACAAACCTCGAACAAAACCCAACTTGTATTTCAGCAAAATTCGAACAACCCTCGTGCTGATAACGTGTTATAGAAATATAATTTCTATAGACCTATTAGCTTATGTATATAGGCTTGAAGAACATAAATGAAGACAAATTAAGCGTAGGAACGGATATAGCAGGGGAATACTGTGAAGAGAAAATGAATGAGTGAATTAGAGAGCTAGGTTGAGAGATTGAAGAGGAAGTATGTTGTCCTCATTTCATTACTCAGCTATTTATAGTGATTCATACAAGACTACATTTAGGCTTTACTACTATGTACTCCAATACACAAGACCACATACTTCTCGTAGTATTATGTAGTGAAGACATCCAACCTACACACTTACATGATAAAATAGGATACCTATATTAATGGAAATGAAAGGAAAAAATAATAATCTCATTAGCAACTAAAAAATTCGATAGTTAACCGAAAGAAAATAATGATTTTGTCACCAAATTAAATATTCTATAGCTACCAAAAATTTGCTCCTAATGGGGATGGTGATTTAGCATAATGATCAAGTCCCCGAATTCTAACCTTATGCTTGTGATTCGATTCTCCACCTGGGCCCTATCTCTCCCCGGCCCTTTATCCGTTTGTAATTTCTATGGCTTGAGTTCCCGCACAACTTTATGGACATTTGAGTGTCAATCTCTTTTTTTTTTTTAAAAAAAGGAAATTGCTCCGAGTAGCTATCAAAATCGGATAAAGTCAAATGATTAGCAATGGGATTTAGTAGAAATTAGATTTTTTTCCCCCCCTTTCAATAGTGCCCAAAATCAATAACAAAAAAAATTGAATAAATTCAAACTTTATTATCTATCACGATTTCAAGAACCAATTTAGTAGTTAAAAAATATTGTAGTGGTCATTAGTAATATCAATATTTTTATATAATAAAAAGACCGACTTACCTGTTTAAAACAAACGGTGAAATATAACTGACAATAGTGTGAAATTTATTTAAATTAAAAATATTAATTTATATAATAATTTATTATGAAACTATGTGATTGAATGTAATATAACTTTTTAAAATATCATTATATAGTAAATACAAACTCTACAAAAAAAAAATGTTTGTCTTTAATAGCACTATTTTGTTTCCTTAAAAAATTATTCATAGCAATAATGGATAAAACCGGAACACTTTACTACTTAAAAAGTGGTGCAACCTATATCATAAAAATTACTCCCTACATTCCATTTAAAATGTCTTTTATGATTTGGACAAGCAATTCAATACATTTATTTAACAGTTAATATCTCAAAATGTGTATAAGTAATATTACAAAATTATGCGATTAGACGAATGTAACAAGATCTAACTTGAATATTTTTTTTAAAATTTATATACTTATAGAAAAAGTGAGACAAGGTTGAATAATAAACAGTGTAAAAAAAGTCAAATAGAACAACTGAAATGGAACGAAAAGAGTACAAAGCAGCGGGAGATAAAAAAAAAAAAAAAAACAAACAAACAAACAATATTTGAATGAAAATTCGAATATTCAACCATAAAATTAATTAAAATTAACAGCAAAGCCACAACCAGTTATATCCATAAAATCCTCATGTTAGTCCCACTTAAGTCAAGATTAAGAGCCTATTCGAATTTGTTTGATCAACCACACACTTAAGTAGAATATTAGTAGGTTAGTTAATGACTCAATATAGCAATAGATAAGTGCATGAAAGAAAAACGAACAAACAGAAAGTTGTTGACCCAGTTCGGTCCAAGGCCTACGTCTGGGGAATACCAATCCAGGAGAGTTCCACTATGTGTTCGAGCACCACGTTATAACACGAACAATAGTGAACAAGTAATCTTTTACTCCAACACCCAAGAAGATGATCGATGGTACCAGAAACTCCCTTTTCTGGTGAGAATGCTCCGATTCTTCTTCGACCCCTTGAAGACTCCTTCTCCAAGTTTCTCTTAAGTGAACCTATAAAAAATCCTCCCTTTGATGTAACAATATTGGGCAGTTTCTCTTGTTGACACGAACTTGAGTGAAGCCCTTGATTGAAGGTGTCGAGTTCAACCAAGGGTGAGGTGTACACGATGTAACAAATGGACACTCAAGGTACAATCTCTTTCACACAGTTGATGAGGCACTCGGACCGGGTGAAGAGATTGTGCAAGGATTTCTCACACGGTTTTTGCAGAGGCAGCCAATATTAATCAGTGTATCTTTACTCACTATGAGTTGTCCTTTTAAAAGACTGTGAGAATCCGATTGCTATGGAAGGGAATAAATGTATCCCATCAAATCTCCTCCTTCCATAGCCAACACATTTCCTTGGACGGGATGATCCTCCTGCCATAACACTGTCGCCCATCCTATGGAAATGAGAAGAAAGCCGTTGGGAGCCACGTCTTTCCATGCAGAGCAGTCCTTATACGATCACTAGTAATTCTTACCAAATCGATCATCCGGATAGGAGAGGGGTGAGAACCTATCTAGTGTTCACCATCGGAGTGGAATACATTATACAAAAAACGAGGCACTAAAAATCTCTCCCTTTTTGACATAATGTGAGCCAGTGAAATCAAAGATCAACCGATGCGTGAACACTCAAAACAGAACAAAAACCCCAACCACCAATACATTAAGAAAAAAACTCCCAAACTTCCTATCTAATGCTCCGTACAAGATGATCATACAAATCAGAGGAGCATGTACATTAAACCAGCCAAATGATAGCAGTCGTCTTGCCACAAAATAAATATTTCCTACTCGAATAAAAATAAGATAGATAGCAACGAGTAGGGTCGTCTCCTAAGGGATTGGATAGAAATATTAAACTTTGATTAGTTACAATAATATAAGAGGGGGGGGGGGGGTTTGATTGAAACTAATTCTACTAAAAATAAAAGAGAATGAGTGAATAAAAATAAGTAGAGGGGCGATGAGGAAATCAGTCAAATAAAGATACCTAGCTTAGGACTTGAACTTGCCGGATTGGAATTGGATTTATTGTTGATCATTGACAAATATTTCCTTCTCCTATTAAATAAATTAGTTATAGTTACTCGGTAACCGCTCCGTGACCAACTTTTTCTTACTTAATCGGTGAACAAAGCACGACCGTTATTCACTTCCCTAACCAAATTAAGATCCTAGGTACGACCATAGAAGTACTTATCTGATTGCATTCAATTCTAGAAAAGCCTAGTTCAAATGGGCGATTCTACCTACGTAGTGTTGTCTTAATTTGATTCCACGATTCCCTAGAGATTTATCGTCTAGTTGTTACTCAATTAGATTAAAGTGCAATTACACGGACACCAATCTAATTATAATGATTAAACTCCTAAATTAATCAATTATGGGTGCCTCACAATCAACCAAAATAGGAATTCATGTCGTGAAAACAGAAATCATGAAAATACTTAATAATCAAAGGAAATTAAACATTCAAAACATATCAAGCCTCACAACGGCAATCCAATCCCAACACGGGGTCCAATCCTAAGCTAGATAAAAGTAACTACTCGCTAGTCATGAAAACAAGAACAAAAGCAGAAATAAAAATCATAGCAAACACTGGTTCAATAGAAAGATGAAACTTCAACAATCTTCGAGTCCTCCAGCAATATCCGTCTTCTCCAGAACCAAAGTCGAGCTCTCCAGTAATCGGTTTTCTTCCAAACAACAGCAACAAGATGTATTTAACCTCTCCCAAGTCCCTCCAATTCGTCCAACAGCACCACCAGGAGAATAAGTAAGAAATTCCACCAAATCTACAAGTTTCCTTCTTTTCCAATTTGTTTCCTTCTTTACAAAATCTTGATATCCCTTTTAGAAACAAGTATCCCAGCCACAAGGTGCTTTCCAGGATCCCAAATCTCATGATATCAGCTCACAAATCATTCCACATCACCTCCCAAGTCGCACAAACATGTCAACAGCCGAGTTGGAAACACCTCAGCAACAACATTTTGACAGCATGACTGACCATCGCCCTTGTGTGTGGGCACACGACCTGAAACTTCTCCAAAATGTCACCAATTTGATGTCTTTCTCAAGCCAAGCTCATTTTTGTTCCTACAATCCAAAACACTTTAATGAGACACCAAAATGGATCAATACTCATCAATCAACCATGTGGAATCATATAAAATATAAGCACAAAATGATGAATATCAATCCCCCCACACCTACTCTATGCTTGCCCTCAAGCATGCCATCAAGTCAAAACAAAGACACCACATGTCAAAATCAATCTCAATCATGCCAATAACTCAATTGTACAATAAGTATGCCCAACAATGCTCTCACCGGATGGGGGATACATAAAAGTGCTCACTCACTCTCAAGTGTATAGGCTAAGTGTTTACGCTCAAAGCACATGAAAGAAAAACACCAATTTCATAAATTTGCACATCAATCAAGTCAAACAGCAATCATAAAGTAGCAACTAGCAATCAAAGGGTCTTTATTCAAGGTTATAACGGGGCCATGGTTGGGGTAGGAAAAAGGGATACAAAGGCTAAAGAATCGAGGATCAACTCAAAAAGACTTGTTCATAATAAGAACGAGTGCCAATGCATAAACTTCTCAAATATTCATCAAACATCAAAACAATTGACAACAACAATCAAGAATTCTCTACCCCTTTTTCTCTTTTTTTTCTTTTTTTTTTGTTAGAGAGGAATTTCAATATCCGACATTGGGACGAAACTTCAACTCTTTTGTTCTTGACACCAGGTCATAGGAACAAGGCACAAGCCTGCTATCCCTTTTTTCTTTTTTTTTTCTTCTTTTTTTTCTCTCTTTTTTTTTTCTTTTTTTTTGAGATAAGGGGCAGGTTCAAATCAAACTCAAACAACCAAGCTGCTTCTTCAACCATAACAGTTCTAACAACTCTCATCAATGCAGCACTAAAGACAAACAAGCTCAAGAGTTAATCCTCAATTCCAGGTTCAAGCAGACAGACTCAATAGAATTAAAAGGCTAACGGCTAGGTGGTTAGTGTATAACAAAGAAAAATGATTATAAGGCTCAGAGGGGTTCACTAGTTGGAAAAATATGGGTGGGTAAGTGTATAAGGCCAATGGGTAAAATCCTAGTGCCCAAATCATTTTGCTAAAATACTACAATATGAAGAGTTCACATGCATTTTTGTGCAAAGTCAGGAATGGTGCAATTCTCATGTTCCCACATCAAGAAAAATGAGCATGTAATGATAATGAAAATGAATGCTCAATAAGGCTCAAATCTCACAATAGGGACATCAACAGCAAGCCAGGCATACTAATTAACAATCATATCATCGAATAGATCAAAATCTCAAGCAACAAGGAGTAATCAATACTTCGACTAGAATGCAAGCGAGTGCATTTATAGAGATAAGTGCAGGAAGCGACATTCAATCCCCCCACACCTAAACTCGGCAGTGTCCTCAATGCCATAAAGAAAAGATGAAGAAAAATAAAAGCAGGAAAGAAGAGAAACAATGAAGAATGCAAAGGGAAAAGTGTAGGGTAGAAGGGCATCCCTGAAAATTGCATCATCGGCCAGGAGGAACGTGCCTGAAGAAGGTAACAGGGGGGGATGGGCGGTGGCAGCAAGTGCAGTGATGGATGTGTCTTGAACAATATCCTTGTGCGTGCCCATATGACCTGTAGCAGGCAAAAATCCCCAATTCTGCATTTTCCAAGCTGGAGAACCAAGAATTTTCCATCTTCCTATAATAAAGAAGTGAAATGTCATGATAGAACACCAAAGATTTGAAAGAAATAAAATAGTAAAAACTTGGGTTGCCTCCCAAGAAGCACCTTTCTTTAACGTCTTTGGCTAGACAACCAAATGCTTGATCACTCTATAACATCCACCAAAGCAACATTCTCTTCATCTTGGGCACAAAATCCTTCAAGGTATGGCTTAAGACGATGTCCATTAACAGTAAATGTTTTCTCTTTCGTCAAGCTTTGAATTTCTACTGCACCATAGGATGAAACATCAGTAACAACAAAAGGGCCGATCCATCTTGAACGAAACTTACGTGATGAGGGTTTAAGCCTTGATTGGTACAACAACACTTTCTGCCCAACATTTAATTCTTTCCTAAAAATTCTTTGGTCATGAAATGCCTTTGTTTTCTCTCTTCCCAGGAATGCATAATTCAAGTTTGAAGATAAAAGCTTTAATTCTAACTCAGGGGCCATCTCCAGTAACTTTTTACCAGCAGCATCATCTCCAATTTCTTCCAGGTGGTTGAAGAGTGCAGCTTCTAAGGGATCCTTTCTACTTTGTCGAAAAATATTCTGCACACATTCATCAACTAGATCCACACTAAAACAATCATGAGATGCAACTGGATATTTCAAGGTGTCAAAAATATTGAATTGGATTTTCTCACCATCAAACTCCATAGTTAAAGTTCCTTGCCTCACATCAATTTTCGTTTGTGCGGTGCACATGAAAGGTCTTCCAAGTAAGACAAGGGATGGATTTGGGGAGTTATCATCATGCATATCAAGCACATAAAAATCAACAGGAAAAATCAATCCATTCACTTGAACTAGGACATCTTCTATCATACCTTCGGGATAAGCATTTGTCCTATCGGCTAATTGAATTATAATTCCCATCTCTTTCAAGTGACCAATATTCAAATTTTTGAACACAGATAAAGGCATAACATTAATTGCAGCACCAAGATCCAACATATCCTTTTTAATTTCTAACTTCCCAATTTTACAAGGAACTAAGAACATACCTGGGTCACCACACTTAGGTGGTAACTTACGTTGAAGCACTGCAAAGATGGCCTCTCCAGCAATTATTTTCTCATCACCTCGTAGCTTTTTCTTTTTCGTGCACAGCTCCTTGAGAAATTTGGCATAGCGTGGGACTTGCTGGATGGCGTCCAAGAGGGGATGTTCAACTCAACTTTTTTGAAAATTTCCAGCATCTCATTTTGCTTGTTACTCTTTTGAGGTTCCATCAACCTGCTAGGAAAAGGAGCATGATAAATATATGATGGAATAGTTATCTCATTAAATTTATTTTGGGAAGAAAGTTTCTCATCCTTTTCAATTTCTTTCTCAATGGCCTTCTCATCTCTTTCTTAGGCAGCACAGCTGATGGGCCTTCCAGTTCTTTTCCACCGCAACACATTATTGAACTTACATTGTGTGTCTCAGGTTGGGCAAGGAATTTTCCTTTCTCACGTTCTCTTTTCTCATGTATCTCCCTAGTCAGATGGGCCATTTGATCATCAAGATTTTTTTATGCTTGTCTGTGTTTCCTGTTGAAATTGCAAAACATTAGAAGCCATGGACTTTATAATATCATGAAGTGATACACCTGAATAGTCTTGAGGTGTTGCTCGACTTTGCTGTTGGCTAGCAGAAGAGAAATTATTTATTGCGGAATTTCCATAATGCAAATTAGGATGCTCGCGCCACCCAAGATTGTAAGAATTTGCTGGATCATACTCCCTTCATGGCACAAACCCAGCTGCATGAACATCCACTTCTTGGTGCAATGCAGGGCAAGCATCCGTGGAATGTCCCACGTTACAACAATTTCCACATGCCTTCACTAGAGCTTGCCCAAATCTTACAGCTAATTGTCGAATAAAACCAGTTAATTCAGAAAGTTGTTGTTGAATAGAAGGATAATTTACCTCAGAAACTTCTTTAACTGGATTGTTTTCACGACTCCCAAATGGTTGGGTGTATTCAGCCGAGATTCGAATAAATTCCCATGCTTCAGCAGGAGTTTTCTTAATCAAGGTTCCCCCACATGCAGAATCCATAAGCCTTCGTTCTATACAAGTTAGACCATCATAAAAATATTGAATTAGTAAAGATTGAGGAATTTGATGATGGGGACACTTAGTAATTAATTTATTGAATCGCTCCCAATATTCATAAAGAGATTCTCCCTGAGCTTGTGTGATCCTACAAATTTCCTTGCGCAAGATGGATGCTCTAGAGGCTGGAAAGTATTTTTCAAGAAACTTTTTATACAAATCAGCCCATGTCCTAATACTCCCAGCAGGCAGGTAGTAGAGCCACTCCTTAGCAGCATTGCGTAGGGAAAATGGGAAGGCTCGTAGTCTGATCTGGTCGTCTGTGACACCTGGGGGTTTCATACTTGAGCACACTACATCAAATTCTTGTAAGTGCTTGTGTGGCTCCTCACCTGAAAGGCCATGAAAAATAGGAAGTAAGTGAATTAACCCAGATTCCAGTACAAAATGGGTATCATCAGGTAAAGCACGGAAAGTGATGCATAAATGTTGTTGCGCCAAGTTAGGCACAGCCAACTCCTGGAGAGTGCGTTGTTCAACTGCCATCGATTCTTCAATAGATTAATTACCCTGTAAAAATTAGAACTGTGCAGGAAATAAGAAAAAAAATAGTAAAAAAATAATATTAATAATAGTAGCTAACCAAAAGAAAAATAATTCTATTGCCAATCCCCGGCAACGGCGCCAAAATTTGATAGCAGTCGTCTTGCCACAAAATAAATATTTCCTACTCGAATAAAAATAAGATAGATAGCAGCGAGTAGGGTCGTTGATAATGGCCAGAAATGACCATTATTTTCAATCCATTTCCGTGTCTTAAACGGGCATTTGATTGCATTCCGGTCTTACATTAAGTAAGAAAGCAGTCGAATTGGACTGATTTATGCATAATTGTAAAAATATTAAGCTGGTGTGAAAAAGGCATAAATATGTAATTTTATTACATAATTATGTTAGAAAAATTCAAAAACATGAGAAAAAGAAAAGGAAACAAAAAGATGGGAAAAAGATAGAAAAGCCCACAAAAAGAACATTTTCGGCCCATCTGGCCCAATCCAGCAAGCCCAGGAAGACCTTTGTCGCGGAAGCCCTTTGTCGCGATGCATGGTTCCGCGACAAAGGAGGGTTCCGCGACCAAGCAGCCCAGAAGAAGAAGGAAACCAGCCAAGTCCTTTGTCGCGATGACCTCTGTCGCGATGGCATGCTCCGCGACAAAGGCATGACTCCGCGACCAAGACACCCAATTAGAGACACAAGACCCAGTCGAGAAGCCTTGCCACATGCAGTGTGTTCCGCGACCAAACTTGATGCTCCGAGACAAAGCTGTGATGTGTGTGATGTCTTAAGACACAATGGGCTAGAATCAAGGCCCATGGGCTTAGGGTTACACCTCTATAAATATGAGGTGTTTCCTTTGAGCTAGAGTTGGAATTTTGTTGAGTGGAAGTTCTTGAAGGCAAGGCAGTGGGTTTCCCTCTTAGGTAGTTTAGTTTAGTTTTATTTTTTGTATTATTTAATTCTTGTCCTTAGATTAGTTTAGTTTAGTGTTTATTTTGTGTTTTATGGTTTACAGTAACTAGATAGCCACTTTTATACTATGTTTTAGTTTCTAAACTCTTGTTTTAGGGTTTGTAATACCCAAATCATGGGTATTAACAAAACCCCTTCAATAATATGGGAAAACATTCATCATTTGTGTCCCAAATCATGAAATGGGTCTCACACCCCATGGATTTATGCTTTCTTTTTCATTTCGGGGTCATTTGACCCCCATTTTGTTACTTTTATGTTTACTGTTAGCATGTTATGGATGATGTTGTGTGTATGTGTGATCAAACCCTAGATTAGGACTCTTGCTTTATTTTTAATATTCTGCCCAGCTTTGTTTATTTTTGCTTAAGCATGTTCTTCCTTATTTTGAATGTTTCTTGTTTGTTTTTAGCTTAGAATAGCTTTTTGATCTGAAATAAGGTGAGATCACGCTGTTTGCATGCCACTGTTCATTTCTGCTTTTTCTGACTTTTGTCCTGACCACCTTGGGCGCCAACCGCCTTTTGGCGCGGAACCACGTTCCGCGACAAAATGGTTGTTCCGCGACCAAGGTGTTTCAAGACACTTGTCTCCATAATTTAAAACCCCTTGTCGCGGAACACCTTGTCGCGGAGCCACGTTCCGCGACAAAAACCTTCCATGCATAGCGACAAAGGAGCCAAACTCTTGCATTCCTGCATGGCTTTTTGTCGCGGAATCATCTTGTCGCGGAACCACGTTCCGCGACAAAATTTCATTCTGAGACAGAAAAATTATGCCATATTCCTTATTCTTTGAACACTTTGTCGCGGACCACCTTGTCGCGGAACCACGTTCCGCGACAAACTTTCCATGCATAGCGACAAAGGTTCAAATGCCTTAAGAATTTTCAGAAAATTCTTTGTCGCGAAATACTCTTGTCGCGGAACCACGTTCCGCGACAAAATCTTGCTTAGCGACAAAGAGGCGTTATGCTGCCAAAAATTCTAAAAACTTGTCGGGATATCCATGTCGCGGACCTCGGTCCGCGACAAAATTTATGATATCGCGACAAAGACTCCCTTCTCTCTATTTAATCTCAAACAATCTTCATTCTCTTCCTATATTATATTGCAACACTCACATCATAACCCCACGGGTTAAGGTGTAACATTCTGGAATTGCAATATAGGGTGTTATGCTGCCCAAATTTTGATTCTCCATTTGCATCACTTAATTAATTGAACCCTTGAATCATTAATGATTAAAGACTGAGATTAGCAATAATCAAACATCAATAATCATCATGATTAAAGGACCTTTGTTCAATTGCCATTAAAACACTCCTCTATAAACAAAATCTTGATGACTTAAACAGATAATCCGGACTGTAATTAATTATGGTAGGAAGGATTATTTAAGACCATCAATTGTGGACCCAATCCACAACCTTGCATGAGAAACCAATGTCTCTCATACAAGGAATCTTCTTTTATTTCTTGTTGATTTTGTCTTTGCGTGTTGTGTGTAACAATTAGTAAAGAATACATTAGATTAATGTTGGCGGGTATTCCCTCATGGATAACTAGCTCGTAATCTGAGTATTAATTACTAAGTGTTATTTTGCATGGTCTGGATGACTGTCAGTGGAAGCCTTGGCGGTTCGCCCATCCGGGGTTATAATAGCTGCTCGGCTGACTCCCATCCAGATACAGTTTTATTTTTCTTATCTTAATTTCCAAACCCAAATTCCAATCTGTAATGGGAGTCAGTTGGCATCAGTCAATGCCAACTGACGATCATTATAGAAGGGAAGCATGTAGGTTTTTATCCGAATTCACAGACAGTGGAGGCCCAACTGGTATTGACACCACCATTATAGGGTCTAAGCTGTCTAAATTCGCTCCATCCGAGTAATTGGGAAATTGGACAGCAGATGTTTACAGTCCACCTGATTATTCTGCCATTACTTTGGTCCCTTGACCACTTCATATCTGTGTTTCACCTTCTGTCTAAACCCGCATCTATATTTTGGGTCAATTGATTTTACACTTCCCTATATCATTATGCATGATAATATTATGTACTTTCGTGGTCTGTAATTATTTTGGGATCCTTCCCTTGGACAATAGAAGTCTAGATCTTAAATAGATATTGCTTAATAAATTTCCAACAAAAATCTCTTTATAAAATCCGGATCTGAGTAAGGGATAAATTCATCAGTTATGACTAATTCATATTCTGTCAGGGGTTGTATTTTGGGAAATTAGAAGCAGATTCAGCGATTAGGTCTCGCCTAGACTGAAAGGGTCTGTGTTTTAACTGAGAGTCTAGTACCTGATAGGGAATGATTTTCAAATCCATTATTTTCCAAAATTGCTGGTTGTTGGAAATCTAAGATTGAGTACTATACCGAGATGGGGTCCACTTGGACTCAAATACAGTGTAGTAAATAATCTCAGAGGAACATCACCCAGGCCTTGGTTATTTTCTAAGATAGGGTTGAGTTTTCTTTCAACTGCTATCCTCTTCTGCCAAAGCCTATTTTTGAGTCCTGAGTGAGTGCATCCGGAATGAACTAAATCATTAGTTCATTTCATTAGTTTGCATCTCATAATCACCCGGAAGGAAGTGAACACACTAGTGGTTCACCCAGAGCCGGGAATTCTTGATCCGTACTCCTTCATCCTGATGGGGAGCTGTCTTTCACTACCAGGGTCAGATTTTCAAAACCTCCGAGTGATAGGTTTTAAATGCTTTCTTTACTGCTTTCTTTTAACCGCTTTCATTAGAGGTCATTCGGTTGTATTGAGAGTTGTGTAACTGCTACTAGGATTGACAGTTAAGGGATAGTTTAGGGCTTAATTCGAATCTTTGGGCGTGACATGGGAGAATGATAGTAGTACTTGGCATTTCAATAAATGATATGTCGGGTGTTGCTTTTCCACCACAGATGAAGTAACACACCCAGGCCAGGGCAGTTACAAATCTGTGGTATCTTAGAATTTGCAGTCTTAAGAACATGTAAACTCATATTGTAAGTACCTGTCTGTTAAAGGGAAAGCATTATTGAGAGCATGAGAATTAGCTATCTGGTCGAATTATCCCAAACAAAGATCTGTGTATAAAAATGGAAGTTTAATACTGCTCTATCTAAATCTTGTCCGATTTTCATTCTTTTCTCCCTGTCCTTCTGTCCACATTGTGATTCAGCTTCACGGCTGGTGCAATGTAATTTCTCCTGCTTTCATAGATAATGTTTATCGCATTCTTAGAATAATTTTTACCCGCTTCCTAGAAGAGATTTATTCGCTTTGTAGAGTAACTTTAATCGCTTTTGTAATTTAGTTTAAATTCATGTTAGTAGTTGTTAATCACTTTTCAAACCTATTGAGCAATACGAATGGAAAATCTAGTAAAACGACGTGGGCCCTGCTTCTATCGCACATCCTCCAGTGAACGATCCGGTTTTACTATAAATTACTGGAATTTTTGACACCGTGCGCTTTCGGGCCGCAGTTTCTTAAACACGAGCAATCAAAACATGACTACTTATAAATATATCCCTAAACACAACTCCGCCATCATAAATTGGTTTCATTAAATAAAATCTGAACCAGGATCATGATTTTTCGGAAAATACTCATGTCGTGGAAATCTGTCAAAAGTTTCATGGCAGGAAATCTTATGGCAAGAATTGATGAGAAGTATCATGGCATATTTGCCGGGGATCCTCAGTGTGACAGGCTGAAGATCAACCTATCCCGGCTGTGCCATGAGATTTGTCAACATTTCATGACAGAGAGGACCACAGCGCCATTTGAAACCAAGCACCACACTTGAGTAATAAAAAGACTAATAATCTTGATATATCCCCAAACCCTTTCCCGTGAATCATAACTCTTTTTCATTTAATAAATCTAACCTGGTATATTTTAAGAAAATGCTCGTGTGGACGAAATTGTCAAAAGTTTCATGGCGCCGTTGCCGGGGAGGATGCAGCGCCGTTTTGTTTAGAGAATTACATTCCTCATTGCTCCTAGATTAGCTTATACATATAATTATAAATATTTACCTTCAGAACCAATTCTAACCTGGGGATTGTGCAGGTACTGTCATCATTGAAGCCGTTGTTCTATGCAAAGGAGGAAGCAGACGCCAGCCGAGATCCCGTTTAATTCAGAGATAGAAAAGACAGCTCGACATCTTAGGGCGGAGACTAAATGAAGAAGGGAACGGGAACGACAGGCATTACTTTCACCAAGCACCAGCAGCGATATTTCCGAAATGGCAAACCCTGACATCCCACCAATCATTCAACCCAATCCCCCACTTCACAACATTGAGGAAGACCCCGAAGATGCTGATCACGATGATTTGGATGATCCCCCTCCCCAGATCATACAAGGAGGTGGGAACCCACCAAACATGGAGCAGCAGCACTTCGAGGCACCCCCTCCCAATCCGAACCATCAAAACCCACCAAACAACCAGAACCAACCAAATCAGCAAAATTTCCAAAACCAGCAAAATCAGCAATACCATAATCCCCATCAGAATCCCCCGAATCCAAATGATTCCAATGATCCGAGGAACTATTTCATGCCTCAGAACTACTACCCACAGCAGTACCAAGGCGGGCCTGAGAACAATCATCAAGCAGCAGCTGCTGCTGACTACATGCAGCCGATTTTAGAGCCATATCTGAATATTCCTGGACAAGCTCCATTCTTGGCCAGGAACTTCGAATTGAAACCGGCCCCAATCAATCTAGTCGAGAGCAACCAGTTTGCCGGAGCAAGCCATGAAGACCCCCATGATCACCTGCAAACCTTCCTAGAATTGTGTGACACGATCAAAAATCGTGATGTACCTGCAAACACTATTCGACTAAGGCTATTTCCCTTCTCTCTGACAAGCGGGGCACGAACATGGTACAAGTCACTGCCCGTAAATCAGAAGTCTACATGGGAAGATGTGATCAGAAATTTCCTAGCAAAATACTTCCCGGAGTCCAAGGTGGATGAATGCCGCTCCAAAATTGTGGAATTCAAAATGAAACCAGACGAGTCCTTGTATGATGCAAAGGAAAGATTCTTCAACCTGCTCAGAAAGTGTCCTCAACATGGTTTCCACGATTGGGAGAGACTGAGAAAGTTCTACAGTGGTCTGACCCCAGCATGGAAATCCATGCTTGATGCCGCTGGTGGTCAACATTTGCTCTACATACCGATGGACCAAGCCTGGGCAAAGATTGAAGCCATGAGTGTAAACCGTTCTGTTCTAACTGATGATGGTAATCTCACCCCCCCTCGTGGTTTATGTGCTGTAGGTACAGTAGAGAAGTCAGACATTGAAAAGCTTCAAGAGCAAGTGGCAGCGTTGTCAGTAAATCAAGGAGTTGGAAGTTCTGCGCAGGGACAGCAAACTGATGTGATCTGTGGTCTGTGCCAAGGTGCTCATGCAACTGACACATGCGAGCAAATCACAGCTGAGAGCTGTAACTATGCAGGAGCTTTTCCAAATAGACACCCGAATTTGTCTTACTCAAACAACAACGCCTTGAATTCACATCTCTTGAACAAGCCACAGCAACAACAGTTCAACCCTCAGCAGAATCAGGGATTTGTTCAGAACAGGGGCCAACATTTTCAGAACCCATGTTTCCAACCTCAAATCCAGCAGAGGCCGCCTCAGAATTTCCAGAACTTTCAGCCCAATCAGAGTTTCCAGCCTCAGTTTGTCCCAAACCAAGGCCAGTGGAATCAGAATCAGAATCAAAAGCCTCCTTCAAGGCTTGAGAATTTGATGACTGATTTCATCACTAGTCAGAAAGAGATCAACAATCAACTGCAAGCCTCCATCAGAAATTTGGAGACCCAAGTTACACAGATGGCTAATGAGATGCAGAAAAGGGACAAAGGTACATTGCCAAGCACTGCGGAAAAGAACCCGCAATGCAAGGCAATAACCTTGAAATATGGAAGAGTACTAGCTGGGCCGAAGGGAGCAGATACTGGAGCGGAATGTGAAGAGTATGATATTGTTGACAATGCTGGCAAGGAAGCTGATAATGAGAACGAAGCAGAAAAAGAGACAGCCGAATTGCAGACTGAAGCTGCGCCTGAAACGGCTGAAACAGATAAGGGTACAGGTGAAGGTACAACTTCCTTCCCCTCACCACCAAAAATTCCTAATAACAAGTACATGCCCAGGATTCCTTATCCTGCACGTCTTAAAAATAAAGAACATGATCTTAAATTCAAGAAATTTCTGCAACGATTAAAGTCTGTAGAGATAACCATTCCTCTCACAGAAATGATTTCCGAAATGCCCATCTATGCTAAGTTCTTGAAAGAATTGATTTCAGGAAAAAGGCAGGTTGAGCAGGAAGAGGTAATTATTCTCAACAGCACATGCAGTGCCATCGTTCAGAGGAGAATGCCCGAAAAGAAAGAGGACCCCGGATGTTGCACACTTCCAGTACAATTCGGAAAGGCCAAAGTGAGTATGGGGCTTTGTGATTTAGGATCAAGCATCAATGTGATGCCACTAGCTATGGCTACTCGCCTTAAGCTGGGGGAAATTCAACCGATCAAGATGAGACTGCAGCTTGCAGACAGATCAATCACTCAGCCCGTAGGAATCCTTAGGGATGTTGTGGTCAAAACCGGGCAGGTTCTTTTCCCGGTCGACTTCATCGTCCTCGATATTGAAGAAGATTCTGAAATGCCGCTTATCCTTGGACGCCCATTTCTAGCCACTGGTGGTGCACTGATTGACTCTAAATCCGGAAAAGTCACCTTAAGGGTCGATGGCGAGGAGATCATCTTTGATATGGAGAAATTGCAGAAATTTCCGAATGACAGTTCTTGTTTTTCTTTTGAAAATGTAATAGTTAGGGAAGAGCCAGACTCTGAACTTGATTGTGAAATGATGCTGGATGAACCATCAAAGCAGGTACTGAAGCCTGCTGGCGTGGAGCACAAAGGATGCAAAGCCGTTCACTTTGCCGATCCCGAAACAGGGGATCTGGAGGAGTTTGACGGCATCGAATTCCATGATGACGCCAACCAAGAGGAAGAAGAGGATCATGTACTGATGCAGGGTCCCGAAGGTAAATCTGTTCTCCCACTACCCATTTCTCGCAAACTACTCCCTTCCGTTGAATGTCCACCAGAGCTTGAACTTAAAACATTACCCGATCATCTCAAGTATGCGTTTCTCGCAGAACGTAAAAAGTTACCCGTGATTGTTTCGGCTAAGCTCTCCCAAGAGCAAGAAAATGCTCTGGTGGTCATTCTTAAGAAACATGTACATGCAATAGGTTGGACCATTTCTGATATAAAAGGAATAAGCCCGTCTATTTGCATGCACAGGATTCTAATGGAAGAAGAGTTTAAACCCTCCCGTCAACCTCAGAGGCGATTGAACCCCCTTATGCAAGAAGTGGTAAGGAAAGAAGTTATCAAGCTCTTAGATGCTGGTATAATCTATCCTATCTCTGATAGCAAATGGGTTAGCCCAGTGCAGGTCATACCCAAACGAGGAGGGATGTGCATAACCAAGAATGAGCAAGGAGAAGAGGTTGCAACCAGGCCAGTGACCGGATGGAGAGTTTGCATCGACTACCGGAAGCTGAATGAGGCCACACGCAAGGACCATTTTCCATTGCCATTCATTGATCAGATGCTTGAGAGGTTGGCAGGGAGAGAGTTTTATTGCTTTTTGGATGGTTATTCTGGTTATAATCAGATTGTTATTTCCAGTGAAGACCATGATAAAACCACTTTTACTTGCCCGTACGGCACTTTTGCCTATCGACGGATGTCTTTTGGTTTGTGCAATGCACCTGCTACTTTTCAAAGATGCATGATGTCTATTTTCTCTGAATTTATCGAAAAATGCATTGAGGTCTTCATGGATGACTTCTCTGTGTATGGAGATACGTTCGAAGATTGTTTGACCAATCTTGCTAAGATTTTAAAGAGGTGTGAGGACACTAACTTGGTTTTAAATTGGGAAAAGTGCCATTTTATGGTCACTGAGGGCATAGTGTTAGGTCATCGCATTTCTCGTGCAGGCATTGAAGTTGATCCAGCCAAAGTTTCCATCATTTCCAATCTCCCTCTTCCTAACTCGATCAAATCAGTTAGGAGCTTCTTAGGGCATGCCGGTTTTTACCGGCGATTCATTAAGGATTTCTCTAAAATTGCCAAGCCGCTCACTAATCTGCTTTGTAAAGAAAATCCTTTCTTAATAAATGAAGCGTGTGTCCAAGCCTTTGACACGCTCAAGAAGATGTTGGTTTCTGCACCGATAGTGCAACCACCCGATTGGTCACTGCCTTTCGAGGTAATGTGCGATGCTAGTGGTCTCGCCGTAGGCGCAGTTCTTGGACAACATAAGGATGGGAGACATTGCGTAATTCATTACGCGAGTCATGCCCTGAATGAAGCCCAAATTAACTACACCACAACGGAGAAAGAGATGTATGCTGTAGTCTTCGCGTTTGACAAGTTCAGACAGTATCTGATAGGTACGAAGACCATAGTATACACCGATCATACAGCATTGAGATACTTGTTTAGCAAGCAAGATGCCAAACCTCGATTAATCAGGTGGGTACTTCTGTTGCAAGAATTCGACATCATAATAAAAGATAGGCGAGGTCGAGATAATGGTGCTGCTGACCACTTATCTCGATTAGATAATGATAAAAAGGAAAAAGCCGTCAATGAAGAGTTTCCGGACGAACAGTTGTTCGCGTTGCATCTGCATAATCAAGCTTGTCCATGGTTTTCTGACATCGCTAACTTCTTGGCATGCGGAATAACCCCACAGTTTTCGAACTATCATCAGAGGAATAAGTTCAAACGAGATGTATTAAGTTACTTCTGGGAAGAACCTTATCTCTTCAAACACTGCGCCGATTCAATAATCAGGCGATGTGTGACCGAGCATGAAGCCTATCAAATTATCAGAAAATGCCATGAATCGGAATATGGAGGTCACCATGGTCCCGCTCAAACGGCCCACAAGGTCCTCGAATGTGGATTTTATTGGCCTCACATCTATGAGGATTGCAGGACATTTGTGAAGGGCTGTGACAGATGCCAAAGATTAGGAAACATCTCCAAGAGGGATGAGATGCCTCAAAGGGGGATTCTCACACTTGAGATCTTTGATGTAGGGGGCATTGACTTCATGGGACCGTTTCCACCATCTGGTGGAAACTACTATATCTTGGTAGCTGTCGATTACGTATCCAAATGGGTCGAGGCTGTCGCATTACCGACCAATGATGGTAGCCAAGTCATCAAGTTCCTCAAGAACAACATTTTTCAGTCGATTTGGCGTACCTAGGGTGGTGATATCTGATGGAGGAACACATTTTATTAATAAAGGTTTTGAAACTTTAATGAGTAAAAATGGGATCCTCCATAAGATAGGCACGCCTTACCATCCTCAGACTAGTGGTCAAGTCGAAGTATCCAATCGCGAAATCAAACACATACTCGAAGCCACTGTCGGGATAACCCGTAAGGATTGGGCACGTAAGCTCAATGATGCTCTATGGGCATACCGCACAGCATATAAGACTCCCATCGGGATGTCTCCATACAGGCTGGTCTTCTGAAAAGCCTGTCATTTGCCTGTAGAGTTAGAGCATAAAGCTTACTGGGCCGTTAAAACGCTTAACTTCGATCCGAAAGTTGCTCAGAGCAAACGTAAGTTGGACCTCAATGAAATTGAGGAAATACGAGCGCAAGCTTATGAAAGCTCTCAAATTTACAAGGAGCGGACCCAGAAGTTACACGATCGTCGGATTAAGCCTAAGTATTTCTATGTTGGTCAACATGTGTTATTATTTAATACTAGGTTGAAGCTGTTCCCCGGAAAGCTCAAATCTAGATGGGAAGGACCACATGAAGTACTAGAGGTGTTCAAAAATGGAGCTGTCAGGATCCGAACTGATAGGGGCGATATAGTGGTGAACGGACAACGATTGAAAGAGTACCTCGGACAGTTCGATCCGGAGAAAGAAAGCCAAGCAGTGGCAGACCCGGCTTACATTCAATAAGAAACAGCATTTAAAAACACAAAAATTTCAGTATATATATATAGATAGTATGTATTCATAGTACTTATTTCACGACAGGAAAGTACCCAAAGATCAATTAAACATTTAGAGTACTAAGACTCTAAATGTGAGGATGTTGATATTTGGAGAAAATCTAATGCGTCTTATTTGTCTGTCTTGCAGAAGTTCGGAACCACCCAAAAAGAAGGAGCAGATAAGAGTAACATGGAAAAACCAGGTTCTTGGTTGGATTAGCTCCATAAGTCTGAGAAAACGCTTTCGGAAATTGAAGAAATTCAATACCCGAGATAAAATTCACAGATAAATGGAACTGACCCAACCTAATTTTGTGCAAGTGGATTGTCTAATTTTCAGCCCAGCATTTTGAATTTACTTGGACTGAATTTATTCAGCCCAAATCAAATAAAATGGACTCAGGCCCAACATCACACTCGGGCCCAGTCCAAGAAATTTGAAAATTCAAAATTCTTTGTCGCGGAAGGTCCTTTGTCGCGATGTCATGCATCGCGACCAGGCCCTGTTCCGCGACAAACCCCCTTTTACTCTCAACCCTTCTCCGTTGGTTGTCGCGATGCACTTTGTCGCGGAGCATGACTCCGCGACCAAGCCCTGCTCCGCGACACAACCTGCGTTGACCTTTGTCTCCATACTGAACTTTGTCGCGATAGCCTTGTCGCGGAGCATGACTCCGCGACCAGCCCTCGGCTCCGCGACCTCTCTGATGTCGCCATGCCTTGTCGCGGAACCTGGTTCCACGACAAAGTCTCGGGTTCCGCGACAAAAGTTCTAGTATTTATACCCCCCCACCCCCTCCAGTTTCTTTTCACTCTCACTTGTCATTTCAACTTCCTTCAGCTTCTTCATCTTCTTTCCCCCATTTTTCTCTCATCCGAACGAACACCACGTGTTCTTCGCAATCTTTCACTCCATTTTTCAAGGGGAAACTATGGACCGATTTCATGGACTCCTCCCAAACCTTGGACCCGTGCCTAGACCCGAGCCAAGGAGGGGAGGGTAAACCCTATTTTTGCCATGTTCATGGCACCCATTCGGACCCTTTGTTTTGTTTTTATTTTGTTGTGTTCTTGGTGTGATGTGGTGAATGTGCACGTTTAACTTTAGATTTTTGGAGGTTTTTGAGTGCTCTCGGTTGAGAGCACCATTTTGAAACATTTGAAACCCCTTTTTAAAACTGGTAATGGTTTACAGATTTTGAAGTTTAAATCTGGAAAGAACAAACTGATGAACATTTGGGTATTGTTTTGAATATCTTGATGTTATTGGTTTGATTGATCTTGATGTGACTTGCACAGTGTTGTTTTGGTGTAATAAAAGAGGTAAGATCTTTTTGGGCACATTTGTTCCCATGTTAGAGATTTCATGGGAATAAATGTTTGTTTGTTTATGGAAACATAGTACAAACACCCAATAAGAAGCTTCCACTTTTAATAAAAGCAACCCTTTAGAAAAGACAAAAAGAGTTATTTTTGTTTAATGTTTGACTTGAGTTTTTGTTCCCAATGGAACACTAGTGTGAGTAAGATAGCAGTATTTTTGTCACCTAACTGCTATCCCTTTCAAAAATCAAAAATGGGACCACTCACATCCCACTTTTAAATAAAACAAGTCAACCATTTTAAAAATTAAAAACAGTGTCTGCAAATTTTTCGATGCTTTAACTGTCCAAACAGTCCAAGCTATCCAGAAATAGCAGATCCGTTCCGCCACGTCTCCATTGCACATTCCAATATTCGAGCATTCCATTTCCATCTATCCATCTCATTCCACTTCCAACAAGTGTCTCGGACTTGTTTAATAAAATTGAAAATTTTTTTGGGCCCAATGGCCCATTAAAAAGATTTTAGGCCCAATGGCCAATCTTATTTTATCTTGGGCTCCTTAGCCCATTTAAAACCAAATATTATTTACATATGCTTTTAATCAAAATTCAAGTCAGAAATTTAATAATCTCACATCTAGAGCAAAGCTCTAAATGTGAGGATGTTGGTTTCTGAACTTGAGTAATTTCTTAATTATATAAAAATTGGATTCATCACTTCTTATCTTTTCAGGGGTAATCCTCCCATTCCAGATCCTGCACCAGAAGGAACCAAGTTGCTGGACTTACCGCTCGAACTCCTTGGTGAAATTCTCTCCCGAATAGGAGATGATGAAATCAAGGAGGTGTTTACTGCACAACGGGTATGCAAGAAGCTCAGGGATGCTGGAAACCTTGCCATCGTGTACAGGCGATGCGAGGTTAACTCCTCCACTGTGAAGAGATGGCAAGGAAGGATCCGTCGGCAAAAGGAGAGATTCCTGCGAATGTGCACAACAGCAGGAAACTTCAATCTTCAGATCATCCCAGCACTCAGAGCATTTGCAGAAGGGAATGAGGAGCACGCTTGTGAACTGCTACGCCCAGGAATTGAGGACAACCATAAGGCGTCAATCTTCACCCGGGGACTGATGCTTATGAGTAAGACGGATGAAAGGCAAGTTGAACAAGGGATCAGAATGATCGAAAGGATGGTAACAGATCGGTCAATTCTTCAGTACACGTCTACCAACGTCCTCGGATGGATGACGGACAACCCAGACACTCCATACCTATGGGCTGATCAAGGAGACAGAGTCTACTGCCCAAGGAGGCACGAGCCCATGAGGAATCATAATGGCTGGTGTCTACGGTGTGAGTTGACCAGTTACATCCACTGGGCCAGATATTTGTTCTGAAGAAAGAAGGAAGAATCCTAGTCCCATTTTACCCTGCTTTATTTCATTTCCGTTTTAGTAGTAGTAATCTGCAAGGGATTCCCCTTTTTTGTGTGTGCAGGTTTGTACTAACTGCACGAGAATCCCTTGCCTCGGATGTATTTATTCGCTTTCCCTAAATTGGAACTCAGCTTTTGAGACCACTGAACAATTCTTTATTGCTTTCCTTTTGAAAAGATGTCTGTACAGTCCGAGATGAATAAGTGACTGCCAGGCCAAAAATATGCTGTTGACATACTCAGTATGTCAGCAGTGCCCCTTTACTGCTTTCAATTGAATAACCAGCAAAAATATGCATAAACCTGCTCTAAATTCACATGTTGAATTTAGGCGTGTGATTAAATTTTCAAACTTTTAAATTGGGATAATATAATTGAGAACATGCATGACATGAATTCCTGAGGTTTTGAGCTATAAAAATTTAATGATGCGATCAGCTTATTGGGTAATGAATTTGCATGTTAGAGATTTCGATTGAATAAATTGTTAGAATTAAGCTTTGATTAAATTTGAGAACATTGTATGACATGAATCAACCTAACCTTGTAAGATTTGAGCCATGAGTCACTCTTACTCATTCTTTTCTTTGATGTGTGAATCATTTTGATTAAAGGAAACTAGAACTTGCAGTTGGGACCGATTCAAGACCATGCCATATTCCCGAAATCGAGCATATGATCGAGGCACTTAGAAAAACCCAAAATTTTGGCCTTCTTTTGAAATCCAAAACCAAAAACATTCTCCCTTTAGGATTAACCAATTTGAGCCTATAAGCCTAATTTTTCTTTGAAACCCACTATATTATTCCTAGCCCTACAAAAAGACCAAGAAAATTCAAACCTAAGTGTGCAAGAATAAATTTTATCAAAGGCATTAAACTTATGATCATCAATCCATGCCAATCGGTATGTTATAAACCGATTGAAAAAAAAAAAGTTGAATCCCATTCAACACAAATAAATTGCAAATGACAAGCAATTAGACAATAGTCTA
This sequence comes from Hygrophila difformis, assembly GCA_030278955.1. Taxonomy (NCBI): domain Eukaryota; kingdom Viridiplantae; phylum Streptophyta; class Magnoliopsida; order Lamiales; family Acanthaceae; genus Hygrophila; species Hygrophila difformis. The sequence goes on along the minus strand of JAOANR010000013.1, from coordinate 33,305,267 downwards.
ACGTCATGCAATAGAAAAGAAAATCAAAAAGAAAGAAACAATGATGATCATAAATTTTAAATGAAAATGCCAAGCCATGATAGATTAATTCTTGCCACTTCTTAGCCCAATAATTTCCCTTTCCTACCTAACGTTACAACCGTACGCCCCGTTATAACCCTTAAATAAGACCTCGTGATCTCGATTTGAGGAAATGAGCCGGTGGCGAGTCGGTCTGATTGCAAGCATATGGGACAATTTAATTAAAATTGATTATGAGCGTTCACTGACTAAACCCCAACTGAGAGTGAGTGATCTTTCCGATTCTCTTATAAGTGAGGCTCTGTTTCATTAAAATGTTCATGTCATCCTCAAATTCTCATTCTCAATCGTTGCATCTTTCAAACATGACATTCATGAAGGATTAATAACAATGTTTGATTTGTAGGCCCGATATAGTGAGCAAGTATCATTTCATTAAACACTGCAATCAAGGGAATTTAATACTTGTAGTTTTTTATTGTCTTATCTCAATCCAAAAAGGATGTGATTTATGAAGCCACGAAAATGAATTGAATATGTAGAGTCCGTGTTCTTACGAACATTGACTCTGACTGCTCGGGGACGATCAGTATTAAATGTGAGGATGTTGATAATGGCCAGAAATGACCATTATTTTCAATCCATTTCCGTGTCTTAAACGGGCATTTGATCGCATTCCGGTCTTACATTAAGTAAGAAAGCAGTCGAATTGGACTGATTTATGCATAATTGTAAAAATATTAAGCTGGTGTGAAAAAGGCATAAATATGTAATTTTATTTCATAATTATGTTAGAAAAATCCAAAAACATGAGAAAAAGAAAAGGAAACAAAAAGATGGGAAAAAGATAGAAAAGCCCACAAAAAGAACATTTTCGGCCCATCTGGCCCAATCCAGCAAGCCCAGGAAGACCTTTGTCGCGGAAGCCCTTTGTCGCGATGCATGGTTCCGCGACAAAGGAGGGTTCCGCGACCAAGCAGCCCAGAAGAAGAAGGAAACCAGCCAAGTCCTTTGTCGCGATGACCTCTGTCGCGATGGCATGCTCCGCGACAAAGGCATGACTCCGCGACCAAGACACCCAATTAGAGACACAAGACCCAGTCGAGAAGCCTTGCCACATGCAGTGTGTTCCGCGACCAAACTTGATGCTCCGAGACAAAGCTGTGATGTGTGTGATGTCTTAAGACACAATGGGCTAGAATCAAGGCCCATGGGCTTAGGGTTACACCTCTATAAATATGAGGTGTTTCCTTTGAGCTAGAGTTGGAATTTTGTTGAGTGGAAGTTCTTGAAGGCAAGGCAGTGGGTTTCCCTCTTAGGTAGTTTAGTTTAGTTTTATTTTTTGTATTATTTAATTCTTGTCCTTAGATTAGTTTAGTTTAGTGTTTATTTTGTGTTTTATGGTTTACAGTAACTAGATAGCCACTTTTATACTATGTTTTAGTTTCTAAACTCTTGTTTTAGGGTTTGTAATACCCAAATCATGGGTATTAACAACACCCCTTCAATAATATGGGAAAACATTCATCATTTGTGTCCCAAATCATGAAATGGGTCTCACACCCCATGGATTTATGCTTTCTTTTTCATTTCGGGGTCATTTGACCCCCATTTTGTTACTTTTATGTTTACTGTTAGCATGTTATGGATGATGTTGTGTGTATGTGTGATCAAACCCCAGATTAGGACTCTTGCTTTATTTTTAATATTCTGCCCAGCTTTGTTTATTTTTTCTTAAGCATGTTCTTCCTTATTTTGAATGTTTCTTGTTTGTTTTTAGCTTAGAATAGCTTTTTGATCTGAAATAGGGTGAGATCACGCTGTTTGCATGCCACTGTTCATTTCTGCTTTTTCTGACTTTTGTCCTGAACCACCTTGGGCGCCAACCGCCTTTTGGCGCGGAACCACGTTCCGCGACAAAGTGGTTGTTCCGCGACCAAGGTGTTTCAAGACACTTGTCTCCATAATTTAAAACCCCTTGTCGCGGAACACCTTGTCGCGAAGCCACGTTCCGCGACAAAAACCTTCCATGCATAGCGACAAAGGAGCCAAACTCTTGCATTCCTGCATGGCTTTTTGTCGCGGAATCATCTTGTCGCGGAACCACGTTCCGCGACAAAATCTCATTCTGAGACAGAAAAATTATGCCATATTCCTTATTCTTTGAACACTTTGTCGCGGACCACCTTGTCGCGGAACTGATGACAGCCTTTTGTTACTGTCATTTGCGTCCAATTTAGTGTCTTGATGATGATCTTTTGCTCTTAATTCCATTGATTTTTGATGAATAATCATAAAGGATTAGAAAAGATGGAAGAAGAATTAAGATTGCAAAGAAGTTGGAAAATACATGAAAAATGGCTTGAAATTCTGAGTTTTCGTTGTAAGTCTCGCACGCAGTGTTTCTATTGAACTGATCCACGCTTCGTCATGCAGAAGGAAGTTAAGCTGGAGAACAGCAAGAAGTGGAAAGGACATAGCGAGGAAAGAAAAGGAATGGTGCGAGAGCTTGTTTCCTAAATCAGGAAAAGATTTAAGGAAAATGTGCGGATGCTGAAGTCCACGCGATGATGATTGACATCGCGAGGAAAGGAAGTCTGTGCAAGATAGAAGTTTTATCCGTTATGGCGAGAAGCAGATTCCTTGGAGAAACTGTGAGACCTCGCCTCATCAAGAAAGATGATTACATTTCTGACTCTCGCTTTGAAGGAACTGGACAAAGCGAGAGGAGAGCTATTCTGATGCGAGCGGTTATCATCCAAGGCAGAAGTAGTTACAACACCCATCTATAAATAAGACCCTTGGGGAATCAGCTCAGCAGGCGGGAGATTGAAGAGAATAGCTCGACTTTACTCTCCAGTCCACTTTTTAGAATTTAGTAGGTAGGTTAGGATTTAATTTTCTCTGCAATTTACTTTGATGTTCTTCAGAATTGTAATTTGTTTTCGTAGATCTGAATTTCAATTTCGCAGTAGATTTCTTTAAGATTAGTTGTTAGATTAGCTAGAGGATACCCTGGGAGGAGAGTTGCTTTCGGATCGCTTGTTCATCCATCATGACGATCATCATCTAAACTCCGACTCGCTCGCTCATCTTTGCATTATTCTGATAGCAATCAGATTTCCAGGTGTATTCGTTTTTAATTCTTTGTTATTTGAGATACAAGAAGAATGATCGGTTATCAGATTATGAATTTCTTATCTTTCTGGTTTCTATTTTCATTTCGTAATTCTGTTTCAGCAGAGTATAAACCTCAATTTCATCATTTAATCTGAATTTTGCATCATATCTTGAATTCGATTTTCATAACACTTCCACATCTTTAATGCGCCAATTGTTCGTTCCAATTACATAAGAAATCTGGATGTTGTAACTGAGTTAGGTATGATCTGGCAGAATTATGAATTTACTCGATTTTCTGTCAATGTTACGTTTATAGATGAGAATCATAAGGTTTAATGTTCAGAACTCTAAAAGGTTCCTGGAGACCCATGCAGTGTTAATCATCGCCTGATAATCTTTGAGAATCAATAATTTTGAGTTCATGAACCTGGATGCAAAAGATTCTATGTTCATAATTTTCTAAACAGAAATTCCAGAAGGTAGTTATGACAGTTATAAATTCTGATCATTTACTTCGAATAAGGATATTCCCTCGCTTCATCCTAAAAGATGATGCGAGGAAATATCCAGATAGATCTATTATGACAAAGGCTATTCAAATACTCACGCGATGTCAATCTGACAAAGCGAGAGGATCAATCTATAACAGCAATAGACTTGATATCCATTTTATAGGATATTAATCATTTACTTTTACTTCTTATATGTATATAACCACTATCTATAAGTAGGAATTGAGTACCTCGCCGCATTCTTACAGAAACTATCGCGAGGCATTCAATTCTTTGTATAAACAAAATCTGGAGAACATTCTTTGAATATTAGCTCCCTCCACGCTGTATAGACATAGCGCGCGGAAAATTGGAATGTTCATAGTTTGAAACCCAAAATAGTTACTGCGAGCTATTTTGGACACTTATTTTGCAGAGTTATTTCTCAAATTCTTTTTTTCTTGGGAAAGTTATCTCCTAATTCTGTCTAGTTTCCAATTTATATTTTGGAAGCACCCTTGCATTTTGATTAAGAGGATTCAGAACCCTCAACGTCTCTTTATACATATAATACTACATATACATATAATATTTTGGGATATTTCCCAGTATATGATGAGTAATCTTACTTCATGATTACAAAATTACAATTCATATGTGCAACACGTATTACTATTTTACACTGGTACACTGAGAGAGATGATGATATAGGTTTACTCGATCATTGTTTACTCAGGACTGATAAAGAACAAACTTGTTCTTCAGTTGGGCATTTAGTACCTGTCGTTTAAAAGGGAAAGATGTTTCAAGAACCATCTTTTGTCCTAAAAATTAGTAGAGTATCAGGAAGATTAATTTCCGGGGTTCATGGTATTATAGTTATCACTATAGCTATGAGTAGGAGATTAAATATTTCTACTACAGTCTACTAATCCTGAGTCAAATCATGGATATCTGGAACTGTTTACAGAGATTTCTTGAGCTAAATCAGTTATACAAATCTGAGTAGTCTGGATAAGTCAAGGAAGTTGAATAACAATTTCATCTTGATATACTTACAAGACTATTATTCCTTATGAATACTTGCAGGAATTACTCTGAAGAAATAAATCTTATGAAAACATTGGATGATAGATTTAAATATTAGTTTTTTTCATTTGTTGTAGAGGACATCCAATACAGGATCATAAGATCAGTTTGATCAGAGTAATAAAAAGAACAACTTCAAGTTCAGATAAATATAGTAAGATTTAGAAGTGACCTCAAGTTGTCAAAGGCTTAATCTAAGTCTGAAAGAAAAAGATTAAGTGACAATTCTGAAAGCTATTATCACAGAAGGAGTCTGACAGATCATTCTGTGATGATAGTATTCCACGATTTCAGAGCTTAGAATGTCATGACACTGAATCATAAGTACCTGTCTTGGGAAGTGATTGAAGACATGAAGAATTGATTAAATTGTGTAAAGGATTTTTCTATCTCAATGAACTTTCATTATGTTTTGTTCAAAGAAGTACGATAATCTCACCATATGCCTATTTCATTTGATTTGGTCTGTAACACCTTAAACACATGAATAAGATCATAATGTTCTACATCATTTTAATTGCTTTCTTTACTGCATTTACAGCTTTAAGCATTTACATTTCAGTAGTATTCTATAGTAATCATCATTACAACATTCTTAAATCAAGAGTAGAGACAGATTCTGAAGCTAATAATTCTATTAAAACACTTCTATCGTGTAACTCTCTTTTGAACGATCCCGACAATTAAAATAAATATTGCAGCTTGATACCGTGCGCTTTCGGTAGGAAAAACTAGGCAAGCTTTTTAACAGCCCTATAGAGATTATAGTGTAAAGGCTGTCGGGGGGCACTGACCGAGGTTTCGCCTCAAAAGCTTCATGGCGCCGTTGCCGGGAAGGGTGTAGCGTTATGAATTTTAGAACTGTAGATATTCTTGATTTAATTGTAATTATTTACTTTTTATTATAACGAATTCACAAATTCTTTCATTTTGTTCACAGAGAAGCCTCAACAGTTTATGAGCGAGAGGAAAACTCGATCTTCAAGACCACCTTTGCTTCCTTTTAATTGTGAACTTGAGAGAACAGCAAGGCTGATCAGAGCAAGTGCAAGAAGGAGACAGAGAGATCTTGCAGAAGGAAATCTTTCAACCATAACAAGGATGGCTAACAATGGACAGAATGACGGACCTGGGAACTTGCCAAATGGACAACCAGATAATCAGCAAAACATTCCACTTCGAGGACCTTTTCAAGCACCACAAAGAGCTGCTGCACCACAATTTATTCATCAACACTATTTTCCACCAAATTTTGCTAATCCTGTTCCAAACCCTCAAGAAGAGCAATATCAACCATGGCAACCTAATGTCGATCAATATTTGGCTGGGACGGATGAGGAGGTTGATATACCACCTGGTATATTGAACCTAGCATCTTCTAGAGCTTTTTATGGAATGAGTGCTGAAGATCCACATTTACATCTCAAGAAGTTTGTTGAACTAAGTAAGACAGTAAAGAAAGGAAGAGCTTCAAGGGAAACCATTCAGTTGGCTATGTTTCCATTCTCTTTGGATGGCTCAGCTAAAGAATGGTATGATTCATTAAATACTCAACAGAAGGCTACATGGCCAGAATTAGTCAGGAATTTCCTACTCAAGTATTTTCCTGAAAGCAAGGTTGATGAATGGGTAGACAAGATCTCTAGTTTCAAGATGAGAAAAGGGGAATCTCTTAAGGATGCCCGGGATAGATTCTTCGACATGCTCAAGAGATGCCCACAACATGGTATAACTGAAAGAAGGTTATTGAAGATTTTCTTCACCGGACTAACTCACACTTGGCAGATGATGATCAATGCCACTGGAGGGGAACAGTTGCTTCAAATGCCACTTGATAGAGCGTGGTCAACAATAGATACCATGACAGCTAGCAGGGCAGTTCTCCAGGACGATGATCCACCATCTCCTACCAGAAAAAGTCTTGTCATCCATACAGATAAAAATGAAGAGAAATTTGCAGCACTCTCCAAGCAGATTGCTGATCTACAGTTGGCTCAGAAAGCAAATCAACAGGCTCAGCATCAACAACAACAGCAACCAGTAATGGTCCTTCAACCTGCTCCAATGGAACCTGTGTATCAGTGCGGAATTTGCTCAGGGCCACATCACAATGATCAGTGTCCACAAATTCAGGAAGCCCCAAAGCAAGATGAGAGCTGCAACTACACCGGATTCCAAAACAAACACCCGAATCTGAGTTATGGTAATACTCAGAACGCACAAAATGCACATCTTCTGAACCCACAACAACCAAATCAGCAGCAGTTTCGTCCTCCACAACCATTTTATCCACAACAACAGATGTACCCACAGAGACCTTTCCAGCAGGTGAACCAACAGAATAGGCCATTTGGACAGTTTGCACCAGTCCCGGTGAACTTTCCACAACAACCTTATCCTGTTGCTCAAGATAATACTTACTCTTTAAAGGTGGAAAATGCTCTGAAGGAGTTCATTGTTAAGCAGACAGAGACGAATAACCAACTGCAGGCTTCAATCAAGAATGTTGAGAATTCAGTAACAGAGATGGCCAAATTATTACAGCAGAGAGAAAAAGGAAAATTACCAAGTTCTTCTGAAACAAATCCACAATGTAAGGCAGTTACATTGAGGGGAGGAAAAGAGGTTGTTGATCCTGAATTTGAAAAGAAAAGAGATAGGTTGCTGCAGCAGAAAAAGTTCAAGGATGTTCAAACAATGGAAGAAGATGATCACCCTGAACAGAGACAGATACTTGAGGATAAGGGTTTGGAAAAGAATGTCTCAGGATATTCCTTTCGTAAAGAAAAAGAGGGAGGTAATGATAATCCTAACTCTACAGGTAACAAAAAGGATTCACTGGATGAGCACATGCCCAGGATACCATATCCTGGGAGACTCAAAAATGATCTTCAAGAAATTAAATTCAAGAAATTTCTTGAGAAGATTAAGGCCATTGAAATATCAATCCCTTTGGTTGAATTAATTGCTGAAATGCCCACTTACGCTAAGTTTCTGAAAGAATTAATTTCAGGGAAAAGAAGTGCAGGAGAGCAGCACATGGTGGTCCTAAATCAAAACTGTAGCTTGGTTCTTCAGCAGAGGATTCCTCCAAAGCTTGAAGACCCAGGGAGTTTCACCTTACCTCTGATTATCAACTGTAAAGAAGCTGGGCGAGGACTCTGTGACTTAGGAAGCAGCATCAATGTAATGCCACTGGCTATGGTGAGACGTTTGGATTTGGGAAAGATGAGGCCAGTCAATATGACCCTCTTCTTTGCTGATCAATCGAGCACCAGACCAGAAGGGATCATTGAAGATGTTATAGTAAAGACAGGAGGCCTTTGTTTTCCAGCTGACTTTGTTATTCTTGATATCGACGAAAATGTCAGAATTCCTATCATATTAGGAAGGCCTTTCCTGGTGACTGCGGGAGCCATGATTGATGCAAAGAATGGCATAGTGAAGCTTCATGTTGATAACCAGGAGGTCACTTTTGACATGATGAAGATGTCAACATATCCTTTTAACGCTTTTGAAACCAATGTAGCGGGGAATGAATTAGAAGATAGTACTATGGAGGGGGGAAATCTTTTTGATTACTATAATCTCTTTACTACTGATGTAACTGAGAACAATCTCACCCCACTCACAAATGCTAAAGATGCTACTTTTGCTTACTTGTGTGCGGTTAGATTCGCTGATCCTGAGACTGGTGAAATCAAGGATGGATCAGAAAGTGAGGATATGCCATCTTCAGAGCAATCTGAAGATGACATTGATAAAACAGACCCTTTTGAGGAAGGATCTGATTTAAAGATGGAAGTGCAAACTCGAAGCAGATTAACTCCATCAATAGAAAACCCACCTGAGCTTGAGCTTAAAGTATTACCAGAACATCTTAAGTATGCCTTCTTGGCAGACAAAAAGAAGCTTCCGGTAATAATTTCATCCAAATTGAGTGAAGAACAAGAGCAAGCTCTAGTAGGTACCCTTAAAAATCATATTCAGGCAATTGCTTGGACTATAGCAGATATCAAAGGCATCAGTCCACACATTTGTATGCATAGGATTCTGATGGAGGATGAATACAAACCTTCCAGACAACCACAAAGGAGGCTAAACCCACCAATGCAGGAAGTTGTCAAGAAGGAGGTAATCAAGCTACTTGATGCAGGTATAATCTATCCTATCTCTGATAGTAAATGGGTAAGTCCAACGCAAGTTGTACCCAAAAAGGGTGGGATTTGTATTGTGACAAATGAACATGGTGATGAAGTAGCAACAAGACCAGTAATTGGTTGGAGAGTTTGCATTGACTATAGAAAATTAAACACTGCCACAAGAAAAGATCATTTTCCTTTACCGTTCATTGATCAAATGTTAGAAAGATTGTCAGGTAAGCCATTTTACAGTTTTCTCGATGGTTATTCAGGTTATAATCAAATAGTTATTGCTAGTGAAGATCATGAGAAAACAACTTTTACATGCCCATATGGAACATTTGCTTATAGAAGAATGCCTTTTGGATTATGTAATGCTCCTGCTACATTTCAAAGATGCATGATGAGTATTTTCTCTGATTTTATTGAAAAATGCATTGAAGTGTTTATGGATGATTTTACTGTTCATGGAACTGACTTTGAAGATTCTTTAAAAAATTTGTCAAAAATTTTGCAGAGATGTGAGGACACTAACTTAGTTCTTAACTGGGAAAAGTGTCATTTTATGGTTCAAGAAGGAATCGTCCTGGGACACAAAGTATCTAGAGCAGGAATAGAAGTAGATAAGGCTAAGGTTTCTGTAATAGCAAATCTACCACCACCTAAAACAATTAAGGCAGTAAGGAGTTTTCTTGGTCATGCTGGTTTTTATAGAAGGTTTATTAAGGACTTTTCTAAGATAGCAAGACCCTTGTGTAATCTTCTTCATAAGGATGTGACATTCAGCTTTGATGAAGACTGCTTAGCAGCTTTTAAGACTTTGAAGGAGAAATTAATCACTGCACCTATAGTTCAGTCTCCTGATTGGAGTCTACCTTTTGAGCTTATGTGCGATGGAAGTGAGAATGCAGTAGGAGCAGTTTTGGGGCAACACAAAGAAGGCAAACATCATGTTATCTATTATGCTAGCCATACTCTTAATGATGCCCAGATAAACTACACTACTACAGAAAAGGAAATGTATGCTGTAGTTTTTGCCTTTGATAAGTTCAGACAGTATCTTATTGGAGCCCAAACTATAGTTTACACAGATCATTCTGCATTACGATATCTTTTCTCAAAGCAAGAAGCCAAACCGAGGCTGATAAGATGGGTTTTACTTCTACAAGAATTTGACATTATTATCAAGGATAGAAAAGGAAAAGATAATGGAGTAGCAGACCACCTTTCTAGATTGGAGGAGAAAACAGAGAAAGAGGAAGTTATAAATGATAAATTCCCAGATGAACAATTGTATGCTTTGCAGTTGCATCAATTTGATTGTCCTTGGTTTTCAGATTTTGCTAATTATCTAGCTTGCAAGATTGTCCCAAAATTTAAAGACTCTCATCAGAAGTCAAGGTTTTTCAGAGAAATTCAGAAATATTATTGGGATGACCCCTTTTTATTCAAGTTTTGTTCAGACCAGGTTATTAGGCGCTGTGTTCATGAAAAAGAAGGTTTCCAAATTGTCAGAAAGTGTCATGAGAACCCTTTAGGAGGCCATCATGGTCCTGCTAGGACTGCTAGAAAAGTTCTAGATTGTGGGTTTTACTGGCCAACTATCTTTTTGGATTCCCAGAAACTTATAAAGATGTGTGATAGATGTCAAAGACTGGGAAACATTTCAATGAGAGAAGAAATGCCTCAAAAAGGGATTTTAGAAGTAGAGATATTTGATGTCTGGGGAATTGATTTTATGGGACCATTTCCCCCGTCTTTTGGTAATCATTATATTCTAGTAGCTGTTGATTATGTTTCAAAGTGGGTAGAAGCAGTAGCCTTGCCCAATAATGAAGCTAAACAAGTTACTAAATTTCTACAGAAGAATATTTTTACCAGGTTTGGAGCCCCTCGTGCCATTATATCTGATGGAGGATCTCACTTCGTGAATAAGCTCTTTGAGAAATTACTAAAGCAGTATGGCGTTCATCACAAAGTTGGATCACCATATCATCCTCAGACAAGTGGACAGGTGGAGGTATCTAATAAGGAAATTAAGCACATTCTACAAGCTTCTGTGAACATCACAAGAAAAGACTGGTCAAAGAAGTTAGATGATGCTTTATGGGCTTACAGAACTGCTTTTAAAACTCCTATAGGAATGTCTCCCTACAGATTAGTTTTTGGAAAAGCATGTCATCTTCCAGTTGAGTTAGAACATAGAGCATATTGGGCCATTAAAATGCTCAACATGGATTTTCAGTCAGGACAAGATAAGAGGAAGTTTGATCTGTCTAAACTAGAAGAGATGAGACTGGAAGCATATGAAAGCAGCAAGATTTATAAAGATCGAACTAAGAAAATTCATGATTCAAAAATTAAACATAAAGAATTTTCCGTTGGTCAATTGGTTTTGCTTTATAATTCTCGTTTGAAATTATTTCCAGGTAAGCTCAGATCAAGGTGGACAAGACCATTTCCTGTTGTAGCTGTTCATGACAATGGATCAGTGACAATTATGCTCAATGAAGGAGAAAAGACTGTGAATGGACACAGGCTGAAGGAATATATTGGTCAACAAGATCTAAATATCCAAACTGAATATTTGGATAATCCTTAGTCTTCTGTTTTTCTTAAAAAAAAAAAATAAAAAAAAAATAGGGGGGTGGATACTACCCAGGTTAACTGAGTAGTATTCCCTTCTTCTTTAGACTTATTTTTCATCTCTAATTCTTTTATTCTTTATTTTCAGGAATCCGAGAAATGAAGCCGTGATGGAATGAAGGAGGAAGAGACATGAATCTTCAAACAGGTTTTTGAGTATTAAGTGTTTAGAAAATAGAGTATGAATGGTTTCTGAGGCCACGCTTCTGTAATTTTGTCAAAGCGTGAGTTAAAAATGAGTTACTCTTACTCACGCTTTGTAAAGGTTATGATGCGAGGTGATCAGTTCAAATTTTTATTCTGTCAAAATTTAAAATTTGTTAAGGAATAAGAGTTTGGTGTCTACGCTTTGTTGCAAAACAAAGCGAGACTATTTTACTCTGGGAATTGTACAAGAATGTTTTCTCGCTTTGTAATTAACAAAGCGAGAAAAGGATTTTTATACCCACGCAATGACAATCGACAGAGCGAGAGTCTGGGAATTTTGAACGGATAGATTTTCAAACTTCTCAAAGACCAAAATACCCTTTTCAGACTCTTCTTCTTCTCGTACACTAACCATCACGTCGTTTCAACCGCCAGTAATTATGGCAGAATTTAGTTTTTCTGCTATAAAATCTAGTCGAATCCTCCTATTCTTTCATCTCAAACATTTCCATCCTGAGAAATTATCTTAAAACCATATTCAAAAGATAGAATGGCCGCAGCAGCTCCAAATGCTAGAACATCCATTCTAGACATTCCTGAAGAAATCTTGGGAGATATTCTCTCGAGGTTGGGAAGGGAAGAGATGAAGGATGTAGCCAGGTTAGCCCCAACCTGCAAAAAGTTCGCCAAAGCAACTATGGCACCTATAGTATGGAGGAGGGCAAATGTGGAAAGGAGGATGACTGCAGAGAGGACACTTGACTCTCATTACATCCGAATACTTCAAAGATGCAGAGAGGCGGGAAATTTCATGCTGAAGCTAGAACCTGCACTCTTGAGATTCTGCAATACAGGGCTCAAGGAAGCCGCTTTTGAAGTTCTTAAACCTGGAGTCGATGACAACCATCACCCTTCAATATTCATCAAGGCCTTCATTCTTTTGAGTTTGGAGAGCCTTGAGGAAATTGATGAGGGATTGTATCTTCTAGGATCAATCCTTAAAGATGAAGATCATATCCGCAAGATGGAGGCGAAGATCAGCAAGCTATTCAATGAAAGCGAAGAGGAGCCTAATCCCTTTAAGGGACAGGGACATCGCGAGTACTGCGATTATTTAGCGCCACATAGTAGGGACTTAGTTAGGGAACCTCCACACTTTAACTATGGTGCCACAAACATTGATTGTTTGTGTTGTGAGGTTACTAGTTTAGTTAGGAGATTAAGAGAAAATTTTAATGAGCATGTAATTGAATCTGAGTCAGAATTAGAAACTGATTCAGATTCAAATTGATCGATTATGTAATCTCTTAATTTGTATCTAAATACTAACCCCTTTTGGTGTTGCTATATATTTACTCCTCGCTTCATTTTTGTTAAAAGGAAACAACTTGATTGATCTTATCCTTTACATTAGATTTTTATCTGTCCTTTTAAATAAAAATCTTCGAAATAGGGTTATTTTAGGCTTAATCATTACTCCCTGCAGAGACAAGATTTACTATCTTGACCCCTGCAGTCCTTAGATAAAAATAGGCGTCTCTGTCCTTGCAGTCATTCCTCTCACTTGTCATTTCAAAAATTTTTATCAGATTTCTCTTCTCTTACTCAAGAAGAAATCGCCATACACCATTTTTATCACTCTCAACCATTCTCATAAGCAAGATCATGGCCGAGAACAATCCGTAAGCAATCTCATTCATCTTTTCTTTCTTTTATTCTTAGTTCTATTTTGAAAATTTGTTGTCAGATTGCATTTCTAGACCTAGGGTTCATGTTTTTATTTTTTTTTAGGGAATGGTTGTAGAAAACGAAACATTAATCATTTAAGATTCCTCATAACTAAGAGCCGTTTCTTTACACTCATTAATCCAGAGAATCTTTTCTGAATTTTTAGTTTGTAACTGATGCATTATCCTTATGAGACTTTGAAACTTCATATTAGGAATGAAACTCCCATTTCGAGTATTCTGGTTCCATCATAAAACTATTCCCCTGTGTTCCTCATTATATTATTTTCTGGAAACAGAAATGCTAGGAATCCACAGCGCATTGGGACTCAAATATCCCATTTACCCACTGATTTGTTGGGGGATATTCTATCAAGAATCGGAAAGGATAATGTTAGAGAGCTCTTCAGGATAGCAGAAGTCTCTCCATTATTTTACCAGGCAAGCAAAACCCATCTTGTATACAAGAGAGTGGACTTGGAATCGTGTATGATGTGGAGAGAGGATGTCTATCCGGACAACCAGAAAAGATTCATTCGGGAGTGTCAAAATGCGGGGAACTTCATGTTCAACATTGAACCTGCATTAAGGGCATTTGTGGAGGAAAAAGATGAGAAGAAGGCATATGAAATCCTCAAGCCAGGACTAGATGATGGGCATGAACCTACTATTCTGCTCAGAACGATGCTCCTATTAACAAAACAAGAGGATAAATGGATTGAAGAAGGATTAGAGTTGGTCCAAACAGTAGCTTCTGATGTTTTAGAAGTGGTTTTCATTAAAATCTATCTCTTTCATTGGTTCACTCATATTCCTCAACTTCCAAATCCTTTCCTAGGGCAACCAGAGATGAGCTACTGCAAGGATCACACCTTGCAAATTCGAGTCTTACTACCACCACACATCAGGATGGACTGCATCCCATGTCAATTCTTTGACATGGTGAGGCAGTTTAGACTGTATTGTGGTGAAGTGTTTCCTGATGAGTTCATGTGGACCGACTCCGATGATGAGGAAATTGACCCTTGAGTAGTTAGAGCTAGAAATTCTATATTATTATATATGATTGTAATTTCTGGATATTTTGATGTATTTTGGATCATTTGGATTTTATGTATTACAATTCTCCTACTTTTCTATTTTGTATGATCAGTTTCTTTACTCAACTAAAAAATGAATTAGAGATGAAACTGGAAATCAGGAAATGGGATGGAAGAATTGGTAATCTGTAAATAAATAAGCTAAGGGTGGATTTTTGTTAGGCATTAAGATGAATCTGGTGAAGAAATAAATTATGTTGTTTGAGTTCATTAACTCAATTTTTGAATCAATAATCAGACTCACTGATGTGGCAGGTTTAGAATGAGTGAATACACTCTGAGTACTTGAGTACCCTACTTTTTATTCTTTAACTAGGCCAGCCCATTGCTTTATATAAGACCTATAACCTTCTTATCTTTTCAAATCATTTTCATATCTTTTCATATTCTCTCTTGAGAAGAAACCGCCATCTTTGAAGTTTTTCTTCTTCCCCTATTTGCGAAACTCTTCTTCAGTAACACTCAGCTTCAGGAACAATCCTAATGGCGAGCAACAACCCGTAAGCTCTCCGTTCATTTTTCATCGCATTTCTTCCTGGTGATTAAAGTTGTTACATTCTGCATTATAATGTCTTTACTCATACTAGGGTTTAAGTTTTTCATCCACTGTCGTTCTTCCCTAATTCTAAAACTTGGAGTATAACTTCAACTGATTCTTCTTCTTTAAAATTCGATTAAATAACAGTGAGGAGCAGCCTTCTGAGTCCTCTGCTTTACACCTGACTGATCTTCCATTGGATGTCCTTGGGGAGATTCTGTCACGAGTAGGGCAGAGCAGCTTTGAAGATCTGCTCAAGTGCAAACAAATCTGTTCAACATTCACAATAGCCTCAGAATATCCTATTGTCCTTCGGAGATTTAATGTACAGGATCTAGCCTTTAAAAGAATTTCCAATGAATCCTCTGGTAAAATCAACTTTCTAGATGCCTGTAGAGAGGCTGAGAATCATATTCTGAATTTGCCCAAGGCCTTGGAATTGTTTGTACAAGGGGAAGGATCTAAGGCATTTCAGATCCTGGATGAAGGAATAGAAGATAACTTTAAGATGTCCCAATATTTTAAAGCTTTATGTTGCCTAAGTAAAAGTTCTAAGGAAGAGATAGAAACTGGATTTCGCTTAATTAGTCCAATCTTAAGGGATAGATTAAACAGTTATGAATTTAGATACAATTTTCTCACCCTAGTTTCAGAATGGGAATTATGTCCCAAATCCATTCTTAGGGCAGGAAAATAGGGAATTCTGTGTTGTAGAAGTTCGTGATCAGGAAACCTTCCATAAGTCATCATACTATACAGCCGATCAGGTCTGCTATCTCTGCTGTGACACAAAAAGAGCCATAGTTGACTTCAGGATGGCAGCAGGGGAGAACTTTGATAATTATAACACTAATGAATAAGCTTTTGGACAAAGGAGAAAGAGATTGATGTATGTGACATGTCTTCTAATTTTTAACTTTGAAACTGTCACTAGATCAGATATTTTGCACAATGTAATGTAGCCTGATTTTGATAATAAAATCTAATCTCATTGCTACATAAATGTTGAGTTTAACTTTGAATTCTGTGTTCTTTCTCCTTTTCTTTTCAGAAATGTCGAAAACCCTCAACTCTTGGAAACTCAATTACTTGATTTACCAATAGAGTTATTGGGAGACATTCTGTCAAGACTAGGAATGGAAAGCATAAAGGCACTTTTTAGAGCGTCCGAAACTTCTAAGCAATTTCTCTCAGCAAGCAGGTCATCGTTAGCGCTAAAGAGAGCTAATTTGGAAACTTGTGCTGTTTGGAGAGGAGATGCTTATCCAAGTAACCAAGTCAGATTTATTAAAAGATGCCAGGATGCAGGCAACTATATGTTTAATATTGTGCCTGCATTGATAGCCTTTGTCGAGGATAAAAATGAGGAAAAAGCTTATGAAATTCTTAAGCCTGGTTTAGATGATAAACACAAACCAACCACTTTCATAAGATCCTTTTTACTGCTTTCCAAACAAGATCCGCAGCTGGATGAGGAAGGAATTCAATTGATCAAATCTGTGACTCAAGATCCTTTTGAACTTCTATTCTTAAAAATGAGTGTTCTCCACTGGCTCCTTTATGGTGAAAAGTTTCCAAACCCATTCCTTGATCAAGAGGAAAGGAGTTTTTGTAAGAACCACTCTATCCAAGAGCGACAGCAATTACCTTTTAATGAAAGGATGGAGTGTATTCCTTGTGAACTGTTTGATTATGTCAAGCAATACAGAAGAGCAAGTGGCGAACTAGGCATATTATTTGAATGGGAGCAATGGAACAATGCAGAAGAAGATCAGAATGAAGAAGAACTACTAGAATTAGAATAATCTAGAAATCAAGTGATTGATATTTTCTTTGCTTGTATCTTTTGTGTTTTTGTCTTGGGACAGAGAATTATGTGGATGATTCAAAGCTGTACATCCCTTTTCCATTAATGAATTGCATTCTTTAGTTGTTAATTCTACTTCTGTTTTTAACTTTACTCAGCTATGAAATTGGAACTTCATCAAAGCAACCAAGGACTTCACTAGAGAAATCTGGATCGGGGGAAACTCAGATCACATATCTTCCCTATGAGATTCTTGGAAACATTTTATCAAGATTTGCATTTGACCACCTTGAGACTGTCTTTAATTGTAAACTGGTCTGCAAAGAGCTCGAAAAAGCTACTCATCATCCCTTAGTCTTGAAAAAGGCTTCTCTTGAAGACTTTACAGCATGGGGATGGGGAACTTTTGAAGAGACACAAAGCATTTTCCTTGAAACCTGCAAAAATGCAGGAAATTGGATGTACCAGTTACATGAGGCACTGCGTTTATTCGTCAAAGACAAGAATGAACAAGCAGCGTTTGAACTCTTGAAACCTGCAATTACTGATAATCACCCCCCATCCATCTATGTAAAAGCTCTTATGCTCTTAAGTAAGGATGAAAGGGAAGAGCAAGAGAAGGGAATTTGGCTCTTCGCTCCTCTGTGCAAGAATAGACGAAGACTTAAGGATCTTCGACTTCAAGTCAGAGGGTGGTTATCCAGTTATGAGGAATTCATATCACCTTTTCAAGGACAACCCAAGAAGAGACTCTGTGACCTTAGGAGCTATTATGATAACAATCATGGTCCCTCAAGGAATACTTATGGAGTTGTGTCAATTTACTGTATGAGGTGCTTAGTTTCTGAGCATTGTATTCTGTTTCAAAGATTTGGAATTGAGGCAGAGACACCTCCTCATCTGTAATTGATAGGTTGAATGTCATAAGAAACACCATGCTTTGTAGTTCCATATTTTCTGATAAACTAGATGTTTTGCTTTTGACTAATGATGTTTTGAATTCGAATTTCCTGCTATTTTCTGATTAAATTAGACTCAGTTAGCATTGAAATCTTCACATTTAGAGCAAATCTCTAAATGTGAGTATGGTGATGTCATGAATAGAATGATGAATATAAAAAGAAAATCTGGTATTATGTTTCTTTTCTATCATTTGCACATTTAGAGTCAAGCTCTAAATGTGAGTATGGTGACACTAATTTACCAGTTGTTCTTGTTTCTCAAGGATTCATAAGATGACCTATGAAGAACTTCAAGCTCGAAATATAGAATCAGACAAGAAAGAGAAATCATTCTTGGCAAAGACGAGAACGGTTAAGATGGTAGAAACTATTCGGAGGAGTGGTGGATGGACAGCAATGCAAATTTCGCCTCCAGAATTTTATATCAATCCATTTATGCTTCAACATATACCAGAAAAGGAAAAGGAATCATTGAGGATTGATTTAGAAGAAGCATTCTGGAATAAGATGAATAGATTTTGGGATGATCAAATGATAATTCTGATCAATGATAGGCACTGGCCTAATGAAATCAGACTGGAAAGAATTTTGGAAAGGGAAAGGAAGTGCATGGCTGAGTGGAATCAGGAGTGCTACAGAATTATCAATCCGAAAGATCAGACAGGGCTGGAGCTGGATTACTTTGATCCCCAACCACTACCAAAATATGTTAAGCGACTCACCAAATATTGCTGCAAACTTAAATGAAATCCGGAATGCTAGAGTCTATGATGCTCAGCAGGCACTCCCTGCATACATGCCTCCAACATTCCTGAACAAGAAGGGACCCATTGAACAGAATTTCTTAACAAATCTGGCCCTAGATAAGATTATTGATGCTCGCATCAATTTAAGGCATGACCTCGAGCCTTATTTCAAGAAAGCTAAACAGGGTCAGGCGGTTTGGAAAGATGTCCTTAGAATTATTCAAGAAGCTAGAAATAGCTGGATCAGGTATATGAATAAATGGTCAAAAGGGGATG
Organism: Hygrophila difformis; assembly: GCA_030278955.1. NCBI lineage: Eukaryota > Viridiplantae > Streptophyta > Magnoliopsida > Lamiales > Acanthaceae > Hygrophila > Hygrophila difformis. Next base: position 33,286,452 of record JAOANR010000013.1, on the reverse strand, counting down.
ATCTAAGGAAAAGGATTCTTAAACCAGGATTGGTAAGGAAACCTAATGAGGAATTTCCTTTGGAGGAGTTTGCTGAATTGATGCCAGAACAGCAAGCATGGATTAAGGATGCAGAGAAGAGAGAAGCTGAGAGATCAGGCAAAAACAGAAAGCAGAGATCAGATGCAAAACAGACACCACAAAACATAGTAAGGAATATTTTCAGAGAATCAGTTGTTAATGAAGGACTGGAACCCATAGCGAATTTCAGAAAAGTTTCAGCTCCATCAATAACACCAGCAGATGCAGATCTTCTCATTACAGATAGACCCAATAAGATCATGAAGAGATTACCTCTAACTCTCCAACAGGAAGTTCACGGATATGTCCAGGAGAGGAAGAAAGAATTCATCGAGAAGTATGTCAGGTATGATGCTATGTGCAGGGAAAATGCATATAAGGAGCACAGACCTTATACTGATCAAACACAAGGAAGAATTCAGCAGGTAATTATTGATGATTGGGATGAATGGAATGAGAAATATCTGAATAGAAAGGGAATGAATATCATGTTGAAGGGATTAGGCAAGAATTTCTATATTAAGAAGCACGATTCAGATGAAGACAGCACAGATGATGAGCAAAGAATTGAGAAGATGAGAGTAGTTGATGAGGTTACAACTATTTTGGGAGAAAAGAACGAGGGAAATGATGAAATCCATCCGATTCTGCAAGAGAGTATGGATTGCTATTATGCAAACAAACGAAAGGCAGATCGTGAATGGGAGGAACTCATGAGAACTCAAGACAAGAAAGGTAAAAAGAAAGTATCCTCCAAAAAGAGGAAGTCACACAATCTCAGTTCGAGCACTTCAGATGAAGTATCATTAGCTAAGAAAAGGACTGGGAAGAAGGTGGAGGCAGACAGGCCTGAGGAAGCTAGCCGAATTCTGAAGAAGAGGAAAAATGAAGATGAGCTAACAACTAAAGAAATTTTGGATGTGACAAAAGATTTGATGGATGAAGATGTTGAGATTCTACAATCAGCTCAAGAAAAGAAAGAAGTTGTTACCTACAAAAGGAGAGGAAGGTTACCTTCTGAGCAGAAGGAAACCAACCCTGAAGAATTTAAGCAACAAGGATCTTCTCTTGAGAATGTAGAACAATTGGGAATCATTCCTGAGAAAGAAAAGCAACAAGAAAAAGAACCTGAAAAGCCAGTTAAAAAGTTCAGGATAAAGATGAAGGCTAGAAAGCCTAAGTATGTAGTACCTGACACCAGCTCTGAAGAAGAAAAAGTCGAACCAACCCTAGGGATAGTTCCCTACACAGAGAGGTTGGAGCTCACTTCTTACACTAATTTGGAAGTGGGGGATATAGATCCAGAGGGCTGGAGAGCATGCATTGAAGAACATCAACCTGATGAACAAGGATCAACTAGACCAAGCACTGATCTCCAATTGGTTCAGATTACTGAAAAAGATGATAGAGAAGGGCAAGATGAAGATCAACAAGCTCAGGTCAACAGGGATCTTATTCAGAGTCAGATTGATTTACAAGGGTTTTCAGGAGAAGATACTGAACAAGATATACCACCAGAACAAGCTGCAGATGAGCAAAAGTTTGTAAATCAAATTGAGGAATCAGTGGCAGACATATTTCAGGAACAAACACTGGAGGATTTACAGACTTTTGAAGATATGAACTTGCATGGAACTACAGTCGGGAACATGACTTACTCTCTGGAAGGACTGATTAAAAAGTTCAGAAAATTGGCTAGAGAAGGAGGGAATGCACGCACCTCAGCAGAACAAGCAAGTGAATATGCAGCTAAACTTGAGTCAGAGTTAGAGGAAATCCAACAACAAATAAATCCTGACCAAGTAATGGAACCATCTCCATTAGCAATTCAAGCTTATGAAGAAGAAGTGCAGAGAAATGAAACTCAAGAAGCTCAGCAGAGAAAATATTTTATGGAAGACACTGCCAGTCAATATCTCAGAACACAGACGAATGCTGAAAATCAAATGAATCAATGGCTCCTTCCATCTCAAGTCAGGGATGAAGTAGTTCAGAGAGCAATTGTAAGGATGAATGATCCTGAATGGGCCGCAGAACAGAAGAGGAGAGTAGAAGAGTACTTTGGAGTCCAAGGATTTCTAGATTCAGAATCTACTACTATTCCTCTTCTACTGAATGAACCTGTACAGGAAGATCCCACAGAGATCTTAAATCAGCATAGCCTGGAAGTTACTGAGAAGGTAGATACCAGCACGTCATTGATTTATGATTCAGGTATAGGCAATTCACAACATGATGACACTGATAGAGTTCAAGAAAAACATCCAGAACCTGACCATGAGCAAAACTCAGAACAAGTTCATGAAGAAAATGTGGAACCTGCTCAAGAAGGAGACCAAACAGAAGAACAAGAAAATGAGAATGCTGGGGATGAGCAAGAAGGAGCACAAGAGTCTGAGGGAAATGAATCAAATACGTCTGAAGGATCATCCCCCGGAAAAGATGTCCCAGAATTGCTACCTGCGAGTTATTGGGGAAAGAATAGTCCAAAGGTGAGGTTATCAATCCCTGACAGCATTGAAAAGAGGACTGAATTTACAGAAGAAGAAATCAAGGTTAAGTTTAATGGAAGAAAGGAAGCATTGGAGAATTACTTGGGGATGTCCAAAATGATTGTTCCGGACAAAGGATTTCATCCCAAGTGGCTGGATCATAAGTGTATCAGCTACTGGAGGAGGATCAATGAATGGGACATTTTCATGAGACACAATAACAAATGTGGTTATGTGGAACTGACCAGGGAGTTCTATGCTAACTTTGATGTTGAGGCAGAAACAACATGGATTAGAGGGAAACAGTGCAAGTCACTGTAGAAACTCTAAATGATCTGATTCAGGCACCTTTGTTAGAACAGCCAGAAGTCAAATCCGAAGTCCTACTGAGGAAGAAAACTCAAGGAAATAAACTTGTTAATGCTAGAAAAATGGCATTGGGATTCTGTTCAACACACAGAGGAACTGAGCAGAATAAGATTCCATTGAAGAATTTGAAGCCTGAGTACTTGCCTACACTTGATTTCTACTACTCAAAGCTCAGACCTACTACAAATTTTCAAGGACCCTCAGCCGGAACTTTCGAGGGATTTGCATTGTTATGGTCAGGAAGGAAATGCAGTGTTGCACACCATGTTCTCAATGTTATTAAGTCAAGAGTTGAAGAAGATGCAGCATTGGCTTATCCGAATTTAATCAGAAGACTTTGTGAGAAACAAGGAGTCTCAATCACACCATTTTTACCAGAAATCATAAAGATAGATCCTCCTATTCCATTACCAGAAGACACTTTAAGGGGAGAGTTGATTTACCAAATGCCAGACTTAGAGGAACAAACTTCCAAAGGATCAGGATCAAAGGTGCCATCTCCTAAGACAAAAAGGGTCTATCTTCCTTCAAAATCAAGATCATATCAGTCAAAAACCTCAACAAAAAGGACAAAGACTGTAACTCCATCTCCTGCATTGAATCCTATTCCAGAAGATGAAGAGTTTGAGAATACTTCTGCACCATCTCAACCTGTGAGACAGCCAATGAGGAACACAGTATCTGTGGATGAATCTCAGAATATGAGTACTTCAATCCAAAGTTTTGCACAGTCCATGGAGATGCTAGTGAAAACTATGTCAGAGGACAAGCATGTTCAGAGAGAAATGGAACAGAAGAGGATTGAACTTGAGCATGTCAGGATTCAAACTGAGGAGAAACTCAGGAAAGAAGAGATGGAGAGGCAAGAGAAGATAAGGAAGGAAGAATGGGATAGACAGGAAAGAATGAGAAGGGAAGAGATGGAAAGATTTGAAAGGCTGAGAAGAGAAGAACTTGAAGAGAGAAGACAGGAACGAGAAAGGGATATGGAACTGAGGAGACAGGAGCAGTATAACAGCACGAGATTGGTAGACATTCTTGCCAACCTAGTCTCGGATCTAAAGAAATCTCCATCCATACCACCTAAAGATCCAGACAATGATGCAGGACCATCCTGAGATCACAGGGGAGTTCTCTGAAACCTTCTTCTTCTCTTTAATTACAGTCTCTTTTTCTTTATTTCCTTCATGTTTCCGTTAGTTCTGATATAACTTAGGATAGATTTAATTTGAAGTTGTGTCATAGTATTGAATTTCAAGCTAAATAATAATGATAGTAATAATAAACTCAGGGAAGCTAACAAACTGATAAAGGAATAGAAGATGAGTTTAAAAAGTGGTTCCTGTGGAGACATCTACTTTATAGATTTTCACTGCAAGCATGAGCCGCTCTTGGAAACTGTTCTTAGCTGTAAGCTCTGAGATCGATTGATGTCATTACTGGATAAATAATTTGAAGGTTTTGTGACGATATTAACCTTAGTGATTTGCATACTATAAACAATAACTGCACAAGGTTAAGAGGATTGATCTAATCTAGTCTCTCTTGGAAGATGAGTGTGCATATTGAGTAAAAAAAAAAAAAAAAGAGAGAGAAAAAGAAAGCAAGGGAAATTTTAGAAACAGACGTGGTAAAATAATGTGGATATAAGTAGCTGGCACAGCTGCCCCTCTGATTTATAAGTTGAAAAACTTTAAAAGAGCAGAATCAAGGGCAGGGGAGTTGAAGTTTCATCTGCAATGTCAGGTCATGCGACTCCTCCTAATAATGTGAAACCGAGCTATTGAAAGCCACGGAAGGCCACCCCTTGATATAAAAAAAAGAGAGAGTGTATTTCAGAATACAAGGTATGCACATGAGTTGGACAGGATTGAGCGTGAGAAGAGAAATCTGACTAACTAAGGAGCAGAACAATAATTCACATAAGTGCAAATCACTTCTGTTAATGTTTCCATGAAATCTGGTGAATTTAAGTCAGGTATGAAGCATCAATCAGTTGAAAGAGTTGAGCTTGGGATAGTTGGAAAAGAGAAGGTAGTGATCCAATGGAGTCTTACATGAACATCTTAATCCCAGAAGCCACTAATTGGACTTATTCTTTGAAACTTTACAAGTTTCTTAGCACTTGAGGACAAGTGTTTCTAAATGTGAGGATGGTGATGACAACCTTTTGTTACTGTCATTTGCGTCCAATTTAGTGTCTTGATGATGATCTTTTGCTCTTAATTCCATTGATTTTTTTTATGAATAATCATAAAGGATTAGAAAAGATGGAAGAAGAATTAAGATTGCAAAGAAGTTGGAAAATACATGAAAAATGGCTTGAAATTCTGAGTTTTCGTTGTAAGTCTCGCACGCAGTGTTTCTATTGAACTGATCCACGCTTCGTCATGCAGAAGGAAGTTAAGCTGGAGAACAGCAAGAAGTGGAAAGGACATAGCGAGGAAAGAAAAGGAATGGTGCGAGAGCTTGTTTCCTAAATCAGGAAAAGATTTAAGGAAAATGTGCGGATGCTGAAGTCCACGCGATGATGATTGACATCGCGAGGAAAGGAAGTCTGTGCAAGATAGAAGTTTTATCCGTTATGGCGAGAAGCAGATTCCTTGGAGAAACTGTGAGACCTCGCCTCATCAAGAAAGATGATTACATTTCTGACTCTCGCTTTGAAGGAACTGGACAAAGCGAGAGGAGAGCTATTCTGATGCGAGCGGTTATCATCCAAGGCAGAAGTAGTTACAACACCCATCTATAAATAAGACCCTTGGGGAATCAGCTCAGCAGGCGGGAGATTGAAGAGAATAGCTCGACTTTACTCTCCAGTCCACTTTTTAGAATTTAGTAGGTAGGTTAGGATTTAATTTTCTCTGCAATTTACTTTGATGTTCTTCAGAATTGTAATTTGTTTTCGTAGATCTGAATTTCAATTTCGCAGTAGATTTCTTTAAGATTAGTTGTTAGATTAGCTAGAGGATACCCTGGGAGGAGAGTTGCTTTCGGATCGCTTGTTCATCCATCATGACGATCATCATCTAAACTCCGACTCGCTCGCTCATCTTTGCATTATTCTGATAGCAATCAGATTTCCAGGTGTATTCGTTTTTAATTCTTTGTTATTTGAGATACAAGAAGAATGATCGGTTATCAGATTATGAATTTCTTATCTTTCTGGTTTCTATTTTCATTTCGTAATTCTGTTTCAGCAGAGTATAAACCTCAATTTCATCATTTAATCTGAATTTTGCATCATATCTTGAATTCGATTTTCATAACACTTCCACATCTTTAATGCGCCAATTGTTCGTTCCAATTACATAAGAAATCTGGATGTTGTAACCGAGTTAGGTATGATCTGGCAGAATTATGAATTTACTCGATTTTCTGTCAATGTTACGTTTATAGATGAGAATCATAAGGTTTAATGTTCAGAACTCTAAAAGGTTCCTGGAGACCCATGCAGTGTTAATCATCGCCTGATAATCTTTGAGAATCAATAATTTTGAGTTCATGAACCTGGATGCAAAAGATTCTATGTTCATAATTTTCTAAACAGAAATTCCATAAGGTAGTTATGACAGTTATAAATTCTGATCATTTACTTCGAATAAGGATATTCCCTCGCTTCATCCTAAAAGATGATGCGAGGAAATATCCAGATAGATCTATTATGACAAAGGCTATTCAAATACTCACGCGATGTCAATCTGACAAAGCGAGAGGATCAATCTATAACAGCAATAGACTTGATATCCATTTTATAGGATATTAATCATTTACTTTTACTTCTTATATGTATATAACCACTATCTATAAGTAGGAATTGAGTACCTCGCCGCATTCTTACAGAAACTATCGCGAGGCATTCAATTCTTTGTATAAACAAAATCTGGAGAACATTCTTTGAATATTAGCTCCCTCCACGCTGTATAGACATAGCGCGCGGAAAATTGGAATGTTCATAGTTTGAAACCCAAAATAGTTACTGCGAGCTATTTTGGACACTTATTTTGCAGAGTTATTTCTCAAATTCTTTTTTTCTTGGGAAAGTTATCTCCTAATTCTGTCTAGTTTCCAATTTATATTTTGGAAGCACCCTTGCATTTTGATTAAGAGGATTCAGAACCCTCAACGTCTCTTTATACATATAATACTACATATACATATAATATTTTGGGATATTTCCCAGTATATGATGAGTAATCTTACTTCATGATTACAAAATTACAATTCATATGTGCAACACGTATTACTATTTTACACTGGTACACTGAGAGAGATGATGATATAGGTTTACTCGATCATTGTTTACTCAGGACTGATAAAGAACAAACTTGTTCTTCAGTTGGGCATTTAGTACCTGTCGTTTAAAAGGGAAAGATGTTTCAAGAACCATCTTTTGTCCTAAAAATTAGTAGAGTATCAGGAAGATTAATTTCCGGGGTTCATGGTATTATAGTTATCATTATAGCTATGAGTAGGAGATTAAATATTTCTACTACAGTCTACTAATCCTGAGTCAAATCATGGATATCTGGAACTGTTTACAGAGATTTCTTGAGCTAAATCAGTTATACAAATCTGAGTAGTCTGGATAAGTCAAGGAAGTTGAATAACAATTTCATCTTGATATACTTACAAGACTATTATTCCTTATGAATACTTGCAGGAATTACTCTGAAGAAATAAATCTTATGAAAACATTGGATGATAGATTTAAATATTAGTTTTTTTCATTTGTTGTAGAGGACATCCAATACAGGATCATAAGATCAGTTTGATCAGAGTAATAAAAAGAACAACTTCAAGTTCAGATAAATATAGTAAGATTTAGAAGTGACCTCAAGTTGTCAAAGGCTTAATCTAAGTCTGAAAGAAAAAGATTAAGTGACAATTCTGAAAGCTATTATCACAGAAGGAGTCTGACAGATCATTCTGTGATGATAGTATTCCACGATTTCAGAGCTTAGAATGTCATGACACTGAATCATAAGTACCTGTCTTGGGAAGTGATTGAAGACATGAAGAATTGATTAAATTGTGTAAAGGATTTTTCTATCTCAATGAACTTTCATTATGTTTTGTTCAAAGAAGTACGATAATCTCACCATATGCCTATTTCATTTGATTTGGTCTGTAACACCTTAAACACATGAATAAGATCATAATGTTCTACATCATTTTAATTGCTTTCTTTACTGCATTTACAGCTTTAAGCATTTACATTTCAGTAGTATTCTATAGTAATCATCATTACAACATTCTTAAATCAAGAGTAGAGACAGATTCTGAAGCTAATAATTCTATTAAAACACTTCTATCGTGTAACTCTCTTTTGAACGATCCCGACAATTAAAATAAATATTGCAGCTTGATACCGTGCGCTTTCGGTAGGAAAAACTAGGCAAGCTTTTTAACAGCCCTATAGAGATTATAGTGTAAAGGCTGTCGGGGGGCACTGACCGAGGTTTCGCCTCAAAAGCTTCAGGAACCACGTTCCGCGACAAACTTTCCATGCATAGCGACAAAGGTTCAAATGCCTTAAGAATTTTCAGAAAATTCTTTGTCGCGAAACACTCTTGTCGCGGAACCACGTTCCGCGACAAAATCTTGCTTAGCGACAAAGAGGCGTTATGCTGCCAAAAATTCTAAAAACTTGTCGGGATATCCATGTCCGCGACAAAATTTATGATATCGCGACAAAGAATCCCTTCTCTCTATTTAATCTCAAACAATCTTCATTCTCTTCCTATATTATATTGCAACACTCACATCATAACCCCACGGGTTAAGGTGTAACATTCTGGAATTGCAATATAGGGTGTTATGCTGCCCAAATTTTGATTCTCCATTTGCATCACTTAATTAATTGAACCCTTGACTCATTAATGATTAAAGACTGAGATTAGCAATAATCAAACATCAATAATCATCATGATTAAAGGACCTTTGTTCAATTGCCATTAAAACACTCCTCTATAAACAAAATCTTGATGACTTAAACAGATAATCCGGACTGTAATTAATTATGGTAGGAAGGATTATTTAAGACCATCAATTGTGGACCCAATCCACAACCTTGCATGAGAAACCAATGTCTCTCAT
>JAOANR010000013.1:31025207-31202120 GCA_030278955.1 Hygrophila difformis | reverse complement strand
CAACACTCACAACAAGTCCTTTTATATTTTATCCCGCAACTAAGAAGAGGACACCACACAAGAGAGATCACTAACGAGGCAATCTCAAAAATCATAATCAGTTAGCCGGTGAACCGGCGGCCGCAGCCATATCAGTATTGACTGCCGTTTTGGCTAGCCATGTATCTCGATTGCCATTTCGGCAAGCCGTGTGTATCTACTGTCAATTTGACAGGCATGTATATCAACTATCATCTGACAGGCCTTTCAAGCGGTTTCACTGCCACTCGGGCAGGCCGTGTATTTCCCACTGCCGATTTGGCAGGCCATGTGCACAACTGCCGTTTTGGCATAGTAAGGAGACCACTAACGAGGCAGTCTCAATAATCGTAGGACCACTAACGAGGCAGTCCAAATAAAGGGAGACCACTAACGAGGCAGTCTCAAAGATAATGATAGCATGACGATCGGCTCAGCCTAGTGAACGGGATTTTTCGAAAGTTCGTATTTCAAAGTTATCAAATGATCGATATCGCGTTTTCATAGTTCGAGTTTTCTCAAGTTCGAAAAATCCTATTCGAGGCTGTTTACGCCTTTCTTAATTAAAAATTCGTCTTTTCACCAAAAATTCTGAAACTTTTTCAGTAATTCAAAAACACACACACGAACAACTTTCATGTTTTAAGTTTTTGGAAATAAGATTCCGAAGCGAGTCGAAATTCGAGTTTATTGCAAGGAATAATTTCTGTCTTAAAAACTGTTTTCGTCACAGGTTCGTGCAACGCCGATTAAAAATTCATTTCAAAACCAATCGATGTGAAATTTTTACCGTAACTACACAACGCGTTAAGGAACAACTTTTATGTTTTAAGAATTTGGAAATAATGAATTCTTGGTACTCAAAAATCGAGTGCAACTCACTGCATACTCGCGGCCCTTAAAACGATTTCAAAACAGTTTTAAAAACTCGGCCGTTTGACATATCAAATGATAACCAAAATCCGTGAAATTTTATATGCATAATCTAGACACAATTATCTACAACTTTTGTTTAGGAATGCAAAGTTAAATCATTCGAAAAATGGGTGAAAAACATGAATCAAGTTGAATGAAGAAATCTGTCACAGTTTTAAAACGTTCGGTTCAATACAGAAAGTTTACGGCGGGATTTGGGATAGCAAAACTCAATGTCAACGGCTGACATTTGGACACAAGATAGATAAAGGTGTTAGGAGCAATTTTTATGTTGAAAAGTTTTCGGTTTGAATTCCCGAAGGTCGAGTTTTTGGCGAGTCTTTAAAATTGGACGAAAATAGGGTTTTTGAAAACCGATTTTTGTTACAAGCCTATATCTCAAGATTTAAACAACAAACAACCACGAAAATTTGTGAGTAAGGTTTTAACTTACATAGAATGATGATAGGGTTGCTGGATTGGGTTTCCGGACGTCCTAGGGTCACGACGAACGGCCAACTTCTCCGATCGCTTTTTGTTCGTTTTCCGACGGGAAATCGTGGTAAGGAAAAAGGGTTAGAATATGAGTTTCTGAGATCTATGGACGAATTGAAACTTTGTACAATAGCTTACCAAGAGTCTAGAGGGCAGGGCTTGGTTCCTTTCGCCTTGCCGTCGCCGGAATACTTGCCGGAAAGTGAGTTCGGAGAGGTTTCGATTTGGAGAGGAATATTGGAGGTGTTTAGGGTTAGGTTTTCTGAGAATTATGGGGAGGGGCGCCCCAAATCTGATCTTATGCCCTTCCCCATTGTTGTGATCGACTTGCCATTGATTGAGGTCGGATTTTTGGCAAGAAAATCGCCATGGAAGGAAAGTTTACACTTTCAGCACCTCTGGCGCGCTGGTGGCGCGCACCCAAGCTTTTGTGCGCGCGGAGCACGCGCGACCAGCCTGGAGTCGCGACGCCCTTGGCCGCGCGGTGGCCGCGGCGGGCAGCGCGGGCCGGCCGGACCGGCCGGTTCGGCGGTTCGCTTGCTCCGTCGGGTCTTTCCTTCTTTTCTCGATCGGGTTTCTATCCCCTACGTTTTCGGTTCGACTTTTCGGGTCATTTCTGGGGTTACGATTCCTTTCTGAATTTTATTTTGACTCCAATGAATTTCATATTTGAAATCAAGAATTCGTCGAGTTCGAATCCGTCGGCTTGAATTCGTCGTCCTGTGGCTCCCGTGCAATAATTTATCTAATTAAATTATTTCCGACTTCACGGGTTCTTGGAATTAAAATTCTTTTCCTTCTTGAATTTAATTCCAATTCTTTGGGATTAATCCATGGAATATCTTCGGGCTTCCTTTCCCTCTTTCATCCCATTTCGACTTGACCAGAATTTGGGTTCGAATTCTTTGAATTTATCGGTCACGCCATTTCCGAGCAATAATTTATTGTAATAAATTATTTTCTTCTCGGAAATAAATTTTATTTCATTTCTTTGGGCGTTGTAAAAACCCCGGGTATTACAGTCTACCCCCCTTAAGAATCAACTTCGTCCCCGAAGTTGCGCCCTCGCTTTCTTTTGGGCTCAATTTAATGTTGGGGTATTTCCATCTACTTTCCTTAAGGATAAACGTCTTCCAAAAGAAATTTATTCCATTCCTTTGATCGTGAATTAAATTTCTCGGGTGTTACATCCTCTCCCCCTTAGGAATCAACTTCGTCCTCGAAGTTGGGCGTTAGCTCCTTGCGAGCTCGGACATTGTTTGGTTGCGTGATTGTATTAATGTGTGTTGTTGTTTGCTATTATTTGACTGAACTCAGAATTGAAATTTCCAAGTTGCCTACGTACCCCGTGAAGGGATCAAGTCATAACGTAGTTCAAAACAATCTGAATTTGTTTATTTTTGTTTGGATACAATTCGTCGAATCGATCTCAAAAATAAATGCAGTTATCGATACTTGAAAACTTCTTATGGTTGCTTGGACCGTGTGGTCACGTCCTCTCTCCTGTTGATGTTTCCTATTCGCGTCCGGCAGTCACGCAGCCGATGACCATGTCGACCGCACCGAAGGCATGCTCCAGGCTGAGGGCATCCTCTCGCATAGTGTGGTTTACCACACTTTGGACATGGTGGCGCATAGTCGCCATGGTTGAAGACTATCCCCTTGTTTCTTCCATTGTCGTTTTGATGTGGTCGGTCCGAGTTTCTACGGGAATGGTCCTTATTCCTCTTGTATCGTCCTTGTGGTCCTTGCTTAGTCCCACCTACCGGTTTCCGTTTCAGTCCTTGAACTCGTGCAACCGCTACTGCACGATCATACACGGCTTGTAGGTCAAGACAGTGCTCGCCCGTGATCAACTCTCTAATAGATAGGTTCAGTCCCGTCTCGAACTTCTGTGCCTTCTCTACATCAGTTGGCACCAGTCTCGGCGCGAACCGCACCAACTCCTTGAAATGGTTATAGTATTCTTGGACCGTTTTTCCTCCTTGCCTCAGTGTCAGAAATTCCTCATACATAGCAGCCTTCATGCTCATGGGATAAAAATGATCCCTAAGCAGATCCGTGAATTCTGACCATGTGTAGGGCTCGTCGTACTCTGCACGTTTCCATTGGGTGGCTAGCCACCATTCATCCGCCTCGCCTCCTAAGTAGTATGAGGCTACGTGGACCTTTTCCCCTTCGGGACACTTTACGGCGTTCAACAGCTTATCGAACGTCCGTATCCATTCCTCTAGCTGAGCCGGGTCCTCTTCGCCGGCGTAGTGGGGTGGTTGGTAAGGGTTTACCAAGGCTAAGTAGTTGACCCGGGTTACCGGTGGTGGTACACCCGCTTGTGCACGTTGCACTTCAGCATTTCCTAATACTATGAGAACTTCCTCGACAGTCCTTAGACGCTCATCCATATTGTTGGGAACATGAGGCACTCGCCCTCCTACGTTCTGAGGGATCTCATTATTGCTCGGTGTGTTGGGGAGGTCAGCGTTAGTGTTTTTTTGGGATTTCCTTTCTCGATTTTCCCTCAGGTGCCATTCTCTGTTATCAACGCACGTGAAGATGAGTTTCTAATCTAAGGCAAGTTAGCGTTCAAGAAAATCTATAAGGTAGGATTGGAAAGAGGTAATAGATAGGAGAATGCTAAACTTAGGTGATCAAATTATAAGACTGAGGCAGAATTAGTTTAAAGCAAACGCTTCTAAGTCAAGGTCATGACCAATTTGAAGGTAAGAGTTTTGACACTATTAATTCACATAAAAAAAATTAGCGCGATATTCATGTATGTATGTATGCGAATGCATGTATGCTTTATACAATGCTACCCCAACCCCGAAAAATATTTTCGTGACTTTAAAAACTTGTTGGAAAAATTTCTATGCATATGTAAATATTTCCCATGGGTTTAAAATAAATTTTGTTCCATGGAAATAAAACTTAAAATTTAAATAATAATAATGGTACTTAAAAATTTTAAAATAAAATTAATATTTGTTTAAACATCTTGGGCCTCTATATTGGCCAAAATAATAATAATAATTTAAAAAATATTTCCGGGCTCTGATACCACTCTGTAACACCCCGGATTTGATAACCCAGGCCGAGGTGTCACCGCCGCACCTCCCTAGCAAGACACGGTTTCTCCGAGCTTGCTAAAGAGATGCAAGGCTATGAGCGTTGGAAAATGTTTTAAAAGCAAGTCCGGAATTTCTTAAAAATAATAATGTAATATCATCCATACATGATAAAAATAATAAGTTGCAGCGGAAATTAAAATACAGGGCCGACTTGGCCAAAACTCGGGTTAACAAGCCCGTATGCACATCATGTAAAACAAATAATTAAATGCCCAAAGTAATCCCCCGATGCATGATCATGCTCCGTACTCTGTAATGGAAAAATGAACAACGGGTTTTATCAGTATATAAAATACTGAGTAAGTTAATCCCTAACTAACAATTTAAGGGGTTACATGTGTTTAATCCAAAGATTCACTTGTCATGCATTACTTTTAAAATCCATATTTTATTCGCAGCGGAGAAACATGTTTAATTTATTCAAGACGACAATGCATAATTTAAAAGACTAAATTTTAAAGGCGGAATTTAAAGGCATAATTTAATGACGTAATTTAAATGCGTAATTTAAAAACATGATACAAAAGATTTAAGCGTAATCAACACTCACACAAGTCTTTTATATTTTATCCCGCAACTAAGAAAAGGACACCACACAAGAGAGATCACTAACGAGGCAATCTCAAAAATCATAATCAGTTAGCCAGTGAACCGGCGGCCGCAGCCATATCAGTATTGACTGCCGTTTTGGCTAGCCATGTATCTCGATTGCCATTTCGGCAAGCCGTGTGTATCTACTGTCAATTTGACAGGCATGTATATCAACTGTCATCTGACAGGCCTTTCAAGCGGTTTCACTGCCACTCGGGCAGGCCGTGTATTTCCCACTGCCGATTTGGCAGGCCATGTGCACAACTGCCGTTTTGGCATAGTAAGGAGACCACTAACGAGGCAGTCTCAATAATCGTAGGACCACTAACGAGGCAGTCCAAATAAAGGGAGACCACTAACGAGGCAGTCTCAAAGATAATGATAGCATGACGATCGGCTCAGCCTAGTGAACGGGATTTTTCGAAAGTTCGTATTTCAAAGTTATCAAATGATCGATATCGCGTTTTCATAGTTCGAGTTTTCTCAAGTTCGAAAAATCCTATTCGAGGCTGTTTACGCCTTTCTTAATTAAAAATTCGTCTTTTCACCAAAAATTCTGAAACTTTGTCAGTAATTCAAAAACACACACACGAACAACTTTCATGTTTTAAGTTTTTGGAAATAAGATTCCGAAGCGAGTCGAAATTCGAGTTTATTGCAAGGAATAATTTCTGTCTTAAAAACTGTTTTCGTCACAGGTTCGTGCAACGCCGATTAAAAATTCATTTCAAAACCAATCGATGTGAAATTTTTACAGTAACTACACAACGCGTTAAGGAACAACTTTTATGTTTTAAGAATTTGGAAATAATGAATTCTTGGTACTCAAAAATCGAGTGCAACTCACTGCATACTCGCGGCCCTTAAAACGATTTCAAAACAGTTTTAAAAACCCGGCCGTTTGACATATCAAATGATAACCAAAATCCGTGAAATTTTATATGCATAATCTAGACACAATTATCTACAACTTTTGTTTAGGAATGCAAAGTTAAATCATTCGAAAAATGGGTGAAAAACATGAATCAAGTTGAATGAAGAAATCTGTCACAGTTTTAAAACGTTCGGTTCAATACAGAAAGTTTACGGCGGGATTTGGGATAGCAAAACTCAATGTCAACGGCTGAAATTTGGACACAAGATAGATAAAGGTGTTAGGAGCAATTTTTATGTTGAAAAGTTTTCGGTTTGAATTCCCGAAGGTCGAGTTTTTGGCGAGTCTTTAAAATTGGACGAAAATAGGGTTTTTGAAAACCGATTTTTGTTACAAGCCTATATCTCAAGATTTAAACAACAAACAACCACGAAAATTTGTGAGTAAGGTTTTAACTTACATAGAATGATGATAGGGTCACTGGATTGGGTTTCCGGACGTCCTAGGGTCACGACGAACGGCCAACTTCTCCGATCGCTTTTTGTTCGTTTTCCGACGGGAAATCGTGGTAAGGAAAAAGGGTTAGAATATGAGTTTCTGAGATCTATGGACGAATTGAAACTTTGTACAATAGCTTACCAAGAGTCTAGAGGGCAGGGCTTGGTTCCTTTCGCCTTGCCGTCGCCGGAATACTTGCCGGAAAGTGAGTTCGGAGAGGTTTCGATTTGGAGAGGAATATTGGAGGTGTTTAGGGTTAGGTTTTCTGAGAATTATGGGGAGGGGCGCCCCAAATCTGATCTTATGCCCTTCCCCATTGTTGTGATCGACTTGCCATTGATTGAGGTCGGATTATTGGCAAGAAAATCGCCATGGAAGGAAAGTTTACACTTTCAGCACCTCTGGCGCGCTGGTGGCGCGCACCCAAGCTTTTGTGCGTGCGGAGCACGCGCGACCAGCCTGGAGTCGCGACGCCCTTGGCCGCGCGGTGGCCGCGCGGCGGCGCGCGGGCAGCGCGGGCCGGCCGGACCGGCCGGTTCGGCGGTTCGCTTGCTCCGTCGGGTCTTTCCTTCTTTTCTCGATCGGGTTTCTATCCCCTACGTTTTCGGTTCGACTTTTCGGGTCATTTCTGGGGTTACGATTCCTTTCTGAATTTTATTTTGACTCCAATGAATTTCATATTTGAAATCAAGAATTCGTCGAGTTCGAATCCGTCGGCTTGAATTCGTCGTCCTGTGGCTCCCGTGCAATAATTTATCTAATTAAATTATTTCCGACTTCACGGGTTCTTGGAATTAAAATTCTTTTCCTTCTTGAATTTAATTCCAATTCTTTGGGATTAATCCATGGAATATCTTCGGGCTTCCTTTCCCTCTTTCATCCCATTTCGACTTGACCAGAATTTGGGTTCGAATTCTTTGAATTTATCGGTCACGCCATTTCCGAGCAATAATTTATTGTAATAAATTATTTTCTTCTCGGAAATAAATTTTATTTCATTTCTTTGGGCGTTGTAAAAACCCCGGGTATTACAATCGCATTCCACCAATGGTCCTTCATTTCGAACCTCCATTCAATCTGGTGGTCCATAGGCAGGTTATGCTCATTCCTTATGGCCACCCTATTTTCCTCTGCCTCTTTCTTCAGCCTCTCAATTTCCAAGAAGGCACGATCTGGAGTTGTCTTTGGAAGACCCATCAGGGAATCTATAGTGAATTGATCCCTGGAGAGAAAAGAGTTGGAACTATTTTTAACAAATTTTTGATAAGTGGATTCGAGTTGAAAGTCAACATCCTCACATTTGGAGCTAAGCTCTAAATGTGAGTTAATTGGTTTCTAATCGAATTTATAGAAAGAAAAACATAGAGCTGGATTGTTGAATCTAACTCTTATTACAGGAAAAATAAGGAAAGCAAGAGAGAGAGAGATAAAGATCTTGGATCCTTAAAATTTTTCTTAGACTATAAACAGTCTAAGATGTTTTTGGGTGGTCGAAGGACCAAAAGGAGAAAATTTCGTAGGTTGTTGAGCCTACGAAAGGATTTTTGATTTTTGATTTTTCTCATCACTTAACAAGTGATTGAAATCATGTGAGATAGGGGATCAGAGATTAATGATGAAAAGCAAATGCAAGCGACAAATTATGCAATTACTAGCATGTAACAATGGACCATGACTAAAAATAAGAATAAAAAAAATGAAAGTAAAAATAGACATGCATACATACAAAAGGTAATTTTTGGATTTTTATGGAAAAGTGTTGACTTGCTTATTTAATGAAATTGAGGGTGTAAGTGGTCCCCCATTTGGATTTTGTTTTGGAAAGTGGGTTTTTTAAGGAATAAAACAAAACATTCCTTACAAGTATTCCCCACTTGTTCCAAGGTGACAAAGGTCACTCACTTTTAATGCAAAGAACATTCTATCATTTTGTCTTTTTACACATAAATGCCATGCCAAAAGTGTTGGAAAAATTTTGGCATGGTTTCGTCTGTACCATGTGTCCCGGATGTGCAAACATCAACTTCTAGAATTGAGTTTGCAAAGTGTGGGCACATGTACCCGACAAAAACATTTATTACCAATAATATACATGCAAACATCAAAACAACCAGACAAAATTGGTCCATCTACACTACTGTAATGTACTAATGTTACCAACAAAACTCATGCTTTAAAAACATAAATTTTGCAGACATCATCAATATGCATTTTCAGTCATCATCAACAATTATCTACTGAAAAACAACACAGTGGCTAAAGAAAGCATGACCACCGTGTTAACCCTACTCACAGGTTATTAAAACATCAACACAGATAAACAAAATGCACACAAACAGCAAAATGGACAAACCAAACCATAAAACTAAAACAGAAACCATATTTGTAAGGGTTTTGAAACCCTTATTTTCAAAATGAGAACACCCCCCTATCACAGAAACGTTCGAATCCTCAAACATGGCAGTTTCAACAAAAAGCTCTAAAAATCAAAGTTCTGCCTACTCGGTTCTACCCCTTAATGTACTACACCCAATCATTTCCGACCACTTTCCGGCTCTCTCCGATGTAAAATCAAAGCACATTCCCCCCTATCCCGATTTCGCAGGGAATACGAAAAGACAAAACTGTAAACTTGAAACCAAGCGCGAAAACGAAACAGAGACACTTACCCCCGACTCCCACTAGGGTTTGATGACGAAGATGCCATTTCCGACGAGTTTGAACGGAGGAAAAGTCGAGACGAGTGACTGGTTTCGCGAGGAAGAAGGGTTTCGCGAGAGAGAGAACGGGGGATTTTGGAAATGTGAAAAGTGAAAGTGAGGGAAATGAGAGGGAAAGAGGGTATAAAAAGGGTTCGGAAGGGGAGTTCGAATTATTGCATCAATTCGAATTAATTCGAATTGATGCATTCTGTGAGGGATGCGAGTTATTCAGGCCAATTCGAATTAATTCGAATTGGCTTGGAAGACAAAATACACGCACAAGTTCGAATTCTGAATCAATTCGAATTAATTCGAATTGACTCATAATTCGAACTTGGTGTGGAGACTGACTTCGCATAGAAATGCTTTTGTGAGCTAATTCGAATTATTGGTGTGGTTCGAATTAATTCGAACTTTCCCACAATTCGAATTGTTCACTTGCATAAGAGAATGCCTTTTGTATGCTAATTCGAATTAGTTAGGCAATTCGAATTAATTCGAATTGCCTTATAATTCGAATTAGTTAGGCAATTCGAATTAATTCGAATTGCCTTATAATTCGAATTGCAATACTTGGCCTAATAAAATATTCGAAAATTCTGCCTTGGGTGCCAATTCGAATTTGCATGGCAGTTCGAATTAATTCGAATTGCCTGCATAATTCGAATTAACTAATCCGAGAGTGAAAATTTCCAAGGCAAAATGTCTTATGTGGTTTGTTTCAAACAATTCGAATTAATTCGAATTTTCTTTAAATGAAAAATAAACCACAGTCAAGACTTAGGAAAAAATTTTAGTTTTTCAAAAATTTATGTTCATCAAGATGAACTCAATGGCAAACATATCTACACAGAATTAGAATCTAAAACATATTGCTTGCATAAATTAGGTTGGGTTAACAATTTTATTTTATGAATTTATTCTGGATTTTAGATTTCTCTAAATTCCAAAATCAACCTCCACTAAATATAATGTTAACCCAACCGGGAACCTGGTTTTTGGGAGCTTTATCTTTCTTTTTGTTGGTTCCTCGAATTCCTGCAAAACAATTATAAAAAGGGTATTAGGTCTTCTCCAAATATCAACATCCTCACATTTAGAGTCTTAGTACTCTAAATGTTCAATTGATTTTTGGATACTTTGTCCCAATAAAAATTAGGTGGAGTAAGTAATAAATAAGTAAGTAAATATATGTATAATATTTATTGAGCATAAGCCGGTTCTGTTGTCATTTGAGCTTCTTTTTCGGGGTCGAACTGCCCAAGATACTCCTTCAATCTGTGTCCATTCACTACAAGCTCTCCTTTGTCAGTTCGGATCCTGACAGCTCCACTTTCAAACACGTGCACCACTTCGTATGGCCCTTCCCATCTGGATTTAAGCTTTCCGGGGAACAGCTTCAACCTAGAATTGAATAACAAGACATTCTGGCCAACATAGAAGTGTTTAGACTTAATACGACGATCGTGTAACTTCTGGGTCCGCTCTTTATAAATCCTCGAGCTTTCATAAGCTTGCGCACGTATTTCCTCAATTTCATTGAGGTCCAACTTGCGCTTACTCTGAGCAACTCGTGAGTCAAAATTGAGCATTCGTACGGCCCAGTAAGCCTTTTGCTCTAGTTCTACGGGCAAATGACAGGCCTTCCCGAAGTCGAGTCTGTATGGAGACATTCCAATGGGAGTCTTGAATGCAGTGCGGTATGCCCATAAAGCATCATTGAGCTTACGTGACCAATCTTTGCGAGTTGTCCCCACAGTGGCCTCGAGTATGTGTTTAATTTCGCAGTTTGAGACCTCGGCTTGACCACTGGTTTGGGGATGGTAAGGCATCCCGATCTTGTGGAGAATCCCATTTTTGCTCATAAGATTTGCAAATGCTTTATTAACAAAATGGGTTCCTCCATCTGATATGATCACCCTGGGTACACCAAATCTATTGAAAATGTTATTTTTCAAAAATTTGACGACCTGGTTGCCATCATTGGTTGGCAGTGCAACGGCCTCAACCCACTTGGAAACGTAATCGACAGCTACCAAGATGTAATGGTTCCCATCAGATGTCGGGAATGGTCCCATGAAGTCAATACCCCATACATCGAAAATCTCGAGAGTGAGAATTCCTTGTTGTGGCATCTCATCCCTCTTGGAGATATTCCCTAGTCTTTGGCATCTGTCGCAAGCTTTAACAAACGCTTTGCAATCCTCGTAAACGGTAGGCCAATAAAAACCGCACTCGAGCACCTTATGGGCTGTTCGAATGGGGCCATGGTGACCTCCATATTCCGATTCATGGCATTTCTTAGCGATTTGATAAGCCTCGTGCTCAGTTACACATCGTCTAATAATCGAATTTGCACAATGCTTGAAGAGATAAGGATCTTCCCAGAAGTAGTTAACTACCTCTCGGTTGAACCTCGCTTTGTGGCCCCTGCTTTGAAATGGTGGAATTATTCCGCATGCTAAAAAGTTAGCAATATCGGAAAACCACGGACAAGTTTGATCATGAAGATGCAAGGCAAACAGTTGCTCGTCCGGAAAATTCTCATTTACGGCAAGCTCATTTTTATCGTTTTCTAGTCGAGACAAATGATCAGCAGCACCATTGTCTCTGCCTTTTCTGTCTTTTATTATAATGTTGAATTCTTGCAGCAAAAGTACCCACCTGATTAATCGAGGTTTGGCGTCTTGTTTGCTAAACAAGTATCTCAGTCCAGAGTGATCTGTGTACACTGTGGTTTTCGTACCAATAAGATATTGTCTGAATTTATCAAACGCAAAAACCACAGCATACATCTCCTTCTCCGTGGTGGTGTAGTTCATTTGGGCCTCATTCAGGGCATGACTTGCGTAATGAATTACGCAGTGCTTCCCTTCCTTATGTTGCCCAAGAACTGCACCCACGGCGAGATCACTTGCATCACACATTACCTCGAAAGGCATTGACCAATCGGGTGGTTGCACTATTGGAGCATAAATCAACATCTCTTTGAGCGTGTCAAAGGCTTGAACACACGCTTCATTTATTACGAAAGAATTTTCTTTACAAAGCAAGTTAGTGAGCGGCTTGGCAATTTTAGAAAAGTCTTTAATGAATCTCCGGTAGAAACCGGCATGCCCTAAGAAACTCCTAACTGCTTTTATTGAATTAGGCAATGGTAGGTTTGAGATGACTGAGACCTTAGCCCTGTCGACTTCGATGCCTGCGCGCGAGATGCGGTGACCTAACACTATTCCTTCGGTGACCATGAAATGGCACTTCTCCCAGTTCAAAACTAGGTTGGTGTCCTCACATCTTTTCAAAATTTGTGCAAGATTAGTCAAGCATTCATCAAAAGTATCTCCATACACAGAGAAGTCATCCATGAAAACTTCAATGCATTTTTCGATAAATTCTGAGAAAATTGACATCATGCATCTTTGAAATGTGGCAGGCGCATTACAAAGTCCAAAAGGCATGCGCCTGTACGCAAAAGTTCCATATGGGCAAGTGAATGTGGTCTTGTCGTGATCCTCGCTAGCTATTACAATCTGATTATAGCCAGAGTACCCATCCAAAAAGCAATAGAACTCCCTTCCGGCCAACCGTTCTAGCATCTGATCAATGAATGGCAAGGGGAAATGATCCTTCCTGGTAGCGGTATTGAGCTTCCGGTAGTCGATGCAAACTCTCCAACCGGTCACTGGACGCGTCGCCACTTCTTCTCCTTGCTCATTAGTCGTTACACAGATCCCCCCACGTTTCGGTACGACCTGCACTGGGCTAACCCATTTGCTATCAGAGATAGGATAGATGATACCAGCATCTAAGAGCTTGATAACTTCTTTCCTTACCACTTCCTGCATATGGGGGTTCAGACGCCTTTGTGGTTGCCTTGAGGGCTTGTACTCCTCTTCCATTAAAATTCTGTGCATGCAAACAGAGGGGCTTATTCCTTTTATATCAGAAATGGTCCATCCGATTGCATGTACATATTTCTTTAGAATGTCTACCAGAGCTTTTTCTTGTTCTTGTGTCAGCTTGGCAGACACAATCACCGGTAATCTTTTATGTTCAGCGAGAAAGACGTACTTAAGATGTTCCGGAAGTGTTTTAAGTTCAAGCTCTGGTGGGCATTCAACGGAAGGTAGTAGTTTGCGAGAAATGGATGGGAGAGAGAGATCATATTTACCTTCAGGATCCTGTGTCAGTACAGGATCCACTTCCTCCTCAGCGGTGCTTTCCTCTTCCTCCGGGATGAACTCAACCCCATCGAATTCTTCAAGGTCCCCAGAGATAGGGTCTTCGAAGTGGACAGCGTTGCAGCTCCTTGGTTGCTCCGCACCTTCAGGCTTCAGTACCTGTTTTGAAACTTTGTTTGGCTCATCAGTCACAGAGTTTATGCTCTCATCCTCACTCCTACTTTCTATTACATCAAATATGGAACAAGATCCCTCATCCGGAAACTTCTGCAGCTGTTCCATGTCAAAGGTGATTTCTTTGTCATCGACCCTCAATGTGACTCTTCCAGATTTGGCATCGATAAGTGCACCGCCAGTGGCCAGAAACGGGCGTCCCAGGATAAGTGGCATTTCAGAGTCCTCTTCGATGTCGAGGATGATGAAGTCAACCGGGAAAAGAACTTGACCGGTTCTGACTACCACATCCTTGAGGATTCCTACGGGCTTTGTGATTGATCTGTCTGCAAGCTGCAACTTCATCTTAACTGGTTCAATCTCCCCGAGCCTTAGGCGAATTGCCATGGCTAAGGGCATCACATTGATGCTGGATCCTAGATCACATAACCCCATGCTCACTTTGACCTTCTGATAATGGCCAAAAATGACCATTATTTTCAATCCATTTCCGTGTCTTAAACGGGCATTTGATCGCATTCCGGTCTTACATTAAGTAAGAAAGCAGTCGAATTAGACTAATTTATGCATAATTGTAAATAATAAGCTGGTGTGAAAAAGACATAAATATGTAATTTTATTACATATTTATGTTAGAAAAATCCAAAAACATGAGAAAAAGAAAAGGAAACAAAAAGATGGGAAAAAGATAGAAAAGCCCACAAAAAGAACATTTTCGGCCCATCTGGCCCAATTCAGCAGGCCCAGGAAGACCTTTGTCGCGGAAGCCCCCTGGCGCGATGGCATGTTCCGCGACAAAGGCATGTTCCGCGACCAAGTGGCCCTGATGAAGAAGAGACCAGCCAAAGCCCCTGGCGCGATACCTTTGTCGCGATGCCCTGCTCCGCGACAAAGGTACATTCCGCGACCAAGATACATTTTTTAGAGACACAAGACCCAGTCGAGAAGCTTTGCCACATGCAGTGTATTCCGCGACCAAACTTGGTGCTCCGAGACAAAGCTGTGATGTGTGTGATGTCTTAAGACACAATGGGCTAGAATCAAGGCCCATGGGCTTAGGGTTACACCTCTATAAATATGAGGTGTCTCCCATGAGCTAAAAAGTTGGTTGGAATTTTTGTTGATTAGAAGTTCTTGAAGGCAAGGCAGTAGGAGTTCTCTCTTAGGTAGAGTAGTTTAGGTTTATTTTCATGTATTATTTAATTTTTGTTCTTAGTTTAGCTTAGTTTAGTGTTTTACTGTTCACAGTGCTTAGATAGCCATTTTTACACTATGTTTTGGTTTCAAAACTCTTGTTTTAGGGTTTGTAATACCCAAACAATGGGTATTAACAATACCTCTTCAATAATATGGGAAAACATTCATCATTTGTGTCCCAAATCATGAAATGGGTCTCACACCCCATGGATTTATGCTTTCTTTTTCATTTTGGGGTCATTTGACCCCCATTTTGTTATTTTTATGTTTACTGTTGGCATATTATGGATAATGTTGTGTGGATGTGTGATCAAACCCTAGATTAGGATTCCTGCTTTATTTTAATATCCTGCCCTTCCTTGTTATTTTTGTTTAAGCATGTTCTTCTTTATTTTGAATGTTTCTTGCTTATTTTTAGCTTAGAATAGCTTTTTGATCTGAAATAGGGTGAGATCACGCTGTTTGCATGCCACTGTTCATTTCTGCTTTTTCTGACTTTTGTCCTGAACCACCTTGGGCGCCAACCGCCTTCTGGCGCGGAACCACGTTCCGCGACAGAGTGGCTGTTCCGCGACCAAGGTGTTTCAAGACACTTGTCTCCATAATTTAAAACCCTTTGTCGCGGAATACCTTGTCGCGGAGCCACGTTCCGCGACAAAACTGTCCATGCATAGCGACAAAGGAGCCAAACTCTTGCATTTTGTCTTCATGGCTTCTTGTCGCGGAATCATCTTGTCGCGGAGCCACGTTCCGCGACAAAATCCCATTCTGAGACAGAAAAATTATGCCATGTTCCTTGACTTTTGAACACCTTGTCGCGGAATACCTTGTCGCGGAACCACGTTCCGCGACAAAATTTCCATGCATAGCGACAAGGGTTCAAATGCCTTAGAATTTTCTGAAAACACTTTGTCGCGATGTCACCCTTGTCGCGGAACCACGTTCCGCGACAAAATCTCACATAGCGACAAAAAGGCGTTATGCTGCCAAAAATTCTAAAAACTTGTCGGGATGTCCATGTCGCGGATCTCGGTCCGCGACAGAATTTATGATATCGCGACAAGGGTTCCTCTCTCTCTATTTGATCTCAAACAAATTTCATTCTCTCCCTATTTTATATTGCAACACTCACATCATAGCCCCACGGGTTAGGATGTAACATTCTGGAATTGCAATATAGGGTGTTATGCTGCCCAAATTTTGATTCTCCATTTGCATCACTTAACTGATTGAACCCTTGACTCATTAATGATTAAAAATTGAGATTAGCAATAATCACTCTTCAATAATCATCATGATTAAAGGACCTTTGTTCAATTGCCATTAAAACACTCTTGTATAAACAAAATCTCGATGGCTTAAACAGATAATCTGGACTGTAATTAATTATGGTAGGAAGGATTATTTAAGACCATCACATGTGGACCCAATCCACAACCTTGCATGAGAAACCAATGTCTCTCATACAATGAATCCTCTTTTGTTTCTTATTTATTTTTGTCTTTGTGTGTTGTGTGGAACCATTAGTAAAGAATACATCAGACTAACGTTGGCGGGTACTCCCTCATGGATAACTAGCTCGTATTCTGGGTATTAGTTACTAATTGTTATTTTGCATGGTCTGAATGGCTGTCAGTGGAAGCCTTGGCGGTTCGCCCATCCGGGGTTATAATAGCTGCTCGACTGACTCCCATCCAGATACAGTTTTATTTTTTTATTATCTTAATTTCCAAACCTGAATCCCAATCCGTACTGGGAGTCAGTTGGCATCAGTCAATGCCAACTGATGATCATTATAGAAGGGAAGCATGTAGGTTTTTATCCGAATTCACAGACAGTGGAGGCCCAACTGGTGTTGACACCACCATTATAGGGTCTAAGCTGTCTAAATTCGCTCCATCCGAGTGATTGGGAAATTGGACAGTAGATGTTTACAGTCCACCTGATTACTCTGCCATTACTTTGGTCCCTTGACCACTTCATTCTGTGTTTCACCTTCTGTCTAGACCCGCATTTATATTTTGGGTCAATTAATTTTACACTTCCATATATCCTTATGCATGATAATATTATATACTGTTGTGGTCTGTAATTATTTTGGGATCCTTCCCTTGGACAATAGAAGTCTAGATCTTAAACAGATATTGCCTTATAAACTTCCAACAAAAACCTCTTTATAAAATCCGGATCTGAGTAAGGGATAAATTCATCAGTTATGACTAATTCATATTCTATCAAGGGTTATATTTTGGGAAACTAAGAAGCAGATTCAGCGATTAGGTCTCGCCTAGACTGAAAGGGTCTGTGTTTTAACTGAGAGTCTAGTACCTGACAGGGAATGATTTTCAAATCCATTATTTTCCAAAATTGCTGGTTGATGGAAATGTAAGATTAAGTGCTACACCGAGATGGGGTCCACTTGGATTCAAATACAGTGTAGTAAATAATCTTAGAGGAACATCATTCAGGCCTTGGTTATTTTCCAAGATAGGGTTGAGTTTTCTTTCAACTGCTATCTTCTTCTGCCAAAGCCTACTTTTGAGTCCTGAGTGAGTGCATCCGGAACGAACTAATTTATTAGTTCGTTTCATTAGTTTGTATCTCATAATCACCCGGAAGGAAGTGAACACACTAGTGGTTCACTGAGAGCCGGGAATTCTTGATCCATGCTCCTTCATTCTGACGGGGAGCTGTCTTTTACTACCAGGGTCAGATTTTCAAAACCTCCGAGTGATAGGATTTTAAATGCTTTCTTTACCGCTTTCTTTTAACCGCTTTCATTAGAGGTCACTCGGTTGTATTGAGAGTTGTGTAACTGCTACTAGGATCGACAGTTAAGGGATAGTTTAGGGCTTGATTCAAATCTTTGGGTGTGACATGGGAGAATGATAGTGGTACTTGGCATTTCAATAAATGATGTGTCGGGTGTTGCTTTTCCACCACAGATGAAGTAACATACCCAGGCCAGGGCAGTTACGAATCCGTGGTATCTTAGAATTTGAGGTCTTAAGAACATGTAAACTCATACTGCAAGTACCTGTCTATTAAAGGGAAAGCCTTATTGAGAGCATGAGAATTAGCTATCTGATAGAATTATCCCAAACAAAGATCTGCGTATGAAAATGGAAGTTTAACATTGCTGTATCTCACTCTTGTCCAATTTTCATTCTTTCCTTCCTGTCCTTTCTGTCTACATTGTGACTCAACTTCACGGTTGGCACAATGATCCTTTTCCCTGCTTTCATAGATAATGTTTACCGCATTCCTAGAATAATTCTTATCCGCTTTCTAGAATAGATTTATTTACTTTGTAGATTAATTTAACTGCTTTCTAGATCTAATTTACATTCATGTCAGTAGTTATTAATCATCTTTCAAACCTATTGAGCAATACGAATGGAAAATCTAGTAAAACGACGTGGGACCTGCTTCTATCGCACATCCTCCAGTGAACGATCCGGTCTTACTATAAATTACTGCAATTTTTGACACCGTGCGCTTTCGGGAGCACAGTTTCTTAACTCCGAGCAATAAAAACATGACTACGTATAAATATATCCCTAATCACAACACCGCCATCATAAATTGGTTTCATTAAATAAAACCTAAACCAGGATCACGAATTTTCAGAAAATACTCATGTAGTGGGAGCCAGTCAAAAGTTTCATGGCAGGAAATCTTATGGCAAGAATTGATGAGAAGTATCATGGCATATTTGCCGGGGATCCTCAATGTGACAGGCTGAAGGTCAATCTATCCCGGCTATGCCATGAGATTTGTCAACATTTCATGACAGAGAGGACCACAGCGCCATTTGAAACCAAAGCACCATACTTGAGTAATAAAAAGACTAATAATCTTGATATATCCCTAAACCCTTTCCCGTGAATCATAACGCTTTTCATTTAATAAATCTAACCTGGTATAATTTTAGCAAAAGCTCGAGTTAACGAAACTTGTCAAAAGTTTCATGGCGCCGTTGCCGGGGAGGATGCAGCGCCGTTTTATTTAGAGAATTACGTTCCTCATTGCTCCTAGAGTAGCCTATACATATAAATTATAAATATTCACCTTCAGAACCACTTCTAACCTGGGGATTGTACAGGTACTGTCATTATTGAAGCCGTTGTTCTATGCAAAGGAGGAAGCAGACGCCAGCCGAGATCCCGTTTAATTCCGAGATAGAAAAGACAGCTCGACGTCTTAGGGCGGAGACTAAACGAAGAAGGGAACGGGAACGACAGGCATTACTTTCGCCAAGCACCAGCAGCGATATTTCTGAAATGGCAAACCCTGACATCCCACCAATCATTCAACCCAATCCCCCACTTCACAACATTGAGGAAGACCCCGAAGATGCTGATCATGATGATTTGGATGATCCCCCCCCCCCAGATCATACAAGGAGGTGGGAATCCACCAAACATGGACCAGCAGCACTTCGAGGCACCCCCTCCCAACCCGAACCAAAACCTACCAAACAACCAAAACCAACCAAATCAGCAAAATTTCCCAAACCAACAGAATCAGCAATACCATAACCCCCATCAGAATCCCCCGAATCCGAATGATTTCAATGATCCGAGAAACTATTTCATGCCTCAGAACTACTACCCACAGCAGTACCAAGGCGGGCCTGAGAACAATCATCAAGCAGCAGCTGCTGCTGATTACATGCAGCCGATTTTAGAGCCATATCTGAACATTCCTGGACAAGCTCCATTCTTGGCCAGGAATTTCAAACTGAAACCGGCCCTAATCAATCTAGTCCAGAGCAACCAGTTTGCCGGAGCAAGTCATGAAGATCCCCATGATCACCTGCAAACCTTCCTAGAATTGTGTGACACGATCAAGAATCGTGATGTACCCGCGAACACTATTCGACTAAGGCTATTCCCCTTCTCTCTGACAAGCGGAGCACGAACATGGTACAAGTCACTGCCCGTAAATCAGAAGTCTACATGGGAAGATGTGATCAGAAACTTCTTAGCAAAATACTTCCCGGAGTCCAAGGTGGATGAATGCCGCTCCAAAATTGCGGAATTCAAGATGAAACCAGACGAGTCCTTGTATGATGCAAAGGAAAGATTCTTCAACCTACTCAGGAAGTGTCCTCAACATGGCTTCCATGACTGGGAGAGACTGAGAAAGTTCTACAGTGGTCTGACCCCAGCATGGAAATCCATGCTTGATGCTGCCGGTGGTCAACATTTGCTCTACATACCGATGGACCAAGCCTGGGCAAAGATTGAAGCCATGAGTGTAAACCGTTCTGTCCTAACTGATGATGGTAATCTCACTCCCCCTCGTGGTTTGTGTGTAGTAGGTACAGTAGAGAAGTCAGACATTGAAAAGCTTCAAGAGCAAGTGGCAGCGTTGTCTGTGAATCAAGGAGTTGGAAGTTCTGCGCAGGGACAGCAAACTGATGTAATCTGTGGACTGTGTCAAGGTGCTCATGCAACTGACACATGCGAGCAAATCACAGCTGAGAGCTGTAACTATGCAGGAGCTTTTCCAAATAGACACCCGAATTTGTCTTATTCAAACAACAACGCCTTAAACTCACATCTCTTGAATAAGCCACAGCAACAGCAGTTCAACCCTCAGCAGAATCAGGGATTCAATCAGAACAGGGGCCAACATTTTCAGAATCCAGGTTTCCAACCTCAGATCCAGCAGAGGCCACCTCAGAATTTCCAGAACTTTCAGCCCAATCAGAGTTTCCAGCCTCAGTTTGTCCCAAACCAAGGCCAGTGGAATCAGAATCAGCATCAAAATCAGAATCAGAATCTAAAGCCTCCTTCAAGGCTTGAGAATCTGATGACTGATTTCATCACTAGTCAGAAAGAGATCAACAATCAACTGCAGGCCTCCATCAGAAATGTGGAGACCCAAGTTACAAAGATGGCTAATGAGATGCAGAAAAGGGACATAGGAACATTGCCTAGCACTGCGGAAAAGAACCCGCAATGCAAGGCAATAACCTTGAAATCTGGAAGAGTACTAGCTGGACCAAAGGGAGCGGATACTGGAGCGGAATTTGAAGAGGATGATATTGTTGACAATGCTGGTAAGGAAGCTGATCATGGGAACGAAGCAGAAAAAGAGACAGCCGAATTGCAGACTGAAGCTGCGCCTGAAACGGCTGAAACAGATAAGGGTACAGGTGAAGGTACAACTTCCTTCCCTTCACCACCAAAAATTGCTAATAACAAGTACATGCCCATGATTCCTTATCCTGCGCGGCTTAAAAATAAAGAACATGATCTTAAATTCAAGAAATTTCTGCAACGATTAAAGTCTGTAGAGATAACCATTCCTCTCACAGAAATGATTTCCGAAATGCCCATCTATGCTAAGTTCTTGAAAGAATTGATTTCAGGAAAAAGGCAGGTTGAGCAGGAAGAGGTAATTATTCTCAACAGCACATGCAGTGCCATCGTTCAGAGGAGAATGCCTGAAAAGAAAGAGGACCCCGGATGTTGCACACTTCCAGTACAATTCGGAAAGGCCAAAGTGAGTATGGGGCTTTGTGATTTAGGATCAAGCATCAATGTGATGCCACTAGCTATGGCTGTTCGCCTCAAGCTTGGAGAAATTCAACCGGTCAAGATGAGATTGCAACTTGCAGACAGATCGATCACTCAGCCCGTCGGAATCCTCAAGGATGTTGTGGTCAAAACCGGGCAGGTTCTTTTCCCGGTCGACTTCATCGTCCTCGACATTGAAGAGGATTCTGAAATGCCGCTTATCCTTGGACGCCCATTTCTAGCCACTGGTGGTGCACTGATTGACGCTAAATCCGGAAAAGTCACCTTAAGGGTCGATGGCGAGGAGATCATCTTTGATATGGAGAAATTGCAGAAATTTCCGAATGACAGTTCTTGTTTCTCATTTGAAAATGTAATAGTTAGGGAAGAGCTTGACTCTGAACTTGATTGTGAAATGATGCTGGATGAACCATCAAAGCAGGTACTAAAGCCTGCTGGCGTGGAGCACAAAGAATGCAAAGCCGTTCACTTCGCCGATCCCGAAACAGGGGATTTGGAGGACTTTGACGGCATCGACTTCCATGATGACGCCAACCAAGAGGAGGAAGAGGATCCTGTACTGATGCAGGATCCCGAAGGTAAATCTGTTCTCCCACTACCAAATTCTCGCAAACTACTCCCTTCCGTTGAATGTCCACCAGAGCTTGAACTTAAAACATTACCCGATCATCTCAAGTACGCGTTTCTCGCAGAACATAAAAAGCTACCCGTGATTGTTTCGGCTAAGCTCTCCCAAGAGCAAGAAAATGCTCTGGTGGACGTTCTTAAGAAACATGTACATGCAATAGGTTGGACCATTTCTGATATAAAAGGAATAAGCCCTTCTATTTGCATGCACAGGATTCTAATGGAAGAAGAGTTTAAACCCTCCCGTCAACCTCAGAGGCGATTGAACCCCCTTATGCAGGAAGTGGTAAGGAAATAATTTATCAAGCTCTTAGATGCTGGTATAATCTATCCTATCTCTGATAGCAAATGGGTTAGCCCAGTGCAGGTCGTACCCAAGCGAGGAGGGATGTGCATAACCAAGAATGAGCAAGGAGAAGAGGTTGCAACCAGGCCTGTCACCGGATGGAGAGTTTGTATCGATTACCGGAAGCTGAACGAGGCCACACGCAAGGACCATTTTCCATTGCCATTCATTGATCAGATGCTTGAGAGGTTGGCAGGGAGAGAGTTTTATTGCTTTTTGGATGGTTATTCTGGTTATAATCAGATTGTTATTTCCAGTGAAGACCATGATAAAACCACTTTTACTTGCCCGTACGGCACTTTTGCCTATCGACGGATGCCTTTTGGTTTGTGCAATGCACCTGCTACTTTTCAAAGATGCATGATGTCTATTTTCTCTGAATTTATCGAAAAATGCATTGAGGTCTTCATGGATGACTTCTCTGTATATGGAGATACGTTCGAAGATTGTTTGACCAATCTTGCTAAGATTTTAAAGAGGTGTGAAGACACTAACTTGGTTTTGAATTGGGAAAAGTGCCATTTTATGGTCACTGAGGGCATAGTGCTAGGTCATCGCATTTCTCGTGCAGGCATTGAAGTTGATCCAGCCAAAGTTTCCATCATTTCAAATCTCCCTCTTCCTAACTCGATCAAATCAGTTAGGAGCTTCTTAGGGCATGCCGGTTTTTACCGGCGATTCATTAAGGATTTCTCTAAAATTGCCAAGCCGCTCACTAATCTGCTTTGTAAAGAAAATCCTTTCTTAATAAATGAAGCGTGTGTCCAAGCCTTTGACACGCTCAAGAAGATGTTGGTTTCTGCACCGATAGTGCAACCACCCGATTGGTCACTGCCTTTCGAGGTAATGTGCGATGCTAGTGGTCTCGCCGTAGGCGCAGTTCTTGGACAACATAAGGATGGGAGACATTGCGTAATTCATTACGCAAGTCATGCCCTGAATGAAGCCCAAGTTAACTACACCACAACGGAGAAAGAGATGTATGCTGTAGTCTTCGCGTTTGACAAGTTCAGACAGTACCTGATAGGTACAAAGACCATAGTATACACTGATCATACAGCATTGAGATACTTGTTTAGCAAACAAGATGCAAAACCTCGATTAATCAGGTGGGTACTTCTGTTGCAAGAATTCGACATCATAATAAAAGATAGGCGAGGTCGAGATAATGGTGCTGCTGACCACTTATCTCGATTAGATAATGATAAAAAGGAAAAAGCCGTCAATGAAGATTTCCCGGACGAACAGTTGTTCGCGTTGCACCTGCATAATCAAGCTTGTCCATGGTTTTCCGACATCGCTAACTTCTTGGCATGCGGAATAACCCCCCAGTTTTCGAACTATCATCAGAGGAATAAGTTCAGACGAGATGTATTAAGTTACTTCTGGGAAGAACCTTATCTCTTCAAACACTGCCCTGATTTAATAATCAGGCGATGTGTGACCGAGCATGAAGCTTATCAAATTGTCAGAAAATGCCATGAATCAGAATATGGAGGTCACCATGGTCCCGCTCGAACGGCCCACAAGGTCCTCGAATGTGGATTTTATTGGCCTCACATCTATGAGGATTGCAGGACATTTGTTAAGGGCTGTGACAGATGCCAAAGATTAGGAAACATTTCCAAGAGGGATGAGATGCCTCAAAAGGGGATTCTCACACTTGAGATCTTTGATGTATGGGGCATTGACTTCATGGGACCGTTTCCACCATCTGGTGGAAACTACTATATCTTGGTAGCTGTCGATTACGTATCCAAATGGGTCGAGGCTGTCGCATTACCAACCAATGATGGTAGCCAAGTCATCAAGTTCCTCAAGAACAACATTTTCAGTCGATTTGGCGTACCTAGGGTGGTGATATCTGATGGAGGAACACACTTTATTAATAAAGGTTTTGAAACTTTAATGAGTAAAAATGGGATCCTCCATAAGATAGGCACGCCTTACCATCCTCAGACTAGTGGTCAAGTCGAAGTATCCAATCGCGAAATCAAACACATACTCGAAGCCACTGTCAGGATAACCCGTAAGGATTGGGCACGTAAGCTCAATGATGCTCTATGGGCATACCGCACAGCATATAAGACTCCCATCGGGATGTCTCCATATAGGCTGGTCTTCGGAAAAGCCTGTCATTTGCCTGTAGAGCTAGAGCATAAAGCTTACTGGGCCGTTAAAACGCTTAACTTCGATCCGAAAGTTGCTCAGAGCAAACGTAAGTTGGACCTCAATGAAATTGAGGAAATACGAGCGCAAGCTTATGAAAGCTCTCGAATTTACAAGGAGCGGACCCAGAAGTTGCACGATCGCCGGATCAAACCTAAGTATTTTTATGTTGGTCAGCATGTGCTATTGTTCAATACTAGGTTGAAGCTGTTCCCCGGAAAGCTCAAATCTAGATGGGAAGGACCACATGAAGTACTAGAGGTATTCAAAAATGGAGCTGTCAGGATTCGAACTGGCAGGGGCGATATAGTGGTGAATGGACAACGATTAAAAGAGTACCTTGGACAGTTCGATCCGGAGAAAGAAAGCCAAGCAGTGGCAGACCCGGCTTACACTCAATAAGAAACAGCATTTAAAAACACAAAAATTTTAGTTTATATATATATATAATAGTATATATTTACAGTACTTATTTCATGACGAGCAAGTACCCAAATATCAATTAAACATTTAGAGTACTAAGACTCTAAATGTGAGGATGTTGATATTTGGAGAAAATCTAATGCGTCTTATTTGTCTGTCTTGCAGAAGTTCGGAACCACCAAAAAGAGGAGCAGATAAGAGTAACATGGAAAAACCAGGTTCTTGGTTGGATTAGTTCTATAAATCTGAGAAAATGTTTTCGGGAATTGAGGAAATTCAAGACCCGAAATAAAATTCACAGATAAAATGGAACTGACCCAACCTAATTTTATGCAAGTGGATTGTTTAATTTTCAGCCCAGTTGAATTTACTTGGACTGAATTTATTCAGCCCAAATCAAATAAAATGGATGCAGGCCCAATACCACACTCGGGCCCAGTCCAAGAAAATTTGAAAATTCAAAAATTCTTTGTCGCGGAAGGTCCTTTGTCGCGATGTCATGCATCGCGACCAGACCCTGTTCCACGACAAACTCCCTTTTCCCTCTTAACCCTTCCCCACATCGTGTCGCGATGCACCTTGTCGCGGAGCATGACTCCGCGACCAAGCCCTGCTCCGCGACACAACCTGCGTTGACTGTCTCCATACTGAACTTTGTCGCGATGGCCTTGTCGCGGAGCATGACTCCGCGACCAAACCTCAACTCCACGACCTCTCTAATGTCGCTATGCCTTGTCGCGGAACCTTGTTCCGCGACAAAGTCTCGGATTCCGCGACAAAAGTTCAAGTATTTATACCCCCCCACCCCCTCCAGTTTCTTTTCACCTTCCTCCTGTCATTTCAACTTCTTTCAGTTTCTTCATCTTCTTTTCCCCCATTTTTCTCTCATCCGAACGAACACCACGTGTTCTTCGCAACCTTATCACTCCTTTTCTAGTGGAAACTATGGACCGATTTCATGGACTCCTCCCAAACCTTGGACCCGTGCCTAGACCCGAGCCAAGGAGGGGAGGGTAAACCCACTTTTCCCACCTGTCCATGGCCTCTATCGAACTCTTTGGCTTCTTTTTCTTATTTTTGGGTTGAGAATGACATAATGTGGTTTGTGTGAGTTTCTGTTTTCTTTGTTTTTCGATTTTGAATGCTCTCGGTTTTAAGGAGCTCTTTGAAGTCCTTTCGAAACCCTTAAAAACCTACTTGAGAGCTTGTTTTAAAACTGTTAATAGATAAGATTTTTGAAGGTTTAAAAACTGGAAAGAACAAACTGATGAACATTTGGGTATTGTTTTGAATATCTTGATGTTATTGGTTTGATTGATCTTGATGTGATGTGCAGTGTTATTTTGGTGTAATAAAAGAGGTAAGATCTTTTTGGGCACATTTGTTCCCATGTTAGAAATCTCATGGGAATAAATGTTTGTTTGTTTATGGAAACATAGTACAAACACCCAATAGGAAGCTTCCACTTTTAATAAAAGCAACTTTTAGAAAAAGACAAAAAGAGTTATTTTTGTTTAATGTTTGACTTGAGTCTTTTGTTCCCAATGGAACACTGGTGTGAGTAAGATAGCAGTATTTTTGTCACCCAACTGCTATCCTTTTCAAAAATCCAAAATGGGACCACTCACATCCCACTTTTGTTGAATAAAACAAGTCAACCATTTTTAAAATTAAAAATAGTGTTTGCAAATTTTTGGATGCTTTAACTGTCCAAACAGTCCAAGATATCCAGAAACAGCAGATCCGTTCCGCCACGTCTTCATTGCACATTCCAATATTCGAGCATTCCATTTCCATCTATCCATCTCATTCCACTTCCAACAAGTGTCTCGGACTTGTTTAATAAAACTGAAAACTTTTGGGCCCAATGGCCCATTAAAAAGATTTTAGGCCCAATGGCCAATTTTATTTTATTTTGGGCTCTTTAGCCCATTTAAAACCAAATATTATTTACCTATGCTTTAAATCAAAATTCAAGTCAGAAATTTAATAATCTCACATCTAGAGCAAAGCTCTAAATGTGAGGATGTTGGTTTCTGAACTTGAATAATTTCTGAAAATTATATAAAAATTGGATTCATTATTTCTATCTTTTCAGGGACAATCTTCCAAACCCAGACCCTGCGCCCGAAGGAACCCATCTGCTGGACTTACCCCTCGAACTCCTTGGTGAAATCCTCTCTCGTATAGGAGAGGATGACATCAGTGAAGTCTTCAAGGCACAGCGAACCTGCAAGAAATTCAGGGATGCCGGGAACCTCTCCATCGTCTACAAACGATGCGAGGTCAACTCATCCACTATAAAGAGAAGGCGGGAGTACTATCGTTGGGAGAAGCGGAGATTCCTTCGGACATGCGACCAGGCTGGAAACCACAATCTCCAAATCATTCCAGCAATGATGGCATTCGCAGAAGAGAAAGAAGAGCAAGCCTATGAACTGCTACGCCTGGGGATTGAGGACAATCATAAAGCGACAATCTTTGCCTACGGGTTGATGCTCATGAGCAGGGAGGACGCAGGGCAGGTCGAGCAGGGAATCAGGATGATTGACAGGATAGTGACAAGTTGGTCAGTCTTCCAAGACACATCCGTCAATGTCCTCGAATGGATGGTTGACCAACCAGACACCCCATTCCTATGGGCTGATCAGGAAGGCAGAGTTTACTGCCCCAGGGATCATGAGGCCATAACAGACCTCAATGATTGGTGTCTGCGGTGTGAGCTATCCAGCTATCTCCACTGGGCCAGATACATGTTTTGAAAGGAAGAAGGATGAATCCGAATTTACCTTGCTTTCTCTTAATTCTGCACTAGTAGTAGTATCTTACAAGGGATTCCTCCTTTTGTGTGTGCAGGTTTGTATTAACTGCACGAGATTCCCTTGCATCGGTTGTATTTAATTGCTTTCCCTAAAATTGGAACTCAGTCTTTGAGACCACTAAACAATTCTTTACTGCTTTCCTTTTAAAAGATGTCTGCACAGTCCGAGATGAATAAGTGACTGTCAGGCCAAAAATATGCTGTTGACATACTCAGTATGTCAGCAGTGCCTCTTTACTGCTTTCAATTAAATAACCAGCAAAAATATGCATAAACTTGCTCTAAATTCACAGGTTGAATTTAGGCTTGTGATTAAATTTTCAAACTTTTAAATTGGGATAATATAATTGAAGACATGCATGAAATGAATTTCTGAGATTTTGAGCTATAAAAATTTAATGATGCGATCAGCTTATTGGGTAATAAATCTGCATGTTAGAGATTTCGATTAAATAAATTGTTAGGATTAAGCTTGGATTAAATTTGAGAATATTGTATGACATGAATCAACCCAACCTTGTGAGATTTGAGCCATGAGTCACTTTTACTCATTCATTTTCTTTGATGTGTGAATCATTTTGATTAAAGGAAACTAGAACTTGCGATTGGGACCGATTCAAGACCATGCCATATTCCCAAAATCGAGCATATGATCGAGGCACCTAGAAAACCCAAATTTTTTGGCCTTCGTTTGAAATCCAAACCCAAAAATATTTCCCTTTAGGATTAACCAATTTGAGCCTATAAGCCTAATTTTTCTTTGAAACCCTCTATATTATTCCTAGCCTTACAAAAAGACCAAGAAATTCAAACCCAAGTGTGCAAGGATGAATTCTATCAAGGCATTACAATTTTTGATCATCAATGAAAACTATAAATCGGTATTCTATAAACCGATTCAAAAAAAAAAAAAAAAAAAAAAAAAGTTGTTGAATTTCATTCAACATCAATAAATTGCGAATGACAAGCAATTAGACAATAGTCTAATGTCATGCAAAAGAAAACCAAAAAGATAGAAACATTGATGATCATAAATTTTAAATATAAATGCCAAGTTATGATGGAATTAATTCTTGCCACTTCTTAGCCCAATAATTCCCCTTTCCCACCTAATGTTACAACCGTATGCCCCGTTATAACCCTTAAATAAGACCTCGTGATCTCGATTTGAAGAAATGAGCCGGTGGCGAGTTGGTCTGATTGCAAGCATATGGGAGAATTTAATTAAATTTGATTTTGAGCGTTCATGATTAAACCCCAATTGAGAGTGAGTGAATTTTCCGATTCTCTTATAAGCGAGGCTCTGTTTCATTAAGAATGCTCATGTCATGCCTTAATTCTAATTTTTAATATTTGCATCTTTCAAACATAATATTCATGAAGGATTGATAATAATGTTTGATTTGTAGGCCCGATATAGTGAGCAAGTATCATTTCATTAAACACTGCAATCAAGGGAATTTAATACTTGTAGTTTTTGATTGTCTTATCCCAATCC
Organism: Hygrophila difformis; assembly: GCA_030278955.1. Lineage (NCBI taxonomy): Eukaryota > Viridiplantae > Streptophyta > Magnoliopsida > Lamiales > Acanthaceae > Hygrophila > Hygrophila difformis. The sequence goes on along the minus strand of JAOANR010000013.1, from coordinate 31,172,912 downwards.
AAAAAGAATGTGATTTTTGAAGCCACGAAAATGAATTGACCATGTAGAGTCCGTGTTCTTAGGAACATTGACTCTGACTGCTCGGGGACGATCAGTATTAAATGTGAGGATGTTGATAATGGCCAAAAATGACCATTATTTTCAATCCATTTCCGTGTCTTAAACGGGCATTTGATCGCATTCCGGTCTTACATTAAGTAAGAAAGCAATCGAATTAGACTAATTTATGCATAATTGTAAATAATAAGCTGGTGTGAAAAAGACATAAATATGTAATTTTATTACATATTTATGTTAGAAAAATCCAAAAACATGAGAAAAAGAAAAGGAAACAAAAAGATGGGAAAAAGATAGAAAAGCCCACAAAAAGAACATTTTCGGCCCATCTGGCCCAATTCAGCAGGCCCAGGAAGACCTTTGTCGCGGAAGCCCCCTGGCGCGATGGCATGTTCCGCGACAAAGGCATGTTCCGCGACCAAGTGGCCCTGATGAAGAAGAGACCAGCCAAAGCCCCTGGCGCGATACCTTTGTCGCGATGCCCTGCTCCGCGACAAAGGTCCATTCCGCGACCAAGATACATTTTTTAGAGACACAAGACCCAGTCGAGAAGCTTTGCCACATGCAGTGTATTCCGCGACCAAACTTGGTGCTCCGAGACAAAGCTGTGATGTGTGTGATGTCTTAAGACACAATGGGCTAGAATCAAGGCCCATGGGCTTAGGGTTACACCTCTATAAATATGAGGTGTCTCCCATGAGCTAAAAAGTTGGTTGGAATTTTTGTTGATTAGAAGTTCTTGAAGGCAAGGCAGTAGGAGTTCTCTCTTAGGTAGAGTAGTTTAGGTTTATTTTCATGTATTATTTAATTTTTGTTCTTAGTTTAGCTTAGTTTAGTGTTTTACTGTTCACAGTGCTTAGATAGCCATTTTTACACTATGTTTTGGTTTCAAAACTCTTGTTTTAGGGTTTGTAATACCCAAACAATGGGTATTAACAATACCTCTTCAATAATATGGGAAAACATTCATCATTTGTGTCCCAAATCATGAAATGGGTCTCACACCCCATGGATTTATGCTTTCTTTTTCATTTTGGGGTCATTTGACCCCCATTTTGTTATTTTTATGTTTACTGTTGGCATATTATGGATAATGTTGTGTGGATGTGTGATCAAACCCTAGATTAGGATTCCTGCTTTATTTTAATATCCTGCCCTTCCTTGTTATTTTTGTTTAAGCATGTTCTTCTTTATTTTGAATGTTTCTTGCTTATTTTTAGCTTAGAATAGCTTTTTGATCTGAAATAGGGTGAGATCACGCTGTTTGCATGCCACTGTTCATTTCTGCTTTTTCTGACTTTTGTCCTGAACCACCTTGGGCGCCAACCGCCTTCTGGCGCGGAACCACGTTCCGCGACAGAGTGGCTGTTCCGCGACCAAGGTGTTTCAAGACACTTGTCTCCATAATTTAAAACCCTTTGTCGCGGAATACCTTGTCGCGGAGCCACGTTCCGCGACAAAACTGTCCATGCATAGCGACAAAGGAGCCAAACTCTTGCATTTTGTCTTCATGGCTTCTTGTCGCGGAATCATCTTGTCGCGGAGCCACGTTCCGCGACAAAATCCCATTCTGAGACAGAAAAATTATGCCATGTTCCTTGACTTTTGAACACCTTGTCGCGGAATACCTTGTCGCGGAACCACGTTCCGCGACAAAATTTCCATGCATAGCGACAAGGGTTCAAATGCCTTAGAATTTTCTGAAAACACTTTGTCGCGATGTCACCCTTGTCGCGGAACCACGTTCCGCGACAAAATCTCACATAGCGACAAAGAGGCGTTATGCTGCCAAAAATTCTAAAAACTTGTCGGGATGTCCATGTCGCGGATCTCGGTCCGCGACAGAATTTATGATATCGCGACAAGGGTTCCTCTCTCTATTTGATCTCAAACAAATTTCATTCTCTCCCTATTTTATATTGCAACACTCACATCATAGCCCCACGGGTTAGGATGTAACATTCTGGAATTGCAATATAGGGTGTTATGCTGCCCAAATTTTGATTCTCCATTTGCATCACTTAACTGATTGAACCCTTGACTCATTAATGATTAAAAATTGAGATTAGCAATAATCACTCTTCAATAATCATCATGATTAAAGGACCTTTGTTCAATTGCCATTAAAACACTCTTGTATAAACAAAATCTCGATGGCTTAAACAGATAATCTGGACTGTAATTAATTATGGTAGGAAGGATTATTTAAGACCATCACATGTGGACCCAATCCACAACCTTGCATGAGAAACCAATGTCTCTCATACAATGGATCCTCTTTTGTTTCTTATTTATTTTTGTCTTTGTGTGTTGTGTGGAACCATTAGTAAAGAATACATCAGACTAACGTTGGCGGGTACTCCCTCATGGATAACTAGCTCGTATTCTGGGTATTAGTTACTAATTGTTATTTTGCATGGTCTGAATGGCTGTCAGTGGAAGCCTTGGCGGTTCGCCCATCCGGGGTTATAATAGCTGCTCGACTGACTCCCATCCAGATACAGTTTTATTTTTTTATTATCTTAATTTCCAAACCTGAATCCCAATCCGTACTGGGAGTCAGTTGGCATCAGTCAATGCCAACTGATGATCATTATAGAAGGGAAGCATGTAGGTTTTTATCCGAATTCACAGACAGTGGAGGCCCAACTGGTGTTGACACCACCATTATAGGGTCTAAGCTGTCTAAATTCGCTCCATCCGAGTGATTGGGAAATTGGACAGTAGATGTTTACAGTCCACCTGATTACTCTGCCATTACTTTGGTCCCTTGACCACTTCATTCTGTGTTTCACCTTCTGTCTAGACCCGCATTTATATTTTGGGTCAATTAATTTTACACTTCCATATATCCTTATGCATGATAATATTATATACTGTTGTGGTCTGTAATTATTTTGGGATCCTTCCCTTGGACAATAGAAGTCTAGATCTTAAACAGATATTGCCTTATAAACTTCCAACAAAAACCTCTTTATAAAATCCGGATCTGAGTAAGGGATAAATTCATCAGTTATGACTAATTCATATTCTATCAAGGGTTATATTTTGGGAAACTAAGAAGCAGATTCAGCGATTAGGTCTCGCCTAGACTGAAAGGGTCTGTGTTTTAACTGAGAGTCTAGTACCTGACAGGGAATGATTTTCAAATCCATTATTTTCCAAAATTGCTGGTTGATGGAAATGTAAGATTAAGTGCTACACCGAGATGGGGTCCACTTGGATTCAAATACAGTGTAGTAAATAATCTTAGAGGAACATCATTCAGGCCTTGGTTATTTTCCAAGATAGGGTTGAGTTTTCTTTCAACTGCTATCTTCTTCTGCCAAAGCCTACTTTTGAGTCCTGAGTGAGTGCATCCGGAACGAACTAATTTATTAGTTCGTTTCATTAGTTTGTATCTCATAATCACCCGGAAGGAAGTGAACACACTAGTGGTTCACTGAGAGCCGGGAATTCTTGATCCATGCTCCTTCATTCTGACGGGGAGCTGTCTTTTACTACCAGGGTCAGATTTTCAAAACCTCCGAGTGATAGGATTTTAAATGCTTTCTTTACCGCTTTCTTTTAACCGCTTTCATTAGAGGTCACTCGGTTGTATTGAGAGTTGTGTAACTGCTACTAGGATCGACAGTTAAGGGATAGTTTAGGGCTTGATTCAAATCTTTGGGTGTGACATGGGAGAATGATAGTGGTACTTGGCATTTCAATAAATGATGTGTCGGGTGTTGCTTTTCCACCACAGATGAAGTAACATACCCAGGCCAGGGCAGTTACGAATCCGTGGTATCTTAGAATTTGAGGTCTTAAGAACATGTAAACTCATACTGCAAGTACCTGTCTATTAAAGGGAAAGCCTTATTGAGAGCATGAGAATTAGCTATCTGATAGAATTATCCCAAACAAAGATCTGCGTATGAAAATGGAAGTTTAACATTGCTGTATCTCACTCTTGTCCAATTTTCATTCTTTCCTTCCTGTCCTTTCTGTCTACATTGTGACTCAACTTCACGGTTGGCACAATGATCCTTTTCCCTGCTTTCATAGATAATGTTTACCGCATTCCTAGAATAATTCTTATCCGCTTTCTAGAATAGATTTATTTACTTTGTAGATTAATTTAACTGCTTTCTAGATCTAATTTACATTCATGTCAGTAGTTATTAATCATCTTTCAAACCTATTGAGCAATACGAATGGAAAATCTAGTAAAACGACGTGGGACCTGCTTCTATCGCACATCCTCCAGTGAACGATCCGGTCTTACTATAAATTACTGCAATTTTTGACACCGTGCGCTTTCGGGAGCACAGTTTCTTAACTCCGAGCAATAAAAACATGACTACGTATAAATATATCCCTAATCACAACACCGCCATCATAAATTGGTTTCATTAAATAAAACCTAAACCAGGATCACGAATTTTCAGAAAATACTCATGTAGTGGGAGCCAGTCAAAAGTTTCATGGCAGGAAATCTTATGGCAAGAATTGATGAGAAGTATCATGGCATATTTGCCGGGGATCCTCAGTGTGACAGGCTGAAGGTCAATCTATCCCGGCTATGCCATGAGATTTGTCAACATTTCATGACAGAGAGGACCACAGCGCCATTTGAAACCAAAGCACCATACTTGAGTAATAAAAAGACTAATAATCTTGATATATCCCTAAACCCTTTCCCGTGAATCATAACGCTTTTCATTTAATAAATCTAACCTGGTATAATTTTAGCAAAAGCTCGAGTTAACGAAACTTGTCAAAAGTTTCACCTTCCCAATCTGTACTGGTAGCGTGCAACATCCAGGGTCTTCTTTCTTTTCGGGCAGTTTCTTCTGAACTATGGCACTGCATGTGCTGTTGAGAACAACCACCTCCTCCTGCTCTACCTGCCTTTTCCCTGAAATCAATTCTTTCAAGAACTTAGCATAGGTGGGCATTTCTGAAATCATTTCCACGAGAGGAATGGTTATCTCTACAGACCTTAACCGTTCTAGAAATTTCTTGAATTTTAGGTCATGTTCCTTATTTTTAAGACGTGCTGGGTATGGCACCCTTGGCATGTACTTATTATTGTTTGTTTTTGGTGGTAAAGAGAAGGAAGTTGTACCTTCAACCCTACCCTTTTCAGCTCCCTTTGCAGCTTCAGCCTGCGGAATAGCTGTTTCTGATTTGTCCTCGACCAGTCCAATACTGTCTCTTCCTTCAATCCTTTCATTCTCTTTTTCACCCTCCACTGGATCCTTTTCCTCATCGGCCGTCTCTTTTCCATGTCCAACAATTCCTTTCAGAGTCTTGCCTCCCCGCAATGTGATTGCTTTACACTGCGGGTTAGCTTCAGTACAGCTTGGAAGCGTTCCTTTCCCCCTGTTCTGTAGTTCCTTGGCCAATTGGGTGACTTGCGTCTCCACATTCTTGATTGATGACTGCAGTTGTTGGTTTATATCCTTCTGGTTGGCTATAAACTCAGTCATCAGATTCTCCAGACGAGATGGTGGCCTTTGGTTATATTGTTGAGTCTGATCAGGTTGGGACTGGAAATTCTGGAAATTCTTGCCTTGGTTTTGATTAGGCCTTTGTTGGATTTGAGGTTGGAAATTCTGATTCTGATTTTGAAAGTTCTGCACTCTTTGCTGGACGAATCCTTGATTCTGAGGTCTGAAGTTTTGCTGTGGGTTTTGATTTGCGAACTGGTTGGGCTGGTTTGGCTGCAACAAATGCGCGTTAAGTGCATTGTTGTTAGAATAAGAGAGGTTGGGATGGCGATTTTGATAGTTCCCGGCATAATTACAGCTCTCGGTAGCTATCTGTTGGCATGTATCAGTTGGATGAGGTCCCTGACACAGTCCACAGACAACTCCCGATTGCTGTGTTTGAACTTGGTCTGATGAGGTTCCAGCCTGAGAAGCGTCTATTCCCTTCCCTTTATCCTGGCTCAGCTGTATCGCAGCTACTTGTTCTTGCAATTTTTCAAAATCTGTTTTCCCTTCACTTACAGCAAAGACTTTTCTAGGAGGATCCTCCTTCCTATCTTCTGTGTTTAGGATGGATCTGTTGACAGACATTGTCTCAATCTTCTCCCAAGCTTGGTCCATAGGCAAGTGGAGTAAATGTCGTCCGCCAGCAGCGTCTAACATTGTTCTCCATGGATGGGTGAGTCCTCCGTAGAATTTCCTCAATTGCTCCCATGGTGCGTACCCGTGTTGGGGGCATCGCCTGATGAGGCCCAAGAATCTTTCTTTCGCATCATATAATGATTCGTCTGGCTTCATTTTAAAATCTCCAATCTTAGCTCGTCCTTCCTCAATCTTTGATTCCGGAAAATACTTCAGCAAAAAGCTCCTCACCAAGTCTGCCCAAGTGCTCCTCAGATTGATAGGCAATGACTTATACCAGTTCCTGGCACCACTATATAAAGAAAATGGAAACAACATTAGTCTTATAGCATCAGGAGAGACTCCCTGATTTTTGATCGTGTCGCAGAGCTCCAGGAAGGTCTGGAGATGATCATGAGGGTCCTCATGATTTGCACCGCAGAACTGATTGTTTTGCACCAAATTAATGAGTGCCGGTTTGAGCTCGAAATTGCATGCGGGAAAGTGTGCTCTCCCAGGTCCATCCAGATAGGGCTCTACTATTGGTTGGATGAAGTCTGCTGCTGCTTGCTGCTGTTGTTGATTTCCTTGTTCAGCTTGGTTCTGGTATTGTTGGTGATAATTGGGAAATTTCTGGAAGTTATATGGATCTTGTGGGTTGTTCCGAAACTGATCTGGATTGAAAGCTTGGTTTTGGTATTGTTGGTTTGGTATGTTTTGGTTTTGGTGAAATTGGTTTACGGGTGGTGGCGGTTGTTGGTGGAATTGCTGGTATTGTTGCTGGTTGGGATTTGGTAGATTCTCCTCTTCGTTGGCACGATTAGGATGTTCTACCATTCCTCCGTCAGCTCCATTACCAGGGTTATTTGGTGGTTGATCTATGGGTAAGATCGGGGGAATGTTCTGGTTATCTGCCATATCTGATAGGTCGCTGCTCGATGTTCCAGGTGAAGTGCGGGTCCGACGCTCCTGCTCTTTCCGTCTTCTGGCTTCTGCCCTCAGTTGGCGAGCGGTCCTTTCTATTTCCAGATCGAACGGTAGCTCTGGCAATGTGTTTCTCCTCCGTTGCATAAGCAGTTGGTATCAAGATTTGACAGTACCTGTACAATCCCCAAGTTAGTGATGGTTTGATAGTATATACAAAAACTATCTATGAGTAAATCAGGAGTGTAATTCTCCTAGTAAACGGCGCTGCATCCTCCCCGGCAACGGCGCCATGAAACTTTTGACGAGCTTCATTAACACGAGTAATTTTCTGAAATATCAGGTTTGAATTTATTAAATGAAAAGAGTTATGATGTAGGGAAGGGTTTTAAGGATACATTAAGATTTCCCTTTTTATTACTCATGTGGGGTGTTTTAATCTCAAACGGCGCTGTGGTCCTTCCCGTCATGAAACTTTTGACAAATATCACGGTGCAACCGGGATTGACCTTCAGTCTGTCACCCTGAAAGTCCCTGGTATCTGCACCATGATACTTCTCATAATTTCATGTCACGAAAGCACCTGCCATGAAGCTTTTGAACATCTTCCCACTGTATGAGTATTTTCCCAAAATGTTGTGTTTTTATTTACTCGTGTCAAGAAACTGTACTCCCGAAAGCGCACGGAGTCAAAAATTGCAATAATTTATAGTAAGTACCGGATCGTTCACTGGAGGATGTGCGATGGAAGCAGGGCCCACGTCGTTTACTAAGATTTTCCACTCGGTTACTCGTTTCAAGTTTTGCAAGGGTTTCTAACAACTACTTGACATAAATTAAACCAGATCATGAAAGCAGTAAAAATTATTCTACAAAGCATGGTAAACTGTATCGGAGAAAGCAATTAAATCTATACTACGAAAGCAATATAAAAATATGCTACACTATCTAGAAAGCAAGTTTAAATATGACAGAAGGGACAGGGAGGAAATAATAAAGATTGGACAAGATTCAGATGAAACACAATTAAACTTCCATTTTTATACACAGATCTTAGCTTGGGATAATCCTCTAGTTAGCTAACTCTCATGCTTTCTACACCATGTTCCCTTTAACAGACAGGTACTTGTGGTGAGAATTTACATGCTCTTAAGACAATAATTTCTAAAATACCACAGACTTATAACTCCCTCCGCAGGCCTTGTGAAGTTACATTACATATCTGTGGTGGACAAGCAACACCTAACATATCATTAGTTGACATGCCAAGTACTCCTATCATTCCCCCATGTCACACCCAAGGTTTCAAATCAAGCCCCAAACCATTCCATAACTCTCAAACCTTTTAACAGATGGACAGCCCCTAATTCTTCCGAGTGACCTCTATGAAAGCATTTTAAAGGAAAGCAGTAAGAAAGCTGTAAAGAAAGCATTTAAATCTATCACTCGGAATCGTTAAAAACGTCTCTTTCCGTTAGTATAAAAGAGCCCCTGGTCTTGGTGACCAGATGCAGATCAAGAACCCCCGAGATATCAATAAGCCACAGGGCTTACAACATCTGGGTAGTTATGAGATACAAACTAAATGAAACAGATCCATAAATGAACCTATTCCGGATGTACTCACTCAAGACTCAATTCTAGACTTTGGCAGAAGAAGATAGTAGTCGAAGGAATGCTCGACCTTACCTTATAAATTCACCAAGGCCTATATGTTGTTCCTCTAGTATTATTTATCACATCTCATCTACACCCAAGTGGATATTGACTTAATGCGATATCTAATATCAGATTTCCAACACACAGCAATTTTGAGAAGCAAATGAATATTTGAAAATCATTCCCTAAACAGGTACTAAACTCTCAATTAAAACACAGATCCTTTCAGTCTAGACGAGACCTAATCGCTGACTCTGCTTCTAAGCTCTCAAAATCAACCCCCAGTGGAATATGTGATAATGGCCAAAAATGACCATTATTTTCAATCCATTTCCGTGTCTTAAACGGGCATTTGATCGCATTTCGGTCTTACATTAAGTAAGAAAGCAGTCGAATTAGACTAATTTATGCAGAATTGTAAAAATAATAAGCTGGTGTGAAAAAGGCATAATTATGTATTTTTATTACATATTTATGTTAGAAAAATCCAAAAACATGAGAAAAAGAAAAGGAAACAAAAAGATGGGAAAAAGATAGAAAAGCCCACAAAAGAATATTTTCGGCCCATCTGGCCCAATCCAGCAGGCCCAGGAAGACCTTTGTCGCAGAAGCCCCTTGGCGCGATGCAGTGTTCCGCGACAAAGGAGGGGTTCCGCGACCAAGTGGGCCAAATGAAGAGGAGACCAGCCAAGCCCTTTGTCGCGATGACCTTTGTCGCGATGGCATGCTCCGCGACAAAGGCATGTTCCGCGACCAAGATGCACAATTAGAGAGACAAGACCCAGTCGAGAAGCCTTGCCACATGCAGTATGTTCCGCGACCAACTTGATGCTCCGAGACAAAGCTGTGATGTGTGTGATGTCTTAAGACACAATGGGCTAGAATCAAGGCCCATGGGCTTAGGGTTACACTTCTATAAATATGAGGTGCCTCCCATGAGCTAGGGTAAGCTAGTAGAGAGATTGAAATTCTTGTAGAGCTCTTGCAGGCAAGCTTAGGAGTTCTTCCTTAGGTAGAGTAGTTTAGGTTTATTTTCATGTATTATTTAATTTTTGCTCTTAGTTTAGCTTAGTTTAGTATTTTTACTGTTCACAGTTGCTTAGATAGCCATTTTTATACCATGTTTTGGTTTCTAAACTTTTGTTTTAGGGTTTGTAATACCCAAATCATGGGTATTAACAATACCTCTTCAATAATATGGGAAAACATTCATCATTTGTGTCCCAAATCATGAAATGGGTTTCACACCCCATGGATTTATGCTTTCTTTTTCGTTTTGGGGTCTCTTGACCCCCATTATGCCTATTTATGTTTACTGTTAGCATTTTATGGATAATGTTGTGTGGATGTGTGATCAAACCCTAGATTAGGACTCCTGCTTTATTTTAATATTCTGCCCATCCTTGTTATTTTTGTTTAAGCATGTTCTTCTTTATTTTGAATGTTTCTTGCTTATTTTTAGCTTAGAATAGCTTTTTGATCTGAAATAGGGTGAGATCACGCTGTTTGCATGCCACTGTTCATTTCTGCTTTTTCTGACTTTTGTCCTGAACCACCCTGGGCGCCAACCGCCTTCTGGCGCGGAACCACGTTCCGCGACAGAATGGCTGTTCCGCGACCAAGGTGTTTCAAGACACTTGTCTCCATAATTTAAAACCCTTTGTCGCGGAATACCTTGTCGCGGAGCCACGTTCCGCGACAAAATTGTCCATGCATAGCGACAAAGGAGCGAAACTCTTGCATTTTGTCTTCATGGCTTTTTGTCGCGGAGTCATCTTGTCGCGGAGCCACGTTCCGCGACAAAATCCCATTCTGAGACAGAAAAATTATGCCATGTTCCTTGATCTTTGAACACTTTGTCGCGGAACACCTTGTCGCGGAACCACGTTCCGCGACAAAATTTCCATGCATAGCGACAAAGGTTCAAATGCTTTAGGAATTTTCTGAAAACACTTTGTCGCGATGTCACCCTTGTCGCGGAACCACGTTCCGCGACAAAATCTTGCATAGCGACAAAGATGCATTATGCTGCCAAAAATTCTAAAAACTTGTCGGGATGTCCATGTCGCGGACCTCGGTCCGCGACAAAATTTATGATATCGCGACAAGGGTTCCTCTCCCTCTATTTAATCTCAAACAACCTTCATTCTCTTCCTATTTTATATTGCAACACTCACATCATAACCCCACGGGTTAGGATGTAACATTCTGGAATTGCAATATAGGGTGTTATGCTGCCCAAATTTTGATTCTCCATTTGCATCACTTAACTGATTGAACCCTTGACTCATTAATGATTAAAGATTGAGATTAGCAATAATCAAACTTCAATAATCATCATGATTAAAGGACCTTTGTTCAATTACCATTAAAACACTCTTGTATAAACAAAATCTTGATGGCTTAAACAGATAATCTGGACTGTAATTAATTATGGTAGGAAGGATTATTTAAGACCATCACATGTGGACCCAATCCACAACCTTGCATGAGAAACCAATGTCTCTCATACAAGGGATCTTCTTTTATTTATTATTTATGTTGTCTTTGTGTGTTGTGTGGAACCATTAGTAAAGAATACATCAGACTAATGTTGGCGGGTATTCCCTCATGGATAACTAGCTCGTATTCTGGGTATTAATTACTAATTGTTATTTTGCATGGTCTGGATAGCTGTCAGTGGAAGCCTTGGCGGTTCGCCCATCCGGGGTTATAATAGCTGCTCGGCTGACTCCCATCCAGATACAGTTTTATTTTTGATATTATCTTAACTTCCAAACCTGAATTCCAATCCGTATTGGGAGTCAGTTGGCATCAGTCAATGCCAACTGATGATCATTATAGAAGGGAAGCATGTAGGTTTTTATCCGAATTCACAGACAGTGGAGGCCCAACTGGTGTTGACACCACCATTATAGGGTCTAAGCTGTCTAAATTCGCTCCATCCGAGTGATCGGGAAATTGGACAGTAGATGTTTACAGTTCACCTGATTATTCTGCCATTACTTTGGTCCCTTGACCACTTCATTCTGTGTTTCACCTTCTGTCTAGACCCGCATTTATATTTTGGGTCAATTAATTTTACACTTCCATATATCTTTATGCATGATAATATTATATACTATTGTGGTCTGTAATTATTTTGGGATCCTTCCCTTGGACAATAGAAGTCTAGATCTTAAACAGATATTGCTTTATAAATTTCCAACAAAAACCTCTTTATAAAATCCGGATCCGAGTAAGGGATAAATTCTTCAGTTATGACTAATTCATATCCTGTCAAGGGTTGTGTTTTGGGAAATTAGAAGCAGATTCAGCGATTAGGTCTCGCCTAGACTGAAAGGGTCTGTGTTTTAACTGAGAGTCTAGTACCTGACAGGGAATGATTTTCAAATCCATTATTTTCCAAAATTGCTGGTTGATGGAAATGTAAGATTAAGTGCTACACCGAGATGGGGTCCACTTGGATTCAAATACAGTGTAGTAAATAATCTTAGAGGAACATCATCCAGGCCTTGGTTATTTTCCAAGATAGGGTTGAGTTTTCTTTCAACTGTTATCCTCTTCTGCCAAAGCCTACTTTTGAGTTCTGAGTGAGTGCATCCGGAACGAACTAATTTATTAGTTCGTTTCATTAGTTTGTACCTCATAATCACCCGGAAGGAAGTGAACACACTAGTGGTTCACTGAGAGCCGGGAATTCTTGATCCATACTCCTTCATCCTGATGGGGAGCTGTCTTTTACTACCAGGGTCAGATTTTCAAAACCTCCGAGTGATAGGTTTTAAATGCTTTCTTTACCGCTTTCTTTTAACCGCTTTCATTAGAGGTCACTCGGTTGTATTGAGAGTTGTGTAACTGCTACTAGGATTGACAGTTAAGGGATAGTTTAGGGCTTAATTCAAATCTTTGGGTGTGACATGGGAGAATGATGGCAGTACTTGACACTTCAATAAATGATTTGTCAGGTGTTGCTTTTCCACCACAGATGAAGTAACACACCCAGGCCAGGGCAGTTACAAATCTGTGGTATCTTAGAATTTGCGGTCTTAAGAACATGTAAACTCATATTGCAAGTACCTGTCTGTTAAAGGGAAAGCATTATTGAGAGCATGAGAATTAGCTATCTGATAGAAGTATCCCAAGCAAAGATCTGCATATGAAAATGGAAGTTTATTATTGTTGTATCTCACTCTTGTCCAATTTTCATTCTTTTCTTCCTGTCCTTTCTGTCTACATTGTGATTCAGCTTCACGGTTGGCACAATGCACCTTTTCCCTGCTTTCATAGATAATGTTTACTGCATTCTTAGAATAATTTTTATCCGATTTCTAGAATAGATTTATTTGCTTTGTAGATTAATTTAACTGCTTTCAAGATCTAGTTTAAATTCATGTCAGTAGATATTAATCACTTTTCAAACCTATTGAGCAATACGAATGGAAAATCTAGTAAAACGACGTGGGACCTGCTTCTATCGCACATCCTCCAGTGAACGATCCGGTCTTACTATAAATTACTGCAATTTTTGACACCGTGCGCTTTCGGGGGCACAGTTTCTTAAACACGAGCAATTAAAAGATGACTACTTATAAATATATCCCTAATCACAACCCCGCCATCATAAATTGGTTTCATTAAATAAAACCTAAACCAGGATCATGATTTTTCGGAAAATACTCATGTAGTGGGAATCAGTCAAAAGTTTCATGGCAGGAAATCTTATGGCAAGAATTGATGAGAAGTATCATGGCATATTTGCCGGGGATCCTCAGTGTGACAGGCTGAAGGTCAACCTATCCCGGCTATGCCATGAGATTTGTCAACATTTCATGACAGAGAGGACCACAGCGCCATTTGAAACCAAAGCACCACACTTGAGTAATAAAAAGACTAATAATCTTGATGTATCCCTAAACCCTTTCCCGTGAATCATAACGCTTTTCATTTAATAAATCTAACCTGGTATAATTTTAGCAAAAGCTCGTGGGACGGAAATTGTCAAAAGTTTCATGGCGCCGTTGCCGGGGAGGATGCAGCGCCGTTTTATTTAGAGAATTACATTCCTCATTGCTCCTAGATTAGCCTATACATATAATTATAAATATTCACCTTCAGAACCACTTCTAACCTGGGGATTGTACAGGTACTGTCATTATTGAAGCCGTTGTTCTATGCAAAGGAGGAAGCAGACGCCAGCCGAGATCCCGTTTAATTCAGAGATAGAAAAGACAGCTCGACGTCTTAGGGCGGAGACTAAACGAAGAAGGGAACGGGAACGACAGGCATTACTTTCGCCAAGCACCAGCAGCGATATCTCCGAAATGGCAAACCCTGACATCCCACCAATCATTCAACCCAATCCCCCACTTCACAACATTGAGGAAGACCCCGAAGATGCTGATCATGATGATTTGGATGATCCCCCTCCCCAGATCATACAAGGAGGTGGGAATCCACCAAACATGGAGCAGCAGCACTTCGAGGCACCCCCTCCCAACCCGAACCAAAACCCACCAAACAACCAAAACCAACCAAATCAGCAAAATTTCCCAAACCAACAGAATCAGCAATACCATAACCCCCATCAGAATCCCCCGAATCCGAATGATTTCAATGATCCGAGGAACTATTTCATGCCTCAGAACTACTACCCACAGCAGTAACAAGGCGGGCCTGAGAACAATCAGCAAGCAGCAGCTGCTGCTGATTACATGCAGCCGATTTTAAAGCCATATCTGAACATTCCTGGACAAGCTCCATTCCTGGCCAGGAACTTCGAACTGAAACCGGCCCTAATCAATCTAGTCCAGAGCAACCAGTTTGCCGGAGCAAGTCATGAAGATCCCCATGATCACCTGCAAACCTTCCTAGAATTGTGTGACACGATCAAGAATCGTGATGTACCCGCAAACACTATTCGACTAAGGCTATTCCCCTTCTCTCTGACAAGCGGAGCACGAACATGGTACAAGTCACTGCCCGCAAATCAGAAGTCTACATGGGAAGATGTGATCAGAAACTTCCTAGCAAAATACTTCCCGGAGTCCAAGGTGGATGAATGCCGCTCCAAAATTGCGGAATTCAAGATGAAACCAGACGAGTCCTTGTATGATGCAAAGGAAAGATTCTTCAACCTACTCAGAAAGTGTCCTCAACATGGCTTCCATGACTGGGAGAGATTAAGAAAGTTCTACAGTGGTCTGACTCCAGCATGGAAATCCATGCTTGATGCTGCTGGTGGTCAACATTTGCTTTACATACCGATGGACCAAGCCTGGGCAAAGATTGAAGCCATGAGTGTCAACCGTTCTGTTCTAACTGATGATGGTAATCTCACTCCCCCTCGTAGTTTATGTGCTGTAGGTACAGTAGAGAAGTCAGACATTGAAAAGCTTCAAGAGCAAGTGGCAGCGTTGTCTGTAAATCAAGGAGTTGGAAGTTCTGCGCAGGGACAGCAAACTGATGTGATCTGTGGACTGTGTCAAGGCGCTCATGCAACTGACACATGCGAGCAAGTCACAGCTGAGAGCTGTAACTATGCAGGAGCTTTTCCAAATAGACACCCGAATTTGTCCTACTCAAACAACAACGCCTTGAACTCACATCTCTTGAACAAGCCACAGCAACAACAGTTCAACCCTCAGTAGAACCAAGGATTCAATCAGAACAGGGGCCAACATTTTCAGAATCCAGGTTTCCAACCTCAGATCCAGCAGAGGCCACCTCAGAATTTCCAGAACTTTCAGCCCAATCAGAGTTTCCAGCCTCAGTTTGTCCCAAACCAAGGCCAGTGGAATCAGAATCAGCATCAAAATCAGAATCAGAATCAAAAGCCTCCTTCAAGGCTTGAGAATCTGATGACTGATTTCATCACTAGTCAGAAAGAGATCAACAATCAACTGCAGGCCTCCATCAGAAATGTGGAGACCCAAGTTACACAGATGGCTAATGAGATGCAGAAAAGGGACAAAGGAACATTGCCTAGTACTGCGGAAAAGAACCCGCAATGCAAGGCAATAACCTTGAAATCTGGAAGAGTACTAGCTGGACCAAAGGGAGCAGATACTGGAGCGGAATTTGAAGAAGATGATATTGTTGACAATGCTGGTAAGGAAGCTGATAATGGGAATGAAGCGGAAAAAGAGACAGCCGAATTGCAGACTGAAGCTGCGCCCAAAAAGGCTGAAACAGATAAGGGTACAGGTGAAGGTACAACTTCCTTCCCTTCACCACCAAAAATTGCTAATAACAAGTACATGCCCAGGATTCCTTATCCTGCGCGGCTTAAAAATAAAGAACATGATCTTAAATTCAAGAAATTTCTGCAACGATTAAAGTCTGTAGAGATAACCATTCCTCTCACAGAAATGATTTCCGAAATGCCCATCTATGCTAAGTTCTTGAAAGAATTGATTTCAGGAAAAAGGCAGGTTGAGCAGGAAGAGGTAATTATTCTCAACAGCACATGCAGTGCCATCGTTCAAAGGAGAATGCCTGAAAAGAAAGAGGACCCCGGATGTTGCACACTCCCAGTACAATTCGGAAAGGCCAAAGTGAGTATGGGGCTTTGTGATTTAGGATCAAGCATCAATGTGATGCCACTAGCTATGGCTGTTCGCCTTAAGCTTGGAGAAATTCAACCGGTCAAGATGAGACTGCAACTTGCAGACAGATCGATCACTCAGCCCGTAGGAATCCTCAAGGATGTTGTGGTCAAAACCGGGCAGGTTCTTTTCCCGGTCGACTTCATCGTCCTCGACATTGAAGAGGATTCTGAAATGCCGCTTATCCTTGGACGCCCATTTCTAGCCACTGGTGGTGCACTGATTGACGCTAAATCCGGAAAAGTCACCTTAAGGGTCGATGGCGAGGAGATAATCTTTGATATGGAGAAATTGCAGAAATTTCCGAATGACAGTTCTTGTTTTTCATTTGAAAATGTAATAGTTAGGGAAGAGCCAGACTCTGAACTTGATTGTGAAATGATGCTGGATGAACTATCAAAGCAGGTACTGAAGCCAGCTGGCGTGGAGCACAAAGGATGCAAAGCCGTTCACTTTGCCGATCCCGAAACAGGGGATTTGGAGGAATTTGACGGCATCGACTTCCATGATGACGCCAACCAAGAGGAGGAAGAGGATCCTGTACTGATGCAGGATCCCGAAGGTAAATCTGTTCTCCCACTACCCAATTCTCGCAAACTACTCCCTTCCGTTGAATGTCCACCAGAGCTTGAACTTAAAACACTACCCGATCATCTCAAGTACGCATTTCTCGCAGAACATAAAAAGTTACCCGTGATTGTTTCGGCTAAGCTCTCTCAAGAGCAAGAAAATGCTCTGGTGGTCGTTCTTAAGAAACATGTACATGCAATAGGTTGGACCATTTCTGATATAAAAGGAATAAGCCCTTCTATTTGCATGCACAGGATTCTAATGGAAGAAGAGTTTAAACCCTCCCGTCAACCTCAGAGGCGATTGAACCCCCTTATGCAGGAAGTGGTAAGGAAAGAAGTTATCAAGCTCTTAGATGCTGGTATAATCTATCCTATCTCTGATAGCAAATGGGTTAGCCCAGTGCAGGTCGTACCCAAACGAGGAGGGATGTGCATAACCAAGAATGAGCAAGGAGAAGAGGTTGCAACCAGACCAGTGACCGGATGGAGAGTTTGTATCGATTACCGGAAGCTGAATGAGGCCACACGCAAGGACCATTTTCCATTGCCATTCATTGATCAGATCCTTGAGAGGTTGGCAGGGAGAGAGTTTTATTGCTTTTTGGATGGTTATTCTGGTTATAATCAGATTGTTATTTCCAGTGAAGACCATGATAAAACCACTTTTACTTGCCCGTACGGCACTTTTGCCTATCGACGGATGCCTTTTGGTTTGTGCAATGCACCTGCTACTTTTCAAAGATGCATGATGTCTATTTTCTCTGAATTTATCGAAAAATGCATTGAGGTCTTTATGGATGACTTCTCTGTGTATGGAGATACGTTCGAAGATTGTTTGACCAATCTTGCCAAGATTTTAAAGAGGTGTGAGGACACTAACTTGGTTTTAAATTGGGAAAAGTGCCATTTTATGGTCACTGAGGGCATAGTGTTAGGTCATCGCATTTCTCGTGCAGGCATTGAAGTTGATCCAGCCAAAGTTTCCATCATTTCCAATCTCCCTCTTCCTAACTCGATCAAATCAGTTAGGAGCTTCTTAGGGCATGCCGGTTTTTACCGGCGATTCATTAAGGATTTCTCTAAAATTGCCAAGCCGCTCACTAATCTGCTTTGTAAAGAAAATCCTTTCTTAATAAATGAAGCGTGTGTCCAAGCCTTTGACACGCTCAAGAAGATGTTGGTTTCTGCACCGATAGTGCAACCACCCGATTGGTCATTGCCTTTCGAGGTAATGTGCGATGCTAGTGGTCTCGACGTAGGCGCAGTTCTTGGACAACATAAGGATGGGAGACACTGCGTAATTCATTACGCAAGTCATGCCCTGAATGAGGCCCAAGTCAACTACACCACAACGGAGAAAGAGATGTATGCTGTAGTCTTCGCGTTTGACAAGTTCAGACAGTACCTGATAGGTACGAAGACCATAGTATACACCGATCATACAGCATTGAGATACTTGTTTAGCAAACAATATGCAAAACCTCGATTAATCAGGTGGGTACTTCTGTTGCAAGAATTCGACATCATAATAAAAGATAGACGAGGTCGAGATAATGGTGCTGCTGACCACTCATCTCGATTAGATAATGATAAAAAGGAAAAAGCCGTCAATGAAGATTTCCCGGACGAACAGTTGTTCGCGTTGCATCTGCATAATCAAGCTTGTCCATGGTTTTCCGACATCGCTAACTTCTTGGCGTGCGGAATAACCCCCCAGTTTTCGAACTATCATCAGAGGAATAAGTTCAAACGAGATGTATTAAATTACTTCTGGGAAGAACCTTATCTCTTCAAACACTGCCCTGATTCAATAATCAGGCGATGTGTGACTGAGCATGAAGCCTATCAAATTGTCAGAAAATGCCATGAATCAGAATATGGAGGTCACCATGGTCCCGCTCGAACGGCCCACAAGGTCCTCGAATGTGGATTTTATTGGCCTCACATCTATGAGGATTGCAGGACATTTGTTAAGGGTTGTGACAGATGCCAAAGATTAGGAAGCATCTCCAAGAGGGATGAGATGCCTCAAAAGGGGATTCTCACACTTGAGATCTTTGATGTATGGGGCATTGACTTCATGGGACCGTTTCCACCATCTGGTGGAAACTACTATATCTTGGTAGCTGTCGATTACGTATCCAAATGGGTCGAGGCTGTCGCATTACCGACCAATGATGGTAGCCAAGTCATCAAGTTCCTCAAGAACAACATTTTCAGTCGATTTGGCGTACCTAGGGTGGTGATATCTGATGGAGGAACACACTTTATTAATAAAGGTTTTGAAACTTTAATGAGTAAAAATGGGATCCTCCATAAGATAGGCACGCCTTACCATCTTCAGACTAGTGGTCAAGTCGAAGTATCCAATCGCGAAATCAAACACATACTCGAAGCCACTGTCGGGATAACCCGTAAGGATTGGGCATGTAAGCTCAACGATGCTCTATGGGCATACCGCACAGCATATAAGACTCCCATCGGGATGTCTCCATATAGGCTGGTCTTCGGAAAAGCCTGTCATTTGCCCGTAGAGCTAGAGCATAAAGCTTACTGGGCCGTTAAAACGCTTAACTTCGATCCGAAAGTTGCTCAGAGCAAACGTAAGTTGGACCTCAATGAAATTGAGGAAATACGAGCGCAAGCTTATGAAAGCTCTCGAATTTACAAGGAGCGGACCCAGAAGTTACACGATCGCCGGATTAAACCTAAGTATTTTTATGTTGGTCAACATGTGTTATTGTTCAATACTAGGTTAAGGCTGTTCCCCGGAAAGCTCAAATCTAGATGGGAAGGACCACATGAAGTACTAGAGGTGTTCAAAAACGGAGCTGTCAGGATCCGAACTGATAGGGGCGATATAGTGGTGAATGGACAACGATTAAAAGAGTACCTTGGACAGTTCGATCCGGAGAAAGAAAGCCAAGCAGTGGCAGACCCGGCTTACATTCAATAAGAAACAGCATTTAAAAACACAAAAATTTCAGTTTATATATATATATATAGTATATATTTACAGTACTTATTTCATGACGAGCAAGTACCGAAAGATCAATTAAACATTTAGAGTACTAAGACTCTAAATGTGAGGATGTTGATATTTGGAGAAAATCTAATGCATTTCATTCATCTATCTTGCAGAAGTTCGGAACCACCAAAAAGAGGAGCAGATAAGAGTAACATGGAAAACCAGGTTCTTGGTTGGATTAGTTCCACAAGTCTAAGAAAACGTTTTCGGAATTTGAAGAAATTCAATACCCGAAACAAAATTCACAGATAAATGGAACTAACCCAACCTAATTTTATGCAAGTGGATTATTTTAATTCTCAGCCCAGCATTTTGAATTTACTTGGACTGAATTTATTTAGCCCAAATCAAATAAAATGGACTCAGGCCCAACATCACACTCGGGCCCAGTCCAAGAAAATTTGAAAATTCAAAAATTCTTTGTCGCGGAAGGTCCTTTGTCGCGATGTCATACATCGCGACCAGGCCCTGTTCCGCGACAAACTCCCTTTTCCTTCTTAACCCTTCTCCGGTGATTGTCGCGATGCACCTTGTCGCGGAGCATGACTCCGCGACCAAGCCCTGCTCCGCGACATGATCTGCGTTGACCTTGTCTCCATACTGAGCTTTGTCGCGGTAGCCTTGTCGCGGAGCATGACTCCGCGCCCAACTCTCTACTCCGCGACCTCTCTGATGTCGCCATGTCTTGTCACGGAACCTTGTTCCGCGACAAAGTCTCGGATTCCGCGACAAAAGTTCAAGTATTTATACCCCCCACCCCCTCCAGTTTCTTTTCACTTTCTCTTGTCATTTCAACTTCCTCCAACTTCTTCATCTTCTTTTCCCCCATTTTTCTCTCATCCGAACGAACACCACGTGTTCTTCGCACTCTTGCACTCCATTTCCAAGGGGAAGCTATGGACCGATTTCATGGACTCCTCCCAAACCTTGGACTCGTGCCTAGACCCGAGCCAAGGAGGAGAGGGTAAACCCTGTTTTCGCCATGTTCATAGCACCCATTCGGACCCTTTATTTTGTTTTTCATTTTGTTGTGTTCTTGGTGTGGTGTGGTTAATGTGTGCATTTAACTTTAGATTTTTGGAAGTTTTCAAAGTGCTCTCGGTTATGAGCACCATTTTGAAACGCCTGAAACCCCATTTTGAAACTGGTAATGGTTTTAAGTTTTTGAAGGTTTAAAACTGGAAAGAACAAACTGATGAACACCTGGGTATTGTTTTGAATATCTTGATGTTATTGGTTTAATTGATCTTGATGTGATGTGCACAGAGTTGAGTTGGTGTAATAAAAGAGGTAAGATCTTTTTGGGCACATTTGTTCTCATGTTAGAAATATCATGGGAATAAATGTTTGTTTGTTTATGGAAACATAGTACAAACACCCAATGAGAAACTTCCACTTTTAATAAAAGCAACCTTTTAGAAAAAGACAAAAAGAGTTATTTTTGTTTAATATTTGACTTGAGTCTTTTGTTCCCAATGGAACACTAGTGTGAGTAAGATAGCAGTATTTTTGTCACTCAACTGCTATCATTTCCAAAATCAAAAAATGGGACCACTCACATCCCACCTTTGTTAAATAAAACAAGTCAACCATTTTAAAATTAAAAACAGTGTTTGCAAATTTTTGGATGCTTTAACTGTCCAAACAGTCCAAGCTATCCAGAAATAGCAGATCCGTTCCGCCACGTCTTCATTGCACATTCCAAAATTCGAGCATTCCATTTCCATCTATCCATCTCATTCCACTTCCAACAAGTGTCTCGGACTTGTTTAATAAAACTGAAAATTTTTGGGCCCAATGGCCCATTAAAAAGATTTTAGGCCCAATGGCCAATTTTATTTTATTTTGGGCTCTTTAGCCCATTTAAAACCAAATATTATTTACATATGCTTTAAATTAAAATTCAAGTCAGAAATTTAATAATCTCACATCTAGAGCAAAGCTCTAAATGTGAGGATGTTGGTTTCTGAACTTGAATAATTTCTGAAAATTATATAAAAATTGGATTCTTTACTTCTTATCTTTTCAGGGGTAATCCTCCCATTCCAGATCCTGCACCAGAAGGAACCAAGTTGCTGGACTTACCGCTTGAACTCCTTGGTGAAATTCTCTCCCGAATAGGAGAGGATGAAATCAAGGATGTGTTTACTGCACAACGTGTATGCAAGAAGCTCAGGGACGCTGGAAACCTTACCATCGTGTACAAGCGATGCGAGGTTAACAATTCCAGCACTTATGGCGTTTGTAGAAGGGAATGAGGAGCACGCTTGTGAACTGCTGCGCCCAGGAATTGAGGACAACCACAAGGCGTCAATCTTCACCCGGGGACTGATGCTTATGAGTAAGACGGATGAAAGGCAAGTTGAACAAGGAATCAGAATGATCGAAAGGATGGTAACAGATCGGTCAATCCTTCAGTACACGTCTACCAACGTCCTCGGATGGATGACGGACGACCCAGACACTCCATACCTATGGGCAAACCAAGGGGACAGAATCTATTGCCCAAGGAGGCGTGAGCCCATGATGGACCATAACGGCTGGTGTCTGCGGTGTGAGTTGACCAGCTACATCCACTGGGCCAGATTTCTATTCTGAAGGAAGAAGATGAATCCCAGTCTATTAGGTTCTATTTCATTTCCATTTTAGTAGTAGTAATCTGCAAGGGATCCCCCCTTTTGTGTGTGCAGGTTCGTATTAACTGCACGAGGATCCCTTGCCACGGATGTATTTACTGCTTTCCCTAAATTGGAACTCAGTTTTTGAGACCACTGAACAATTCTTTACTGCTTTCCTTTGAAAAGATGTATGTACAGTCCGAGATGAATAAGTGACTGTCAGGCCAAAAATATGCTGTTGACATACTCAGTATGTCAGCAGTGCCTCTTTACTGCTTTCAATTAAATAACCAGCAAAAATATGCATAAACTTGCTCTAAATTCACAGGTTGAATTTAGGCTTATGATAAAATTTTCAGACTTTCAAATTGGGATAATATAATTGAAGACATGCATGACATGAATTCCTGAGGTTTTGAGCTATAAAAATTTAATGATGCGATCAGCTTATTGGGTAATAAATCTGCATGTTAGAGATTTCGATTGAATAAATTGTTAGAATTAAGCTTGGATTAAATTTGAGAATATTGTATGACATGAATCAACCCAACCTTGTGAGATTTGAGCCATGAGTCACTTTTACTCATTCATTTTCTTTGATGTGTGAATCATTTTGATTAAAGGAAACTAGAACTTGCAATTGGGACCGATTCAAGACCATGCCATATTCCCGAAATCGAGCATATGATCGAGGCACCTAGAAAACCCAAATTTTTGGCCTTCGTTTGAAATCCAAACCCAAAAATATTTTCCCTTTAGGATTAACCAATTTGAGCCTATAAGCCTAATTTTTCTTTGAAGCCCTTTATATTATTCCTAGCCTTACCAAAAGACCAAGAAATTCAAACCCAAGTGTGCAAGAATGAATTCTATCAAAGGCATTAAGTTTGTGATCATCAAAAAAGTATTAATCGGTATTCCATGAACCGATTCAAAAAGAAAAAAAAAAAAAAAAAAAAAAAAAAAAAAAAAAAAGAGAGAGAGAGAAGTTGAATGTCATTCAACACAAATAAATTGCGAATGACAAGCAATTAGACAATAGTCTAATGTCATGCAAAAGAAAATCAAAAAGAAAGAAATAATGATGATCATAAAGTTTAAATAAAAATGCCAAGTTATGATAGAATAAATCTTTGCCACTTCTAGCCCAATATTTCCCTTTCCTACCTAATGTTACAACCGTACTCCCCGTTATAACCCTCAAATAAGACCTCGTGATCTCGATTTGAAGAAATGAGCCGGTGGCGAGTTGGTCTGATTGCAAGCTTATGGGATAATTTAATTAAATTTGATTTTGAGCGTTCATGATTAAACCCCAATTGAGAGTGAGTGAATTTTTTCCGATTCTCTTATATGTGAGGCTTGTCTTATTACACATGTTCATGTCATCCTCTAATTCTCATCCTTAATCTTTGCATTTTTCAAACATGATATTCATGAAAGGTTGATGATGATGTTTGATTTGTAGGCCCGATATAGTGAGCAAGTATCATTTCATTAAACACTGCAATCAAGGGAATTTAATACTTGTAATTTTTGATTGTCTTATCCCAATCCATAAAGGATGTGATTTATGAAGCCACGAAAATGAATTGAATATGTAGAGTCCGTGTTCTTACGAACATTGACCTGACTGCTCGGGGACGATCAGTATTAAATGTGAGGATGTTGATAATGGCCAAAAATGACCATTATTTTCAATCCATTTCCGTGTCTTAAACGGGCATTTGATCGCATTTCGGTCTTACATTAAGTAAGAAAGCAGTCGAATTAGACTAATTTATGCATAATTGTAAAAATAATAAGCTGGTGTGAAAAAGGCATAATTATGTATTTTTATTACATATTTATGTTAGAAAAAGCCAAAAACATGAGAAAAAGAAAAGGAAACAAAAAGATGGGAAAAAGATAGAAAAGCCCACAAAAGAATATTTTCGGCCCATCTGGCCCAATCCAGCAGGCCCAGGAAGACCTTTGTCGCGGAAGCCCCTTGGCGCGATGCAGTGTTCCGCGACAAAGGAGGGGTTCCGCAACCAAGTGGGCCAGATGAAGAGGAGACCAGCCAAGCCCTTTGTCGCGATGACCTTTGTCGCGATGGCATGCTCCGCGACAAAGGCATGTTCCGCGACCAAGATGCACAATTAGAGAGACAAGACCTAGTCGAGAAGCCTTGCCACATGCAGTATGTTCCGCGACCAACTTGATGCTCCGAGACAAAGCTGTGATGTGTGTGATGTCTTAAGACACAATGGGCTAGAATCAAGGCCCATGGGCTTAGGGTTACACTTCTATAAATATGAGGTGCCTCCCATGAGCTAGGGTAAGCTAGTAGAGAGATTGAAATTCTTGTAGAGCTCTTGCAGGCAAGCTTAGGAGTTCTTCCTTAGGTAGAGTAGTTTAGGTTTATTTTCATGTATTATTTAATTTTTGCTCTTAGTTTAGCTTAGTTTAGTATTTTTACTGTTCACAGTTGCTTAGATAACCATTTTTATACCATGTTTTGGTTTCTAAACTTTTGTTTTAGGGTTTGTAATACCCAAATCATGGGTATTAACAATACCTCTTCAATAATATGGGAAAACATTCATCATTTGTGTCCCAAATCATGAAATGGGTTTCACACCCCATGGATTTATGCTTTCTTTTTCGTTTTGGGGTCTCTTGACCCCCATTATGCCTATTTATGTTTACTGTTAGCATTTTATGGATAATGTTGTGTGGATGTGTGATCAAACCCTAGATTAGGACTCCTGCTTTATTTTAATATTCTGCCCATCCTTGTTATTTTTGTTTAAGCATGTTCTTCTTTATTTTGAATGTTTCTTGCTTATTTTTAGCTTAGAATAGCTTTTTGATCTGAAATAGGGTGAGATCACGCTGTTTGCATGCCACTGTTCATTTCTGCTTTTTCTGACTTTTGTCCTGAACCACCCTGGGCGCCAACCGCCTTCTGGCGCGGAACCACGTTCCGCGACAGAATGGCTGTTCCGCGACCAAGGTGTTTCAAGACACTTGTCTCCATAATTTAAAACCCTTTGTCGCGGAATACCTTGTCGCGGAGCCACGTTCCGCGACAAAACTGTCCATGCATAGCGACAAAGGAGCGAAACTCTTGCATTTTGTCTTCATGGCTTTTTGTCGCGGAGTCATCTTGTCGCGGAGCCACGTTCCGCGACAAAATCCCATTCTGAGATAGAAAAATTATGCCATGTTCCTTGATCTTTGAACACTTTGTCGCGGAACACCTTGTCGCGGAACCACGTTCCGCGACAAAATTTCCATGCATAGCGACAAAGGTTCAAATGCTTTAGGAATTTTCTGAAAACACTTTGTCGCGATGTCACCCTTGTCGCGGAACCACGTTCCGCGACAAAATCTTGCATAGCGACAAAGAGGCGTTATGCTGCCAAAAATTCTAAAAATTTGTCGGGATGTCCATGTCGCGGACCTCGGTCCGCGACAAAATTTATGATATCGCGACAAGGGTTCCTCTCCCTCTATTTAATCTCAAACAACCTTCATTCTCTTCCTATTTTATATTGCAACACTCACATCATAACCCCACGGGTTAGGATGTAACATTCTGGAATTGCAATATAGGGTGTTATGCTGCCCAAATTTTGATTCTCCATTTGCATCACTTAACTGATTGAACCCTTGACTCATTAATGATTAAAGATTGAGATTAGCAATAATCAAACTTCAATAATCATCATGATTAAAGAACCTTTGTTCAATTACCATTAAAACACTCTTGTATAAACAAAATCTTGATGGCTTAAACAGATAATCTGGACTGTAATTAATTATGGTAGGAAGGATTATTTAAGACCATCACATGTGGACCCAATCCACAACCTTGCATGAGAAACCAATCTCTCTCATACAAGGGATCTTCTTTTATTTATTATTTATGTTGTCTTTGTGTGTTGTGTGGAACCATTAGTAAAGAATACATCAGACTAATGTTGGCGGGTATTCCCTCATGGATAACTAGCTCGTATTCTGGGTATTAATTACTAATTGTTATTTTGCATGGTCTGGATAGCTGTCAGTGGAAGCCTTGGCGGTTCGCCCATCCGGGGTTATAATAGCTGCTCGGCTGACTCCCATCCAGATACAGTTTTATTTTTGATATTATCTTAACTTCCAAACCTGAATTCCAATCCGTATTGGGAGTCAGTTGGCATCAGTCAATGCCAACTGATGATCATTATAGAAGGGAAGCATGTAGGTTTTTATCCGAATTCACAGACAGTGGAGGCCCAACTGGTGTTGACACCACCATTATAGGGTCTAAGCTGTCTAAATTCGCTCCATCCGAGTGATCGGGAAATTGGACAGTAGATGTTTACAGTTCACCTGATTATTCTGCCATTACTTTGGTCCCTTGACCACTTCATTCTGTGTTTCACCTTCTGTCTAGACCCGCATTTATATTTTGGGTCAATTAATTTTACACTTCCATATATCTTTATGCATGATAATATTATATACTATTGTGGTCTGTAATTATTTTGGGATCCTTCCCTTGGACAATAGAAGTCTAGATCTTAAACAGATATTGCTTTATAAATTTCCAACAAAAACCTCTTTATAAAATCCGGATCCGAGTAAGGGATAAATTCTTCAGTTATGACTAATTCATATCCTGTCAAGGGTTGTGTTTTGGGAAATTAGAAGCAGATTCAGCGATTAGGTCTCGCCTAGACTGAAAGGGTCTGTGTTTTAACTGAGAGTCTAGTACCTGACAAGGAATGATTTTCAAATCCATTATTTTCCAAAATTGCTGGTTGATGGAAATGTAAGATTAAGTGCTACACCGAGATGGGGTCCACTTGGATTCAAATACAGTGTAGTAAATAATCTTAGAGGAACATCATCCAGGCCTTGGTTATTTTCCAAGATAGGGTTGAGTTTTCTTTCAACTGCTATCCTCTTCTGCCAAAGCCTACTTTTGAGTTCTGAGTGAGTGCATCCGGAACGAACTAATTTATTAGTTCGTTTCATTAGTTTGTACCTCATAATCACCCGGAAGGAAGTGAACACACTAGTGGTTCACTGAGAGCCGGGAATTCTTGATCCATACTCCTTCATCCTGATGGGGAGCTGTCTTTTACTACCAGGGTCAGATTTTCAAAACCTCCGAGTGATAGGTTTTAAATGCTTTCTTTACCGCTTTCTTTTAACCGCTTTCATTAGAGGTCACTCGGTTGTATTGAGAGTTGTGTAACTGCTACTAGGATTGACAGTTAAGGGATAGTTTAGGGCTTAATTCAAATCTTTGGGTGTGACATGGGAGAATGATGGCAGTACTTGACACTTCAATAAATTATTTGTCAGGTGTTGCTTTTCCACCACAGATGAAGTAACACACCCAGGCCAGGGCAGTTACAAATCTGTGGTATCTTAGAATTTGCGGTCTTAAGAACATGTAAACTCATATTGCAAGTACCTGTCTGTTAAAGGGAAAGCATTATTGAGAGCATGAGAATTAGCTATCTGATAGAAGTATCCCAAGCAAAGATCTGCATATGAAAATGGAAGTTTATTATTGTTGTATCTCACTCTTGTCCAATTTTCATTCTTTTCTTCCTGTCCTTTCTGTCTACATTGTGATTCAGCTTCACGGTTGGCACAATGCACCTTTTCCCTGCTTTCATAGATAATGTTTACTGCATTCTTAGAATAATTTTTATCCGCTTTCTAGAATAGATTTATTTGCTTTGTAGATTAATTTAACTGCTTTCAAGATCTAGTTTAAATTCATGTCAGTAGATATTAATCACTTTTCAAACCTATTGAGCAATACGAATGGAAAATCTAGTAAAACGACGTGGGACCTGCTTCTATCGCACATCCTCCAGTGAACGATCCGGTCTTACTATAAATTACTGCAATTTTTGACACCGTGCGCTTTCGGGGGCACAGTTTCTTAAACACGAGCAATTAAAAGATGACTACTTATAAATATATCCCTAATCACAACCCCGCCATCATAAATTGGTTTCATTAAATAAAACCTAAACCAGGATCATGATTTTTCGGAAAATACTCATGTAGTGGGAATCAGTCAAAAGTTTCATGGCAGGAAATCTTATGGCAAGAATTGATGAGAAGTATCATGGCATATTTGCCGGGGATCCTCAGTGTGACAGGCTGAAGGTCAACCTATCCCGGCTATGCCATGAGATTTGTCAACATTTCATGACAGAGAGGACCACAGCGCCATTTGAAACCAAAGCACCACACTTGAGTAATAAAAAGACTAATAATCTTGATGTATCCCTAAACCCTTTCCCGTGAATCATAACGCTTTTCATTTAATAAATCTAACCTGGTATAATTTTAGCAAAAGCTCGTGGGACGGAAATTGTCAAAAGTTTCAATATGAATTAGTCATATCTGTTGAATTTATCCCTTACTCAGATCCGGATTTTACAAAGGAATTTTTGTTGGAAATTTATTATGCAGCATCTGATTTAAATCAAGACTTCTGTGTCCAAGGGGAAGGATCCCCAAAATAATAGTACGACCGGAACATCTACATAATAGTATCATGCATACAAGTATATGAAAAGGAAAATAAAACACCCCAAAATATATGGTGGGGTTAGACAGAATGCGATACACAAGATGGATTAGTCTGAGATGAGAAGAAATCGGCTAAAAAGAGTGCCAGAGATAGTTGGGGTTTTCCGGACTGCAAACATCTGCTGTCTGGTTCCCAATTTTCCCAGATGATTGATTTTAGACAAAAAGAATTCCAAACGACGGTGACCGCCGTCATTCAGTTTTCTTTTGTCTGTGAGTGGAAGAAAAACCCACATATTTCTTGCTGTAATATTTCTCAACTGATGTTGGTCGACATCAGTTGATACTATTGCAACTTGAATTCAGGTTGAGAAATTAAGATAAGGAAAATTAAAACTGTGTCTGATTAGGAATTGGCTGAGTGACTAATCGAAACTCTGAGTGAAGAGAACGCTCGCCGAAGCTTCCACCAACCACTAACCAGATCATGCAAAATAATAGATAATAATTGACACACAGAGGACGGGTTAGTCGATATTCTTGTGAAGGGACCTTTCACCAACATTAATCTGTGGTGTTTCTCATTATCCGTTCATACACACAACGAAAAGGAAATCTTGAAAATAAGGAATCATGTTTTTGGTATTGTGTGGGTGTTAAGCACACAATAAATAGATACTAATGAGTTGAAATGTGTAATGGATAGAATTCAGATGAACTGGGCCGAGGCCCAATACACCCATGCAACTTACACAAATCATGAAAGAAAATATTTTTGGAGTTTTCAAAATAGAAGGATAGTTCAATTCGAATTATTGGGGTAATTCGAATTGAGAATGCATGAAGAATGAAGTATGATCTTACCCAGTTAATCCTTGCAAAGAAATGAGATATCATCTAATTCGAATTGTTCAGCAATTCGAATTAATTCGAATGGGACAACTCGAATTGATGAAGTCCTTTCCTTGCTCAAATTTGACTAAGGCATATACCTCAAGAGGAAGGTGAATTCGAATTGTTCAGCAATTCGAATTAATTCGAATTGCACAATTCGAATTGGTAAGAGATGGAAAATAAACTAAGGCATGAATGGATGGTATGCAATACAATGTGGTTTTCAAGCCAATTCGAATTGTTGAGCAATTCGAATTAATTCGAATTGGTTGGAAACCATATGAAGAGAATAATTTTTGGTTGGGCAATTCGAATTAATTAGGCAATTCGAGATAATTCGAATTGCCTCAATTCGAATTACACATTTTCGAACAACAACAATTTTTGTTCTCACAAGTATGGGTTAGGTGAACACTGTGTGGTTAATGATGGGTTTAGATTTACCAAATCCCTCATCTCACATCAGTGTCACTTCACAGCCACCTTAGTGAAATTTTCAAGAAATAAACAAACACATGTCCAGTGGGTATTGGCATGATTCAAACCCTATTTCTACAAACAAAGGATCAAAGATCAAAGAAGCTAAAACATCTAGTTATCTAAGAACTTCATAAAGAAAACTAAGAACACCTATGTTATCTAAGGCAGCATAAACTAAAAATCAAGGCAGTAAAAATAAGGCATAAAGATAAATACTAACAGACCTAAAAACATCTAAAACCTAATAACACTTATTTGAAGCTCTAAGGCACAAAATCAAGCTAACAACCCACCAAACATGCATTTATTAAGTTTGAATGTCAACTAGGACATAATAAATGTAACCTAGTTGAAACAAACAAACATGCTAAGCTTTTATTTCTAGAGAAAGCATTAAAGAGTGCCAAAACACATGAATAACACCATTTCTGGAAATTTTTCTTGTATTGACACTTTGAAAACAAGATAAAGAACCCAAAACCATCATTAACTTGAAGGTAGGGTTTATTCTAACTAGAAAGCTTGTAAAAATCTGGAAATGGCTACTCTAAGGGTTACACAAACTGCTTCTACACTAAACTGAGATCAAAGCATGTAAAGATTCCACTACTTGCAAGAAAAATAAACTAAACTAAACTAAACTACCTACCTAACCCTTAAGGGGTGTGGAACCTCCTGCTGTTCTTTTTGTCCCAAGCTGCTTTTTGGCGAAATTTCTTGATCTCTGGATTCTGTTGTGGGAGGTCTGCTTTTATAGACAAACTTCGAAACCCTAGGCCCACCAATGTTGTGCTCATGCTCCACAGCTTCAATGAGTGAAGTTCAAATTAATTCAATCAATTCGAATTAATTCGAATTGTGATGTCTCCTCCTTGAGCTGGAAATGTGGCCTTCAGTTATCAATTCGAATTGTTGTGAAGAATTCGAATTGGTCTTTTCTCGAATTGGATGAGGGTTTCTGCTTGGCTTCCTTGCATTTGTTGGCAATTCGAATTGTTTGTGCCAATTCGAATTAATTCGAATTGGACAATTCGAATTGTATCTTCTTCTTGCCTTTGGGTTTCTTCTCTCTTCATTCCCTAATTCGAATTAATTCGAATTTGAACAATTCGAATTAGGCTTCTGCATCCCTTCCAACACTTAACCATTTCTTTGTTCTCTTCAGCAATTCGAATTGTATGCAATTCGAATTAATTCGAATTGCACAATTCGAATTGTGCTTCAACACTTGACCAAATTTCAGTTGTGGGATTTTCAATCTTTTTCCCATCTTTTTGGATTTTTGTGGGCTCTTTTATTCTTTTGCCCATCTTTTCATTCCTTTTTCTTTTCTTTTTCCTTTTTTCACGTTTTTGGATTTTTCTAACACAAATACAATTAAAAATTGCATATTTTGTGTCTTTTCATCACCGGGTTGATGTTTTTACAAACTAGCATTAATCTTGTCAAATTCAACTGCTTTCTTATTACAATAAGATGGAATGCGATCAAAATAACCGTCTCAGACACGGAAATGGATTGGAAATAATGGACAATTTTTGGCCATTATCATCTGCTCCCCACAAAACCCCACCATACGCTTTATGAATTCTTCGCATTCAACCTCGGTCCAATCCATCTTGCTTTGTGGGTAGTGTGCGTGCATCACATTCTCAATATTTTGCTGAACCAAATCAGTTAATCATTCATTAATCATAAACACTTACACTTAGTAAAGAATCAACTACAATATATAATAAATACACTCACCGTGGTTAATGTGCTCAAGAATACCGCACGACAAGGGAATTCATACAAGCTTTGGTAATAGTCCGACGCAAAGACTTGTAGGCACGCATCGATGATACTACCAGATAGGGGCTCATTCGTCAGCAACTTAATCACTTCGGATACATGCACAGAAACACCGTCCCCCTCCCACACAGTCTTCCTACAGTTTCAAGATATAGAACACAAACAAAACCATTGAAATGTAATGAATTATATTAGTAACTAATAATATGAAACGATTTATTATTTACCCTATCAACTTGTTGTCAATGAACCTGTCTAGCAGGTCCCTCCTCGCTTCATCAACTTCATCCCGCCCAGACCAATCTCGTCTCCCCTTGTGAGGTGCAAAGGCCTCATCCCCACTGGATGTTGTGCCCAAATCATCAACATCAAGCTGCGAAATTAAATAATACCATATTAGCTTATAGGGTGTAATTAATTATAGATGTTGAATAATTAATCAAAACGCAGTAGACATCTTACCGGTTCTTGTGATGTCCCTCTTCCCGGTTCTTGTACATTCCCGGATCGCTTTCTTTTTCTCTTCTGTGTAGTGAAATCCGGGTCCATCTTCTTCGGCCTCCGATCCCTCCTATTTTGGACATTCTTCACCAACGATGAGACAAGCTTCTTGTCGGTCTGTGGAACGACCTCCTCCTGTCTTTCATCCCTGGCATCGTCCTCCTCCTGTCTTTCATCCCTGGCATCGTCCTCCTCCTGCCTTTCATCCCTCGTCTCGTCCTCCTGCTTGCTATCCTCTACATTTTCCTCGGATCCCTCTTTAATCAGTCCTTCACTCTCATCCACATTCGCTAGCAAAACCAGCACTTTCTCATTAACTACCGCATCCACACCCGTCACATCCACCTCTTCCAACCTATGGTCATCCACCATCACTCCAAAATCCTCCTCAGCTGTAACCTGCTCTTCTTCCCCCTCCTCCTCCTCCACATTTCGTTCCAACACACCCACCTCCGGTTCCTTTATGTAGGCAACCAACATTTTTTCAATAATAACTATGACATTATAACAAAAACTATAAAATAAAATTAAATTAAATCTTGAATTCAACATACCAACACCCTTGGGGGCTCAAACAACATCTTCTCCACTTCCAATGGGATAAGACTCACCATATCATCGGCCATCACCTCCCGTAACTCTTGCCGACATCCTTCAATCTTCCCGCTTTTGTCAACCCATCTCGTAATCCTTCGAAATCTCACAACATCGATTGGCTTGCCAAAATTTGGCATCCTCTCATAAAACCATGCCTGCAATTATATATGATAATCAATAATGCCGGGGTTAGCTCCACTTCATTGAATACATAAGCACCAATATTTGTTCTATGACTAAGAAACTTACCAATAGACCCACAGTACAACCGCTCACATATGAGGATCTACCCTCCACAAATCCTATCATGGACTCCACCAAATATGAGTACACAGCCGGTCCCCAAGCATACTCCCCCAAAATAGTAGTATCCTCAACATAGTGCCATAGGTACTTAGGCGTCGTGTACCCGGTGGTGGGAAACAATAGACAATTAAACACCAACAATGTATACAAGCTTGCATACTCCCCGGGACTGCACCTATCATTACCCTCCACTTCTCCGGCCCAATCCCGTAGAGCCTTCGCAAATTCAGTTCTTTTAACATCCACACACCTGCCGTTGAAGAACTTATTCGATATATTCTTCGGATTGTGCTCCAGCCTCTTGTCGACATGATGTCCTACGTGCCTCAAGCCAAGCACCAATGAAAACTCACGAGCACAAAACTTTATACTAATGCCATCGCCCACTACAAAGCTTCGCGTAGCCGGACTAAACATTTCTAGGAGCGCTTGCAGGCGTGGGAGAAAGGCACTCTCTTTGCTCACCTTTGTCAGATGGCCAAATCCGGTGGCCTCTATTGCCTCTCTTTGCTGTACCGACCACCTGATCTCCACCTCTTCCAAAACTTCTCGTAGGTATTTCGCAGAGCAACGAGGAGCTTGTATTTTTCTTTCATTCGAACCA
This sequence comes from Hygrophila difformis, assembly GCA_030278955.1. NCBI lineage: Eukaryota > Viridiplantae > Streptophyta > Magnoliopsida > Lamiales > Acanthaceae > Hygrophila > Hygrophila difformis. The sequence continues at coordinate 31,138,642 of JAOANR010000013.1, read as the reverse complement.
CCTATTCATAAATACATGAAACCATCATTCAACAATGACACGAATAACCAAAACGTTATAGAGAAAGTCGGGTAACTATACAATCTGGGATTTTGCATTATTATCATACACATCACATTAAAGCTAGCGAAAACTGTTCCTTACTCCTAGTATTACATACTTGTTATGTTAAACAAATACTAACATATAGGCATATAATTTAATCTTTTTCCTCAGATATGACAAATGTGAATCGGAAATGAAGTCGCTATTTGGGATGTATCAAAGCAATTCGCAATGCAGAAGCCTGGAATAATTGGGATATACACAAGGATGCCATAGTACTACTAAACCGCCTAATAATCAATTCAATCATTTCATCGAACACATAATGTGCGGAATACATTCACAAACCTAATCACAAGATTCAAATTTCACTTTCCCCAATTCTTCAAATAAACAGAAATCACACAATTATAACTAACTTCAATTGAAATTGCTATCTTAGATATCACATAAACACCTTATACACAAAACCAAATAAAATGAAGATCAACACCGCGTACCTGGACCACCTCCGTCGGCCTCTTCGGTGGCAGCGGTCTTCCTCTTCGGTGGCATTGAGGATGCGGCTTGCGGTCTAGGTTTTTTCTTCTCCCTCCCTTTCTCCGTTCTCTTGCGCTCGATGATGCTACGTTTTCTTCTTGTCCCTCCCTTTCTCCTCTCGCGTTTCTCTCGGTGTCTCTCTTCCCTCCCTCCGCTTCGAATTCGAATGCCCCCTTTCCCTCCGCTTCTGTTTCTCTCGGTCACAAATGTGTGGTAAAGTGTTACTCTTTTTTTGGTAAAGGTAAAGTGTTGTTCTTAATGGGCTCTTTAGAAAGTTAATTAGATTAGGATATTTGAGGGTCTTATAATGGAAGTCAAAATTGTGTGTGGGGCTTAAAGTGTAATGAAATGGGGAGGGGTCTTTTTAAAATGCAAAGTATTTAAAAGGGGGTGTTGACTCTAATTTCCCCTAGTTTGTAAGTAGTAGTAATTCATTGCATTTGGCCCATTATAGCTAGTCTCTTAGAAAAGTCGTGTTTAATTTATTAGTAGTACAATTTCTTTGATTGTGTAATTATACAGCTTTGATGCTGAGCATATGTAGTCTCATTCATTCTTATGAAATACAATCTCACTTTCTTTTTTCTTTTTTTTTTTTTTTTGTTTTTTGATGTGTAACTTTTTACTGTTTATGTTTAAGTTTTTTTTTTTAAATTATAGTGTCAATTTTATAAATAGTTTTATAAATTATAATTAATTTATTGCCTAAAATTTTTATTCGAACAGGGCCACGAAAAATGATTAGACGGCCATGGCTGTAGCTGTCAAAAAATATATGAAATGACATAAAAGGACAAATATTTATGTAGACTATTGTGTACTGGGTTAATTGTTAAGTTAAAATTGTAATTGGACATAAATAAGCTTGCTAGCTTATTTTTAATGCTACAAGAAGCTTCTAAAAAGAAGCTTTCAAAAGCTCACAAAAGCTAGTGTATAGATAGGGCTTTTATTTTGAAATAAAATCTAAAGCTACCAAAAGCTCTCAAAAATTGTGTGTAGAACAGATTTTACAATCATATGATCATAGATCAAATTCTTAACTTTTAGAGTATTGTAATTGATATGATTATTGTTTTTAAAAAGTTTGCACCTCTAATTTAAAATCCTAGAAGCGTCATTGCCCGGGGCACCAGCGATCTTTGAGGAAGGTCATGTTTGGATTGATTTTGATTAAAGTTGTTTTTAACTCTAGCTTCCACCAAGTTTAGGCCCGTTTGGAATGGCTTTTGCGAAGATGCTTTTGGCTTTTCTTCTTTTCTTCTCCAAAAGCATTTTTTGATGGAAAAATAGGGTTTGTGTTTGGCTTTTTAGAAAAAGCAAAACACCTCGAAAAGTTGCGAAAGTGCTTCTGGGAGTAGCAGCGCAGGGGCTGCTTCTCCGAAAAGTAGAAGCCAAAAGTACCTAGTAATGTGTGCAAAGTCTTGAATGCCCCCACTAATATATTTAAATTACACTATAAATATGTACTATTCTCATAAGTAGCAGATACTTTTTGGCAATTATAACATTCTAAAAGTAATTTTCATCTTTACACAGCCAAACACATTTTTGAAAAAAACTGCTTTTCAAACATCATCACATCCAAACACAAAAGTTGTCTGCTTTGGCTTTTGGCTTTCACTTCTGCTTCTGTTTTTTTCAAAAGTCAATCCAAACGGGCCCTTAGTTATGCGTATTTATAGTTTATAATTTGCTTTGACTAATCCTGCCGAAAGCAAAAATGAAAAATATGTATTTAAATACAATATTGCCCCTCAATAATTTTTACTAGTTATAAATTTTAATTGACATCTATATGTAATTTTAAAATGAAGATTTATTAAATGAAATTTTATATTTTCAAAAATAATGTTGTACTTTTACAAGTTAGTACTTTCCATTTTATTGAAGTTATTATTATACTGTATTACATATTGTGTTATTACAAACAAAGAATTTTATAATGATTTTCACGTAATAAATAAAACTTCTAGTATTTTAATAATGTTAGTTATCACTTTTTTTGCGAACATAACTTGTTTATTGCTCCAAAACATAAGTAGATACAAGGAAAAACACCAAATACCAAGGGGACCTGATCTCATATACAAAGATTAAGAAGCAGAACAACTAGTCCCCACAGCTAAATAAAGGACCAAAAAGCAAGTCCATAACCGACCACACCCGACAAACCAGACCATCCGCCATGTACTGCTACCTTCAACAGCCAAGAATACCACCGACCATAATCCTCACCCCTTGTAGACACACTATCCTCTTCAATGATGGCCTCAGATTTGAAAATCAGTGTGCAGCAATTCCACTTTCAAGTAACAACAAACCAGCAGAATGGAAATAAAAACAATACCGAAGCGTCATGGTCCAAAAACAGCCCTATACATCCTTGATGCCCAGGTCTGCTACCCAGCCCAGACACAAACTTAGAACCACCTCTCCACTTTCCCTTCCCTCAATGCTCCACGCCTTGCCCATTCATCCGCTTCAGAATTTCTTTCCCTCATTATGTGTTGAAACCTTACCTCCCCCGCATATCTGAGGATAACCATAATTGGACCGATCAGATAGTGCATTCTCTAGGGAATAAAACCAGGGTCGCTCAACCATCGCACTACATTTTGCGAGTCGCACTCAAAAACCAATTTCTAAAGTGGAAACCCTGGTCCCATATCAAAGCAGCGCATATCCTGCTAATAGCAGATAACTCGGCCTCAGAGGAATCCACACAGCCATTATAGTCCGATAGGACGAATATGACGGCTCCTTCGGCATCCCTAATAATCCCACCCACCCCTGCCGGGCCCGGATTTCACAGAGACGAACCATCGGTGTTAATCTTCCACCAACCTTTAGTTGGCCTCTCCCACACCAGACCTGCACGAGGACTTCTCCCGCGGGTGTTCGAGGATCGCATCAGTCCTCCTGGAAAAACATTTTCCATCCCAGATAATTGTATATCCCCCTCCATTCCCATAGCTTTCCACCAAAGACATACCCTCCATTTAATCTCCCATATTACTATATTTTTATCAACCCGCAAACTATTGAACACAATGCCATTATGACACTTCCAGATGGCCCATATAATCGCCAACCCCGTCAGAAGCCAACCCCCTCTCTTCTCTTTTTTCAACCCCACATCAAACCACCAAGCCAACAAACAATCCGCCTTCCCTGGGATGGCACCTGTAACTCCAAACCAATCCATCCCCAGACACCATAAGCTCCCCGCCAAATCACATTTACAGAACAAGTGCTCAATGGTCTCGATGTCTTTCTCACAGATAAGACACAATAAATTAGAGCCTTGCAGACAACCCCTCTTGAATAACAAGTCCCTGACTGGGAGGGCATTATACACCATACGCCAGGCCAGCATTTTAACTTTCATCGGCACCTTGGTCTTCCACAGTTGGTACCACAGCCGTTTCCCTATTCCATCATCCACTTCGACATCTCTGCTCCAGCATGAACGAGTAGTAAAACTCCCATTTCCCTCTTTAATCCAAATAACTCGATCCTCGACATACCTATTCAGCCGCGTCTCATTCAAAACTGTTTGCAACTTGCCCCATAACTCCAATTCCCACTTAAACAAAGGCCTCCTAAATTGGACTTGCCATTCCCATACTAGCCCTGACCAGCTCCCAAACTCATTGATCCTTCCATCCTTATTACAAGCCAAAACGAACAACCTCGGAAAACAATCTTTTAAGGGAATCCCCAAACCTGCCCATGCATCGTACCAGAACCTGGCTTCCCCTCCATTGCCAACTAGAACCTTAAGACCTTCCGCATAGTCTGACCAACGAATGTCCTCCCATGCACTACATATCTTACCCCACAAGGATCTTCCTGCTTTTGCATCCGGCACCAACGGCCCAACTCCATTGTAATATTTAGAATTGATCACCTCTTTCCATAATGATTTGTCTCTTCCAAAGCGCCATTTCCATTTGAGGAGCAGAGCAAAGTTAAGGTTTTTTGTATCCCGAATGCCTAATCCCCCTGACTCCATAGGCCGACAAATTTTGTCCCAACTCAAAGTATGAAGCTTTCTTTCCCCAGCCCATTCACCCCAAAAGAATTTCCTTTTGATCTGCTCCAACCTGTCCGCCACTGATGTAGGCACTTTAAAAATAGAGAGATAGTACAGTGATAGGCTATTAAGGACCGACTTAATAAGAAAGAGCCTCCCGGCTTGAGATAGCATACGCCCTTTCAACCCGGCTAACCTCTTTTCCACTTTCTCCAACCCGGGCTCCATATAGATATTCCATTAATCCGACCACCTATCGGAATCCCCAAATATTTCATTGGCCACTTACCAACCCCACATCCAAGAATCTGAGCTGCTTCTCTCTTCTCAACCTCCGAACAATTTATACCAATGAGGTTACTTTTACCAAAGTTAATGTTGAGACCAGTAGCAAGTGAAAAACACCCCAGAATTCTCTTAATGTTGGTCACTTGACTGAGAACGCCTTCACAAAAAAGAAGTGTATCATCGGCATATTGGAGGTGTGTAACAGTACGCCCTCCCTCATTCGGAATCAGCCCCTCATATAAGCCGACAGCAGCCGCATTAGAGATGAGCCTGTTAAGAATTTCTCCAACAATGACAAACATATACGGTGATAACGGATCACCTTGTCTTAGCCCTTTGCTCAACTTGAAAAAATTTGTAGGGGAACCATTGATTAATACTGCAGCCGACGCTGAGGAGACACACTCCCGAACCCAACTAATCCATTTGGTTCCAAAACCCATTACCTCTAAGATATGAAATAGTGCCTCCCAAGACACGTTGTCATACGCTTTAGCGATGTCCAACTTAATGACAAAGCCCTTGCGCCCACTGGATGAAGTATGGTGAATTGTTTCAGCAGCAACTAAAACACCATCAAGGATTTGCCTCCCACGAACAAAGGCCATTTGAGCCTCACCAACAAGATGAGACAGAACCTCCTGGAGTCGATTTGCCAAAACCTTAGCAACCACTTTGTAGATGCTTCCCACAAGCGAGATGGGCCTATATTAATTGAAGTCGACCGGACACTCCACCTTGGGAATTAAGGTGATAAACGATCCCCCCGCCTCCCTAGGCAATTTGTAATCCACCTCAAGATTCCTGAAAACCTCCAAGATGTCGCCTTTCAGTGACTCCCAAAATCTCTTGAAAAAACTAACGTTAAAACCATCCGGCCCTGGCGCCCGATTCCTGTCACAACTCCATATAACGGCTCTGATTTCTTCTTCTGTAAAGCCCCGCTCCAATCAATTCGCATTAGCGGCTTCAAGTTTTGGCCCTCCAATGTTGTTTACCAGGAACAATTCTTCCTTTCCTTTTACAAATGAGTCTCGGAAAAAACAAAACGCCAACTCCTTGATCTCTCTCGGATCTTCATACACAATTCCATTTCTCTTAATAACTGCGATATGACTCCGACGATGATTCATTGCCGTGACCGCGTGGAAAAACCGAGTATTTAAATCTCCCTCTTTAACCCATCTTAACCTAGATTTTTGGTGCCATCTCCTCTCCTCCGCCAGTAGCAAGCTTCTAAGTACCCCTTTTTTCTCAAACAGTGCACCTCTCAATTCATTGTTATCCACCTGCCCCTCCACGCTCTCTTGCAGCTCTCCGATTTCGGCTTGGATTTTCTGAATTTGATTATCAAGATCGTTAGAACCATAGCCATCCCAGGCTTTAATTTTCGCCTTCAATTGCCACAGCTTTACAAATATATTCCCCCTCCTGTTCACCCTCTCCTCACCCCCAGCGACAGACCAATTCTCTAGAACAAGCTCCTCAAACCCCTTCATATCCATCCAATAAGAATAGAAACGAAACGGTTTGTGACCCCCATCCTTTGCACCAAACTCCAAATATACTTGATAATGATCCGAGAGGATGGAATCCCCTCAATACTGAGACACCCCCCCTCCCGCAATGCAAAACCAATCCGGCGACACTAGAAACCGATTTAGCCTGCTACCAACACTCCCCCCCTCCCAAACCAAGTAAAGAGCCCCTTTTCCATCGGTAAATCCACTAACCCTAGACCATCGACAAACCCTCTGAACTCCCTGATAGACCCAATGTCAACACACTCCCCCAACCTCTCCCCTTCTGATAATGTAGCATTGAAATCTCCCAGCAAACACCACATTTCCCCGTTCCCTGTAGTACACTTATTCGAAATAGTGCCCCACAATTCAGCCCTATCCCGCCTAACATTAGGAGCGTGGATGCAAACTAGATTTACAACCTTCTCAATTCCTCCAATTGAACCCCTAATCCACAGAAAGTGATGACCTTTTTCGACCTCCCCAAAGGAACACCTGCTCTCATCCCACACTAATAATAATCCCCCTGCATTCCCACTTCCGGCTGATAGCAGTATTTGCAATTACTCGAACCCCATAGCCGATACACCAGACGATCCCTAATTTCCTTCATTTTGGCCTCCTGAAACCCGATGATAATCGGCTTCATCTTCTTACATAACCGAGTCACCGCCCTTCTCCTAACACCCCCGTTCAGTCCCCTGAGATTGCAAGTTATTATCTTCATTATCGAATAGCAACACACAATACCGACCAACCTTATTCCTCTGCGATCGACTCCAGAATTCTATCCACCGCCTTCCTCCTCTCATGCGAACACACCAGCCCCAATCTATTCGCCATACTAAAAATGGCCTCGGCTTCCGAAAAATCTACAACTTTAACTCCTTCTGCAGAACGAATAGTGAAGAATTGAAGTTGAGTGAAATCATCTCCTTGAGCCTTACGGTCCACAATAGACTGTCCACACCCAAGCCTCCGTGTATTAGATGGCTTCCTCTCCCTTCTACTCCTACTTCGATTCGGTATGAATTGCCCCTTCCAGATCTTTGCCAGAGCGTCTTCTACCATTCTCAACTCCCCCAACACCTCCATCCCCCTATCACTATCGAGCCCGACGCATCCCTACGTTTCGACTGCCCCACTATATCCCCTGACTCAAGCAGACCTCCATCCGACACCGGCCTCAAAGAACCCTCCTCAACGACCTCTCCCTCCGATCCCAAGTCCACCTCCCTAAGTACCTCCGAGGCTCCCTCCTCTAATATTTCTACCCTCTCTGGCAACCTATCCTTATTAGGCCTATCCCTCCCTTGTGGCCCATTCTCCATTTCGCCCCCAACTGGCCTCCTACTTACCTCACCACTAAAACCCGCCTTCTGAGGCCCAATGTCTACATTTGACATCTTCCCTCCTAGTCCAATCGAAACCGGCCCACAAATAATAGACCCTGTAACTTGAGGCCCAATAGAACCCCCACCACCCTCCTGACGATCTGCTCCTGTCCAACTCACATTACAAGAAGAAAAATGTAGTCCCGCCCTCATGTCATCATTGTCTTCATTAATACCCGCCGCCCAATTTGAATTTTCCTCTCCCCCATGCACAACCCCTTGGTCTTCCCCATGCACAGAAGTCCTGGAGTTGTCGGAGATCATCTTCTCTGACCTCCCTTCGCCTGAAATCGGCAAAATCCGCCATTTACCCTCTTCGACTAGCCCCGCCACTCCAGTTGTGTCCTCGACCACAACAGGTTCACAAAAGTTTGCCACAATTCGCACTTGAAAATCAAGCTCTCCCACATTAACGTTCACCACCAATGGAACAGTACCTATGTCTTTCAACGCCACAAGGATACGACCTCTATCCAATCTTTTCTTCTCGAGAGTATCCCTATCAATATTCATTACTTTACCCCATCCAGATACCACTCGATGGAAGTTTTCTTCACACCATGCAGAAAATGGCAATCCAAATACGTATATCCACACCAACATTTTTTTTGAACAAGCGCCTGAATCCCATCTTCTCTTCCAATCCACCCACGTTCAATCACCTTTGTCGGACAAAAATCTCTCCCTTACATCTGAGTTACCAACTTTCACCACCAACAGATGTCCCCCTCCGTACACGAAAAATTTCAGGTTTGGGTTTAGTCATTTTGGGTTTTTTCCAAATCAGGTCGACCCGAAACCCGACCTGAAATATTATTCCACCTGTTCAACCTGACACGAACACGACCCAAAACTTTAAATTTTGTCAATTTTGCCTATAACCCGAAAAAAAGAACCCGAACGACACGAAAAATTTCAGGTTTGGGTTTAGTCATTTTGGGTTTTTTCCCAAATCAGGTCGACCCGAAACACGACCTGAAATATTATACAACCCGATCAACCCAATACGAACACGACCCGAAACCTGAAATTGACACCCCTTAATCTGGATATCTATCAAACACCCAGTCTTGAAAAGCCACCAACGAGTCCAGGTTTTTTAGAGCTACGATCGCCGACCTCTGCAACCAATCTTTATTCGCTTGAGGAACGGTTAACTCTATCGAACTCTCAGCCCCACGTCTTTCGATCTCCGGTCTCCCAGCCCTAACCCCTATTGTGGCCTCAACATACGTACGTTCATCTCTCCATGCAGGGCCACCCATAGATCTTCCAGCACCCACCCTTATACCTTCGGAGGAAACTTGCCATGTCCCCGGATATCTGCTCCCCCTGGTGCGGTTGCCTGCAACCCCCTCAGCCCTCCTACTTGGTACAACCCAGCTGACTCTCAAGGCTCTTCCCATCCAAACGCGCCCGTTCTATAGACGTATAACCTGAGCTGCCTCCTTGGTTAAGGAGAAACGCAAAAATCCGAATTTAACACCCTTCTCCGGCCAACTTAAAAAATTATTTGACAACTTAAAAAAAAATTAATTTCAATTAATTAGTTTTGAATTTGAGCTCAGCTAGTTCATTTAAACTTTTTTTTTGGTAAACGGTGACACTCATGTGTCGGAAAATGTGTGTGGGAGTCCAAACCACACAAATTATAAATGAGGATAAAGGGGAGGGATAGCGGATCAGGTGGGAATCGAACCCCAAACCTATAGTTCATTTAAACTTAAAAACACATTCCAACTTAAATTTATATTCTTTTAATAAATAGGGTAAATATATTAATTACACAATTTATATTCTTTTAATAAATAGGGTAAATATATTAATTACAAGTGTGATTTGAGGATACTCGATAATTCATAAAAAAAAATAAAAATTACTCTCCGCAATTTATCATCTCCTCCGCTTAGTTTTTAGTTGTGTGATTGGGTTTAGTGGATCATATGCAGACGATTAGAGCCCCTCAGGCAATAGTAACTTATATTGCCACGTCGCCACTCCTTTCTCGCTGGGTGACAAGAGCTTGAATACAGCGCCACTTCACAGCATATTTCCTTTTCACCCACGCCATTCTGCTCCACTCAACGTTGCTGGATCGGTGATTCCGCTCTCTCTAGGGTTTCCAAATCACCTCTACTTTTCGCTGTAATCATCATCATTTTAACTCTGCGCGCACAATGATGGATTTTTAACCGATTCCGATAATCGATTTGAATATCCTGCGGATCTTAATTTCTGATCCGTTTTTTTTTTAAATTAAAAACTAGTTTATCTGATTCTTCTTGTATCGCGCGTAATTTGTTGCAGTTTTTTGCTTTTCTTACTTTTGAGTATTTCGTTGTTTCAATCGAGTCGTTCCCAATTGGAAATATGGATATGGATATGGATCTGCCGCTTGAGGTGTGTCTTTGTGGTTGGACGAATCAGCTACTTTTGAGCGCAAGACCTTTTTTTAAAATTTAACTTTCGATTTTGTACTTGCTTCTTGTTGTCCTTGCATTCTGTATTTGCAATCAAAGAAAAAGCAAGAACTACAAGGATTCCAATCAAATGGTTGCATCCCTTCCGAGGAGATTACTAATTACGAATAGCAGTTATCCAACAACTAGAGACATTATTTAGTTTCGAATCTTTTAGGATAAAGAAGTTGAACTTTTATGGATAGAATGACTTTTGAATGAAAATGTGATGAATAGACAATGAACCTGATTTCCTCTCTTTCCATGGGCTTCCTCAGATTCAGGTTTGCATCTACTTTAGATGTTATGCAACAGTTTTTTGAGGTCTGTGGGTCTTTGGACTGGACATATTGCGAGACAAGCTGAGGTCAGGCAATTTAGATACATCTGTGGTGATTTGTCTGCCACTAATAGGTTTATTAGATTGGGGAGGTTCAAATTTGGAATAAAGAGAAAAATGATGGTGGATTCTGATGCAACTACCAAGGGATCAATAGTTGATGTTTTACCTGACAAGATTGATGATGGGAGCTATGGCAGCGGAGGATGGAAGAGGTAACTTAATATTTAGGCTTTCTAATTTTGTATACTTCATCAGAATTGTGTATTAGTCAAGTGATGGTTTAGTAAAGGATTACACTTTTAGATATGGCTGTTCATTTCCAGTGTGTGATGGATGAATCTTTTCTTCTTTAGGTTTTCTTTTCCATCCTTAGTTTGTTGTCCTGGATATTATCTGGAAAAGATTAAAGAAGGTCATTTCAGTTTTTGCGTATATCCGTGATCTGTATTATGCAGTTAAATCATCGGTGTGACGTTTTGTAGTTTTGTCTGTTTAGATATGTTATTCAAAGTCCAAACATACTGAGCTTTTTCTTTTTTCGTATATGGCAGTAGCCATTACGTATGTTGTGACAAAATGCTGACTTCTAATCTCATATTCTCATGTTTAAAGATATTCTTTCTATTACTTAATTGAGACATATTCTCGTATCATCTCAAGAGCATGTGTTTTCAACTGTGGTTACTTTTTTGCGTGGACCCAAAGATATTTTCTCAATACTTTGGATTGTTTCGTTAGATCAAATTTAAAAGGTAAAAAAGTTATGATCATTGCATTCATTTATACCCCCTGGTATCCATATGACACCTATTTGTCTGATGAAAAAATTTCAAAATGGATCCGGTCAACTAACTGAATACTGCCTATCCTGATAAAAGCGGCAAGATGCCACATGTAACACGAAGGCAAGTACAATGAACATGAAATAACAACCAAGTGAAAATGTAACTGTTCGCAACAATATGGAATACAATCAACTGTCAACTATTCCTGTGCTAACTTAATAATAACATCGAGGCCCCACCAATAAGATGAAGGTGTATACGACAAACTTGAAATAAAGAGTAGGCGAATGTCAGTTATCGTGATATAATCCTGAGCAAAATTTAGATCTTTTCAACTCCAGGTTGGTTGGCAGAACTTTGTTACCAATATACCGTGATCTGTATTGAATGGCATCTGATCAAACATAAACTTCTAATCTATTGCTGCATGCTCATGAATAGAAATAGTCAGTTTTTTTGAGATGTTATTGATTCTTATTGTTCCTTTATGTTCCACTGGTTTGGAACAGGTAGTTTTGGACCTCATAATCTGTTTATTAATGTCATAAAGTGATGTCACTCTGCTCTATCTGTCACATTTAGTGTGAGCCCTATTGTTGCTGCTGAAATCTCGCTGTTTAACATTAGATGCTTCATTATTTTTTTGATTATATATATATATATATATATATCACCTTTAAATTTGATTCCCTGTTTGCAGCGAAGATGGAAGCTTAAGTTGTGGGTATTCTAGTTTTAGAGGAAAAAGGGCCAGCATGGAGGACTTCTATGACATTAAGGCTTCCAATATTGATGGGCAGTCAGTCTGTCTCTTTGGAGTATTTGATGGTGAGCTGAGTTTCTCTGTACCTTTCTTTTAAAGCGTGAAATAAATCATTGAAATTATATATACTTGATGGAGAGAGCAAATTCTAATCAGTTGTCTCATTTAAGACAAATCTGGTCATGATTATATAAGTTTTGCTTGGTAACTGACTTGAAAATGAGGATGAACAACTTTGATAGGGAAATTAGTGCTGCATGTGTGAATTAAATTGTTTCCAACATTTGTCTAGATTTTATAATCTTATCTCTGTTGTGCATAAGACTTGAGTTAGAAATGCAATTTTTGTATTTGACAATGACTCTTCTCATTATTTCTTTCAATTTGAACATGTTCATAAACACCGGCGTTTTATATTGGTGTTTGAGTTAACTTGAAGTCATGAGGTTGTTAAAATTGCACATCAAAGTTGTTGTGTTACACATTGTCTTAGCCACTCTAAAGACACTTATGTTATCATTTTTTTATTTCAAGTTTCTAACTGTGAGGGAATAATTATGGATTGTTCTTTTAATGAGGGTGTATCATGGCAGGTCATGGTGGGTCTCGCGCTGGAGAATATTTGAAAGAACATCTCTTTGAGAATCTTATGAAGCATCCAAAATTTGTTACCAATACAAAATTGGCTATAAGTGAGTTGAAAATTCAATCAATAATTTCTTCAGTCGATTTGAATGGTAGAGTATGGTTTGCTAGTATTCTCTCTGGTTGTGTGCTGGAGTCTTCTGCCGCTGAGGAAATCTCAGGAGATGCCTAAAAATAAATAAATAAATAAAACAAAAGGATGTTGGGCACAGTTGAAATTTTAGGGATAGTTTGGCTCCGTCTTGTACTTGCCTCCATAAGGAAAATAATTGTCACGTTCTGTTACCTGTGCATCAACCTTTTGTGCCCATGACAAAGTGATCGTAGTTTCCATTATCAACTGTTGATATTATCAGGAAAATATTATGTGTTGTAAATTCCTCCAAGGACGACAAGAATATTTGTATTCTTATGTTTTACTCTGTTGTTCTTTTATCCTATTAGTGCTGTAACACCCAGTTTTTGAAATACAGTTAGGCGGGAAGTGTTACCACCACATTGCTCGCTAAAGGCTAACTTAACTAAGAAATTTTACGGCTAACGGTTGAAGATAACTAACTAACTTCACGTGCATTAGTTTACGTTTACTGTTTAATACTTAGGCACTATGGGTTTAGTGTCAAAATGCTTTGAAACCCTTCAAAGGGTTTTAAAGCATTTGACACTATCACATGATGAAAACCTCAAATAGAACTTTAACTGCATAGATTGATAAACAAGACTGGAACTTAAACAACACATCACGCATAGAACTATGAATAATCATAAGAATATACATGAAGATTAACAACTAATCCACTGCCGTTTCTGAGGCATTAGGTAATATGAAATAATAGGCTCCCTGGTATATCTAAATAATACTAAAATAAAATTTTATAAATAGAAAGATTGAGCGACAATGGCATGGAGGAGGGACACCACGAGTATTAGCTAGGTTATTCCCATAATAAAATGAATTTCTCAATTAGCTAGTTTTCTTCTCTTCCCCTAAATTTGAATTGATTTAATCTCCTCCCGAAAATGATCCTCCTAAAATATCCTAAACTCGCATGACTTAGATGCTATGTTTTGGAAATTATTAGATTTAAGAGTTAATGGTAAAAAATAGTTTTAAATTGAGATAGTTTTGGGTTTTTGTTTGGTATTAGAGTTAAAAGATTAGAGTTTAAAAAGCTAAAAGTTGGTGAGGGGGAGAGTTTAGAGTTTAGCGGTTAGAATGGAAAATTTATTATTTATAGTAATTTTTAGATTTCAAACGCTAAAACCTAGCGTTTTGTATCAAATGCAGCCTTAGTGATTAAGGTGGATGCTCAAATTCAGCCCTAAAACCCTTAAGAACCGCCAGCTGCTTACCATGAGAGGGGTGAGATTTTGTTTCCTTCTTGTCCATTGTTGAATTATATACTCATTTGTTGAATTTCTGAACTTGTTGAAATAATCATTTACCTCCACATCTAACTTACCATTGGGTTTCCGAATCATGGTAGTTAATTTTTGGGTGTCCCAAATGCTCTAAATAAGGCAAACAAAATTACAGGTGAAACGTATCAGCAGACTGACAGAGACTTTTTGGAGTCCGAGATGGACACCTTCCGTGATGATGGTTCAACAGCTTCAACTGCAGTCCTTGTTGGAAATCACCTTTATGTTGCCAATGTTGGAGATTCACGAACTATTATATCGAAGGCTGGAAAAGGTACCATTTATTTCTGTGTATATTTGAACAATTACTATGGTCATAAAAAATCTTGGTAATATAGGCTTTGTGAGTACCTCAACTGTAATTTGATTGTTATTCAATACAAATACTTTAGTTGATGGAATTATAGTTCTACATTTTCTTCAGACATTTATTTAGGTGGCATCTTTTTAAAATGGAAAAAAGGATAAATAGGTCCTTTTTCTTTTCAAAAAATTCAAATCAGTCCTTTTTCTATTTTATTACCAAAACAGTCCTCTACAAATGCTAATTATGTTCAAATCAGTCATTTTTCACTAATTATATTTTAATTGCTGACGTGGCAAGGGTTTTAATTTAAACCTGACACGTGTGCATAATATTAGTCCTTTTTCTTTTATCTTTTGCCAATTCAGTCCTAAACTTTTATTTTGTTCTATTTAGTCCCAATCACTCATTTTTATATTAATTGGCCTCAAACCTTTCAAATTATTTCATTTTAGACCCAGAACCTTAAATTTTTTATTATTACTAATCCATTTATCAAATAAATGCACAACATACTTCCATAAATAAAATTAAACACCAAACCTCATATATTGGGTTCGATTGCTTTGTTATCGGGTCTTTCAAGTACCGGAATTTTACGGACTCTCTCTAATAACCACTCGACCGCAACCGATTGTTCATTGGTTTTGGTTTCCTTCAGTAACAATCAACAGAATCTTACTTTGCGTCCTACCTTAGGATGTAGCAATATTTGAGTAAATGATTTAACTTGAATTTTTGGAAGGTTATGGATACATGAAGCCTTGGTTTTATTGAAAAGTATTAATATTATTAAAAATATTAAAAAATAGCCTGAATTTTATTGTCCACAAAGTATGATTGTGCTGATTGTTGCTTAAGGAAACCAGAACCAATGAACCATCGTTACGGTCGGGTGGTTAGAGAGAGTCCGTAAAATTCGGAACTTCGAAGACCCGGTAACAAGGCGGTCAAACCCAATGTATGAGGTTTGGTATTTAATTTTATTTACGGAAGTATGTTGGGCATTTATTTGATAAATGTATTAGTAATAATAAAAAAATTAAGGTTTAGGACTAAAAGAGTGATTGGGGTAATAATAAATGTATTAGTAATAATAAATGTTGAGGCCAATTAATATAAAAATGAGTGATTGGGGTAGAGGACTAAATAGAACAAAATAAAAGTTTAGGACTGAATTGGCAAAAGATAAAAGAAAAAGGACTAATATTATGCACACGTGTCAGGTTTAAATTAAAACCCTTGCCACGTCAGCAATTAGAATATAATTAGTGAAAAAAGGACTGATTTGAACATAATTAGCATTTGTAGAGGACTGTTTTGGTAATAAAATAGAAAAAGGACTGATTTGAATTTTTTGAAAAGAAAAAGGACCTATTTATCCTTTTTTCCTTTTTAAAATTGCAGTGCCAATTGAATAGTAGTTGTCTTTTAGATGAAGATGATCCCCCCTCACTCCCAATACAGCTATGCTCTTGGGCTAAAGCTTATGCGTAAAAATTCTTTGATTACTATACCTTAATATGTATCCAAATTTGTATCTATGGCTATCATTTTGTTCTAATGTGAATCGAAAAACAATGATTTTCTGCCCGAGCAATCATTTCCATATTCAAGTGCAGTTGTCCCCTTATTTGGTATTGTATCTACATTTGCAATATGATTGTTTTATCAGCACACTTACTGCTCAAACTGACTACAGATTCTATGGGGATCTCTCTAAGTAAACTTTTATCCTCTATTTTTAACTGGGGAAAACAATTTAGACACTGAAATTGAATAGATTGAACCCTATCTTCATCCCGGCGAAGAATGAAGAATTTTATTCATCTATTTTCGTGTTGGGCTTATGATACTTGAAAATTATGGAAGCAAAAGGGTGTGTTGACAAGTTACCTTGTTCTCTCATGTGGCAGCAATTGCACTATCCGAAGACCATAAACCAAATAGAAGTGACGAAAGGAAAAGAATTGAAAGTGCTGGTGGTGTTGTTATGTGGGCTGGTTTGTCCTATTTTTACTTCATTTTTCACTTTTTGGCTCGCATTGTTACTTATTTGATATTCCCCCTCAATCTAATTTTACGTTGCTTGTAGTAGAAATAATTTGTTTATATTTATCCTAATATTACTGATATGCCCTTCTACTTCTTTATATAGCTATGTTTGGTAAATAACTAGACTTTTGTGTACGGCTATGTTTGGTAAATAATTAGAATTCAGCGTTTGGAGTTTTGAATTAATGGTGAAAAATAGTTTTAATTGAGATAATTTTGAGTAAAGTATTTGGTGATAGATTTTAAAATTAGAGTTTAGAGTTTGGAGCTTGAAAAGCTAGGGGAGATGAGAGTTCAGAGTTATGAGGTTAAAATTTAACAGTTATTGAATTTAGTGTTTACTCTCTCTCTCTCTCTCTATATATATATAGGTTTTTAATTTATTTTTAGTATGTATTTTAAAGCTAAACGGTAAATGCATTTCTTCCAAAATGCAGCCTACAAGTAATAAATAATTTTGTAACCATTTTACTTCTTTTTCTAAAAAGAAAATAAAAGTTTTAAATTGGAACTTAATTCATTTCTTAATATGTGTGTTATGTCCAGAAAGGAGATATAATTATGAAATGAGGGAGTATGTCACAATATTAGGGCTCTGTTTTCTGGAAAATCACGTTATTCAGGTTATAACTGGAAAAACACAGAGAACGTATTAATGTGAAAATGAATTTTTGTTCACTATTTTTCTTCGAGGTAAGGAATTCCTGACAATGATATTGTAAGGAGTCTCCTCATGATGCCAAGCAGCTCAAAGGGAAATGCCAATTGAAGCCTAACGTATGGATCAATAAGTGGTCTTCATTAACATGAATTATCATTTTTATTTTTATTTTAAATTTTGGTAACGCAATGGACTCTTATTCATGAGGCAGTGAGAGATGATAATTTGTTGACAAGGCTAAAAAATGTATTCGTTTGACAGTAAGTGTTGCCATATCACATGTGGCATCTGTCAGTTGACAGTGCCCTAATAGAGGAGTATGGGATAATCGGAAGAATAATGATGTTCTGAATTACTTTTTTCCTTTTTCCCTGTAACAGGCACTTGGAGGGTTGGGGGAGTCTTGGCCATGTCTCGTGCTTTCGGAAATCGCTTGCTGAAGCAGTTTGTGGTGGCTGAACCTGAGATTCAGGTACTCAAAATTTTGGTCATAGGTCAAGCGATATGTTGGGTCTATAACTAAAGCTCTTTAATGTAAACAGACCAGACCTCATGCTGACTTAACATTTCTCCATTTCAAATTTATCGATATGCTTTAAAGTGTGGTACCAGATTTTAAATTAAAATGCTGATAAGTGTTGTTTTGATTATGGTGATAAAACTCATGTCAAGGTACTTTTTATTTATTTGCTTGTTTAAATGTTGCAGGAACAAGTAGTTGATCGAGATCTAGATTTACTCGTTCTTGCTAGTGATGGACTTTGGGATGTTGTACCGAATGAGGTAATTCTATTCCATGGATCGACAACATCTACTCATCTGTCAGTTTATTGAATTGTTTTTAAAGATTCTTCGATAGCTGAGAAGATAGTTCTCATGAGCTGCTGTTCTATTTTCATTAACTTTTCAGGATGCCGTATCCATAGCGCAAACAGAAGATGATCCGGAAGCAGCTGCTCGGAAGTTGACAGAGACTGCCTTCACTCGTGGTAGTGCTGACAATATCACCTGTGTTGTGGTAAAGTTCCACCACCAAAAAACCAATCCAGACAAAACTCAGCAGCAGCACCTTTTGGACAAACAACACCACGAGGAAACTCAATGTGCTGCCAAACCACAACTGAAGGAAAATCAGGAGCAGCATGTTGTTCCCGAACCACAATCCAAGGGAACACAGCAGCAACAGCAGCTCGATGCCAAACCACAAACCAAGGAAAGTTAGCAAGAGCAGCGTCGAGTCAAACCAAAACAGGGTTGAAAACCAGAGGCTGCATGCAGAAACCCGAAAAAGTGTTTGAATTATTGGGACACTACAGTTTGTATCAATTTGGGGATCGATGTCATGGCGGGAGGTGTTTTAAATTTGTTCATTCATTGGTTTGTTTCTTGTATTTTGGGACTCATTCATGAATGCAAGACAATAATAATAATAGTCCTAAATGTGTTTTTGCTAGCAATTTCCTATGCACGTGGGTTTGTGCTGTGGGCTAATTATGGGGAGTGCATATGCATAATTGATTTTAACCTGTTCTCAACTACACAACCAAAATTTTCTTGCTTTTGTCCCAAAAGCCAATTGGTGGACCAGCGGGTCCGAAAAAAACATCAACCAATAATACAACAAATTAAGATTAATTATAAAGGCTTGATATTCTTAATTTAGGTTGTTAGATGAATCTAACATTGGTTATATTTTTTCTTATACTGATGTGATAAAAAGTTGGTCAAAATCATCACATGCGTAATTATAGGGGTTCTTGGACAACCCCCTCCGGCCCTCCCCAAATAAAATCTTAGAGTCAACCTCCCCTTAAATTCTCTCTTCATCTCCTTAACTTTAGTAACCTTGAATTATACGAAAATACCCTTCAGATGTGATACATATTACTTAACATTTGTGGTAACCATCGGAACTCATATGTGGTACTCTAGGGTAATATGGTACTCCATATTGCATTGTTGTGGTAACTATTCAAATGTGAAAATGGCATTCATTGTATAATGAGTGTGTGATAATGTTATCCAACAAATCGTAGTACATGTCGATTGAGATTTTGGCCATGCCCAACTTTTGGTTTGGTGCCCTAATACGTGTAGTGTGGTAATAGGTTTAGTGTTTGTGAGTAGGGGTGAGTGTCGTGTCGGGTTTAGTGTGTTCGGGTAGAAAAATAAATTATTCGACCACTACCCGACATTGGTGGGTGATTTCACATTTAATTTAATTTCTATTTTAATAGTATCATTTACTTATATAAGAAACGGATAAATGAAAAATAATAGTAATATGCTTCCTCTATTTTAAATTTCTATCCCCATTTGATTTGACTATTATAATTACGGGGTATATTACAGGGCCCAACGAGTTGGGCCGACAGATTGTACTCAAAATATCCAATGAGAAGGCTGGAGCCTTCACACTGGAGTAGTGTTCATCATCTCAAAAGTGAACGCTCCGAACATGCCCAAGGCCAAGGAACGCCCCATGGACTCCCTGGCCGTTTGGCCGCCCCCAGGGGAGTAAAGAAGAAAACGAAGTCCAAAGTCTAATGGAGCAAAACTGTGTGGAGGAGCGTTCAAGGCTCATACTGAATGCTCCATGAGTTAGTTACGCCCCATTGCCCCAGAGTGCGCAAGGAAGAAAGGCTCTGCCCGTAGTGTTGATAAAGAAAAAAAAAAGGGGAGGTATTAGCTCAGCGGATAATCCTTGTGTTTCATATTTGTCATCCCAGAACATTGTTTCAAGACCCGGGCTATTCTTACTCCTTCTTTTACTAACATCACCCCACCCCCTTTTTGGCATACCCAAAATACCCCTCAACTTAAAAAAAAAAAAAAAACAAACAAAAAAAACATACACACTAATTTCCTACATACACCCCACAAATTCCATCCCTAATTCAAACCCTTCCCACCCCATCACAACTACCCATTCCAAACACCCCACCACCAAAATCAAACCCTTCCCAACCCACCAAAACCCTCCAAACCCTAATTTCTTATACATCCCACATAATCCACACATTCTTCCCAAAAAATAGTAAAAATCAAAGGAGAAGTGGTCTAGAGTAATTGCCTAACAAATGGAGGAACAATGGCCACCTTGGGATGGAGAGGTAATGTTTTAAAGTTTATGAAATTTCCAAATTTTCGCACAGCTGTTCGGCACTGGTCTGCCGAACGCGTAACACGCAGAACGGCCAATGCGGCCGCACGCATAGCCTAAAGTTCGGTCGAGGCAGCCGTGCGTCGCATAGGAAGCACCGCTGACCTGGCCGTGCGCGTAGTTCACTGCACGGCCTATTCGGCCGTGCGGTCTTCGGGTCGTTCGGCCGTCACGGCCGAACGGGCCTGAAGGCAGAGCATATTTTTTTTACTTTTTTTTTTATTTTGTTCTCATTCCTCTTTCAATACTTTTTCTTGCAGAAACCACCTTCTCTTGAGACGAAATGGAGTGGTATACTAGCCATTGAGAATCCATGTGGAAATGAGTTGAGCACCGATGTTGTTGGCCAAGACTACACTCACATATTCACGACTTATGCTCACTATCCTTCGAAACAAGCTGTCATAGACTGGGTAAAGAGCACTGCGAAAAGGGAACACATGGTGGTTATTATTAAGAGGTCAGATGCGGGTGGGGGCACAAGGAAATCCCGTGTTTATTTTCAATGTGAGCGCGGAGGTGAGTACCGTGAATGGAAAGGTAAGAAGAATCCAAACTTACCGAATGAAGAAGATACCGGTGAATGTGAAGATGGGCAAGGGAAGGTTGTCCGGCGAAGGGAAGGAAAATCAAAGAAATGTGGGTGCCCATTTGAACTAAAGGCTCAAGAGGTGACCATTGGTGGGGAATGGGAAGTTGTGGTCGTGCATGCAATCCATAATCATGGGCTTGCAAATTATTTTGAGGGACATGCATACATGCAGCGGTTGACACCCGATGAGGAGGAATTGGTGGTGAAAGGTTCGTTGCACAACGTGAGGCCCAAGGAGTTGTACTTCGACCTAAAGGCTACTTTCCCTAATAATGTGTCATCAATGAAGACAATATACAACTGCCGCCAGAAACACCGTGTGAAGGATAGAGCCGGACGTACACAAATGCAATACGTGTTGGGAAAGTTAGATGAGAACGGCTATCACCACAATCATCGCAGGTATGAGTCAACTAGTGAGGTGCGAGATATTTTCTTTGCACATAAGAAGAGCATTGAATTGTTGCATGCGTTTCCACATGTGTTGTTGATGGACTGTACCTACAAAACAAATCGATTTAAATTTCCCTTGTTGGAGATAGTGGGTGTTACCTCTACGGGTTTGACATTTTTTGTTGCTTGTGCCTATTTTGAGGCGGAGAAGGAGGATAACTATACGTGGGCACTTGAGATGTTGCTTACGTTGATGGATTCAAAAAGTTTGCCAAGTGTGATTTTGACTGACAGAGAGTTGGCGCTTATAAATGCAATTGAGAAAATATTTCCCGATGCCACGCAACTATTGTGTCGATGGCATATAAACAAGAATGTGGTGGCAAATTGCAAGAAACACCTGCAAACAAAGGAAAAATGGAACTTGTTTTACAGTCAGTGGCAAAATGTAATGGCGTCAGATTCCGAGGATATGTTTAAAGAACAAGTGAACCGTCTGTGCAATGATTTTGCCTACGCATTACCGGCCGTTGAATACTGTCTTAAGCAATGGTGTGAAACTTGGAGGGAGAAATTTGTGGGATATTCCACAAACAAGATTAAGCACTATGGGAACACTTCGACATCCCGGTATGTGATAAATATAAATTTGATTATAACTGTCCCAGTAGTCTATATTCTTAATCGTGTACTGATACATTTCCCTTATTTGAAATCTTTGCAGAGTGGAGAGTCACCATTCAGTGTTGAAAAGGCAGCTGCAAACTTCTATGGGGAATTTTGAGACTTGTTGGGCGACCATCAATACTTTATGGGTGAATGCACATCAAGCAATTACAGAATCGTTTGAAGTGAGTCGGAATAAGCAAGCCAAAAAGTACCGGAATGTTATCTTTCAAGAGCTGCGAGGATTTGTGTCGGCATATGCACTTGATATGATGGTTGAGGTGGTCAGATATCTACCCGAGGGTGTGATGGATGCCGATTTCTGCGGATGCGTTCTACGTACTACTTGCGGGCTGCCATGTGCTCATGAACTGTCAGAGTACGTATCCAAGAAGATGCCTATACCGCTTAATCAGATTGATGACCATTGGAAGAAATTGGATTGGACACCTCGTTTTGTGGACGGTGTGAAACAGGATGTGATCCCGGATATTAATGAACTGTTCCGGAGTGCAACGGACAAGTGGAATGCGTTGGATGATGCAGGTAAAAAAATGATGTGGAGGAAGTTCAATGAATTGGTAAATCCCAGCACCACTTCGTTGAATGAGCCTTCTGTACCGGTCCGGCCTCGGGGGAGACCACCAAAGTCAGCGAAGAAGAAGGGTTCCACAAAGAGGGATCCCAGTGCATTTGAGCTGGTGGACAGTTGCTCCCCCGATGTCTCTAAGATCATTTACGATGCCGGTCCGGTTTCAGCTGTTCCATTTTTTACATCCGCCAGACGACCGACGAAACCCAAGGTATTGGTAATCTTTTTTTTTTTTTTTTGGATTCACATGTCTATATCGAGCATGTTGTGTTACATACGAGTATCGTATTAATCCTTTACAGGTCCGTCGGGGGCGTGCTGTAAGTAATTGTCCACTGCCAGCGTGTATTAATGCACCAGACCATTTCAAAACATACGTAGTTGGGATCAAGGATGTGAAGGCAGATGGACATTGTGGATTTCGGGCCATTGCTGAGCTTTTAAAATGGACAGAGGAGTCGTGGTCTCGTGTCAGGTCAGATTTGATGCATCACTTAGAGAACAATAAGTCATTGTACGATAAGGTGTTTCTTGAGCAAGGCCGAGTGGAGTATATTCTCAATGTGTTGAATTGCTATGGGGCTAAAGCCGATCCTGAGCATTGGTTCTGTCTGCCTGAGATGGGCCACCTTGTTGCTACAGTGTACAATGTACCCCTTGTTGCTCTGTCGGCCAATGTGAACAACACATACTTGCCGCTACTCACACCTCCCGGTGAACTAAAGCAGACCTTGTGCATTGCCCTTCTGAATGGTTGTCATTTCATTGCTGTAAGTATACGTTATGTCAATTAATTGGTCATTTTTAGTACAATTTCTTATTAATGTGTTGTTCTTTGTTCAAAGGTATACCTAGCCCATGAATCCCCTCTACCGCCCGTCATTGCTCAGTGGACGGAGTATCACTCTCCGGTTGCCACTACTTGGAGTGACACGCTCAGGCATCGTCTCGATGGCTATTATCTATCGGATTTTTCTAGACCGAGCACGGGCGAGTCCGTCGACCTGGATCCGGAACCATTGAATTTAGATAAAGTACATTGGGCGATGTGATCATGTATTAGAATTCACAATGACATGTTTTAGTTTGTGTTTGTATCTGCCTCTGATTATGTAGTTTCTGATTATGTAGTTGAATACATTGTCTTTTATAGTGCATTTGATTCTGAAAATTGGAGTTTGTATTTTCATTTTACTGTTCATGCTACAGGTATGTTCGGCCGAGAGGGCCGAACACCATGTGTGAAGCGCGGCAAAACCAGCCGCACAGGCTTGAGGATGTACGGCCAAAGCGGCCGTACGTTGGATTATACGCACGGCTCGGGTGGCCGCTCGCATTGCTTCCAGCGCGGCAATGTTTGCCGTGCAGTTCTTTTACTGTTCGGCCGAGTGGGTCGAACAGACCTGATTCCCAGGTGTTTTTTTTTTTTTTTCATTTTTTCACAATTCTCACGACAGGGTGACACAATTATCATTTATTCTCACACCGTCCAGCTGCTAACAAATAACAACAGAAATCAACAAACATAGTCATTCGAAATTTAAAACATTCCAGATCCAAAATAAATTCATCGTGTAGCCAACAACGAGTAATATCCAAATGTTCACGAAATCAAAAGTGAATAACATCCACTATCAAAACACTGAAGTTCATCACGCGCACGGAGTCAATCATCTCGTCCCGCCCCATCCCGACCACCCATCATCGCATAGACAGTGTGGATAATATCGCGAACCCTCGGATCATCGTCGTCCAAAAACTGTCTCAGATATGCTCTAACCTGGTGATCTCGCATGGCATGGTCTACACGGACAGGTGCACGGTGCCTAGGTTGAGGTCGCTGCACCGGTCTCTGAACCCTGGGGTGTGAATGCCCGGTATACCAATCCATATATGGAGGGGAACACTCATGTGGGTACCCCGCCAGTCTACCCAAACAGACATCGGGAAGTACGTGTATATCCCATGTGGTGAACTGTTCCCCTAGCTCACGCCAGTAAGGCCTTGTGCTCCGAGTCTCCCTAGTGCGGCGATCTAAGTGCTCCGCCAATGGGGCGGGTGGAATCGTCTGTACATACCCGAACTGTCGAAGTACACGATCGGGCATGTATGGCTCAACAATGTCACCAGCAGATAAATAGCCACGGTAAAGAGCGGACTCCGGCCGTGGGAAAACCCCCCGCACCTCAGTGTACGGATCGAATATCACCTACATTTCATTTATGTTGATTAGGTAAATAAATCCACAATATTTATCATATGTATATCTATGTTACAATGAGTACCTCGTCCGCTGTGAGCTCGTCCAACCTGTCCCGCATGCACGTCTACGGTCGACCGTCTGTGCAGTATGCCCTTCTTGCGTCCACCTAACGCACATGGGTCCATCGCCTGTGTAATCGGGATCCTCGGGTGGCCTGCCCACCGTAGGGAAGTGCTCGTATATCCAAGCCTGTGGCAAATGTTACATAAAATCCATTAATTGAATGTATCTGTTCATAATATGTGATTAGAAAACTACATACCTCCAGCAATGTCCAATATCCCACCGCCTGCTTTATCTCTGCGGTGGCAGCCACAGTAAGCTGCTTGTACAGGTATGCAAGGACTGCTGCTCCCCAAGCATACTCTGAAACGCCGTTGATCCTATCCAGAAACTCGAGCCACTTCACATCGGCACGTGACCCGCTCTTGTTAGGGAACAAGACACTCCCCAATACATATAAAATGTAGGCCCTTGCGGTCCTCCTCACATCGTCGCGCTCCTCCGATATCATACCCGTCTGAAATTTTACTCTCAACCACTCCAAAGAAACTTGCGCTCCCCTAACCCTCACCATCTCTGTTGTCACCTGATCTGTGGGATACCTAAGCAAATTTGCAACGTCCTCGTGGCCCATAGATACACCTAGAAGTAGAAAATGTAGGCATTCAATTTTATTTAATGAACCATACACCACATGAAATTAATACAAAACTAAATGTAAAAATACCTTCGCGACCGGAGAGAACGGGTCGCCCTATCACCGGCAGATCAATGAGACAAAACACATCATCCAACGTGATCGTCATCTCGCCGAATGGTAGATGGAATGTGTTAGTCTCTGGATGCCATCTCTCGATAAAGGCCTCGATCAGGTTCTTGTTCGGTGCCCTAAAAGTGATCAGTCTAATCTTGTCAAAACCAGATCGCCTGATGTAGTGCCGGAACCGTCGGTTCTCGCGCTCGTTCGCAATCACCCATGTCGTTAACTTCACGGCATGGCAAACGATCTTCAGCGGCGCTCGCTCACGGCCATTCCATATATCATATGCGACGTGGTACCTAAAACGCCTGAGTAAAGGCGGAGCAATATGGTCATCACCGTCATCCTGAACGGGCTCGTCTGGATGCGGAGCATGATCTACAACAGGTGATCGGTGGGCCACTGGCTCCTGAACGGGCTCGAGTGGAAGAGGATCATGAACTGGAGGTGCAAAATCCGGAACAGCCTCGACTGGAGGTGCATCATGATCTACAACAGGCTCCTCGTAGTCATATAGGTGAATCGCTGGATGTCCAGCATCTCTACGCTGCCGTACCCATTCGGCTCGGGCCGATGCTGTTGGCCGTTTACGATGGTGCTGATAAAAATCTGAAATTAAAGTGAAATTTATAAGTAGAAATACCATTGCATAATAGAGAAGAGAAAGAGAAAGAAAAAAAAAAATCAAAATAAATAACAGACCTGTTCGGCCAGAACGGCCGAACAGGCTAAAGACCGCGCGGCCAAGTGGGCCGCACGGTCTCGGTAGCGTGCGGGCTCATATGCCGCACGCCTACCACGGTGCGCGGCGACTTTCGCCGCGCTCGGTCCATGATGTTCGGCACACCAGTGCCGAACAGAGGCCGAACAGGGACCTTCTTCTTCCTCCAACTTTTAACATCTTGGCCATTCAAAACTCTACCAAATGCAGTTTTAAGTATGAATAACATAAATGTACTAGTACTAGACCTAAATGGAAGTGTTTTAAGCTTTCCAATTCACATTTACAACAAATGGGTCAAGCAATTACAAATGAACCCTAACTTCTCTAAATTACTTACGTTTAATTCTGTCTATGGTTCTTTCCATGATGCTTGTAACTCGAAGCTGCTGTCTCGATCGGTTTTCTTGTTCCTGCTCTTCCTTCTCGATGGGTCGGGTCGGGTCGAGCTGCCGTTCTTCTATATTTTCTGTGTCGATCGTTCGCTGGATGGAGGGAGGAAGGGAATGGGGTGTAGGGGTGGGGTGTATCATAGTTGTTAAGATCCCGATCCTGATCTTAGGATCTTACGATTTTACGATCACACCTCTCTAAAACGATCCCAATCCTTGTAGGATCTTAAAATTCGTAAGATCCCGATCCTGGTAGTAGAATGTTACGATCTTATAGTCATACTCTCTCAAACGCTTCTACGATCTTACGATCTTACCCTCTTAAACGCATAAAATTTTTGTAGTATTTTATAATTTGGGATCAAAATAACTTGCTTCTTCTAATTTTAAACTTAAGAGCTTGTATTCCTTATGTATGATGTGTAAAAAAACATAATATGTATGTACGTGGAAATATTTTATGTTTGATTGTGATATTTTTGTATTGTATTGTATTAATTAACTTGCAAGATTTATAACACACAAAATAATGCTTTTACTTGTCAGTATGCATAACTGAGTTTATCTATTATTGCAATTTCATAAGATCTTAGGATCCCGATTCGATCCTGCGATCCCGATCTTGCAAAGAGAAAAACGATCCCATATAGGATCCCGATCTTAACAACCTTGGGGTGTATGAAGCAATTAGGGTGTAGGATTTGGACTACATTTTTTTTATTTTTTGTATAAGGGTATCTATGACTTTTGCTATGGGGTGTATGTAGAATATGGGATAATTTTTGAATTTGTGGATGGGGTATACTTAGCAATGGGGTGATGTTAGTAAAACTTGGAGTAGAAATAGCCGCCGTCTTGTTTCAATTCTATTTTTACTTATGTAACATTGTAGTGTATATATCTTATATATATATATGTGTGTAAAACTCGTTATGAACAGTGCTTGGGCCTTAGCAATAGTGAACCAGGTCGAGTTGTGTCTTCTTTCTTCGTTCCTTGTTCTTCGTTTATTTCTTCTTCTCTCTCAAAATTCCTCCTCAAATTTATGGCTTCTTTAATCTCTCCCTCCGTTCTCCTCCATAACCTTCCCACTCCAAAATTCCTTCGTATCCAACGGTGTTGTTCTCCACGGGAAAGGAAAAAGGCTGCGGTGGTGGTGGTGAGGGATGGAAAGGGCGGTGGCGGCGGCGTTCGCGCGGCAGGACAGCCTCGGATGGTGGTGCCGTCCGGCAGTACTCCTTCATTAGGAACAGTAAACTTCAGTTTGGGTCGGGTCGGATTGTGCTTCTTTTCTTTCGGATCGCATAAAACCTAACATTTCTCTCTCAAAATTCTAGCTTTTTCAATCGATCCCTCCGGTCCGACTCCTCTATAACCTTCCGAATTGAAAATGACCTCGTATTGAACTGTCGACTCCTCGCACCCCAGCCCTTGCGTTCGCGCCGTTCGGACATCTGCGCCGCCTGACTTCTTCGACCCGTCTCCAGCCGCGCCGCCGCGGATGAACCTGACCCGCGCCGTCTTCTGGAATCGTCCGTCGGTGCGCAGCCCAACTCCACCGCCTCCGGGAGGTCTCGAAGGAAATCTGTGCATCGCCGCCCAGCGCTTGAAGGAAGGGGCGAAGCCAGCCTGCCGCCGCCTCCAGCTTTCATCGTCCAAGGTGAAATTTTTTTTGGGCCTTTGCAAACTTCCGATTTTACTGCTCGATTTGTGCCTCAATTTTGACCCTCCTACATTTCTGAATTTCTGCTCCATTTCTGAATTTTTATACCCTTTCTGTTCACCAGCGAATACCTTCCTCTATTTCCATCTGGACCTATGGTTACTGTAACTATTCCACTCATGTTTCTTACATTTGCTGGTGTCGCCTAGCTGTGCTTTGCCTTGTACCTTGCTTGCAGGGGTCAGGGGTGTAAACTGTTCGTATCAATTTTTTTCTATTGTTTTTCTTTTGGGTTTTTTTTAAAAAAAAAAAAAAAACTAAAAATCAGTATTGCCAGCTTCTGAGCGAATAATCTTTTTATCTATCCAATTTCTTGCAAAACTTATTGGAATGTTTCTAAGGTAATTTTTTTTTGCCCCACTGCCTAGAATTCTGAGTTAATTGTGGACCAATAGTTACCACCACCACTTTCCAGCAAAGCCGACATCAACTCCTTCAGCACAATCTTCTTCATCATCATCTAATTCAAATAGTAATACGCACCAGCGAAGTTAAGCTCTGAAGTTTAGTTCATTGTTGTCCATGAGATAGAGCAACAAATATTTACTTTGTACTACGTCATTTTGAATATGCTCTTCTTATTTTGCATTTAGTTGTTGACAGTCTTGGACTTAAACCTTTTGAATGCAGGGTCATCAACAGCTCCACCTCCTGATCATACCATACGCGCTGGGATAGACAAACCATTCAATTTTCTGTTAATGCTTGGGTACATCATTTGATCGAACACTGAATTTTGAGGAATCTCTTTCAGGATGATTTGGAAATCAAGGAGTGTTGTGATCATTTGAGTTTGGAATTTTAATTATTTTTATGAGCCTAAAAATTTTAAACTCAGTTAATCTTTAGAGTTGAATGCATGTTAGGTAAATATACACAAATATTCTTATAGGAAGTATTGTAGCCTTCTGGTGTCCTACAATCTTCAAACCAGAGTTGTGTTGTTTAGAAAGACAATCTGCTATCTGCTTTTAATGCTATATGAATGATATATTGTACTTATAGGCTTAATTCTCCGATCTGTATCAAGTTTGGGAATCCAATTTTATTGATTTTCATCCTTGCACATTTTACTCTCAATTAAACTTCATTCCTTTGCTTCTGTGTATGAATGACCTTATCCATTTGGATTATTTATTTCATTTTTACCGCGTATTGACTGCTAAGGTTTATTTTCTTTATTATTGTCTTTTAAAATTATTTTTGTATCCATTTTGTGCTGATTTAGGATGCACCTATTACGCTACTTCATTCGTCCTGTTAGTTTGAAGTTTGAACTGCTATATAAATCGTATATGGGGTCACAGGAGACTAATTTGACCAAGAAATAAAGCATGATGAAATTACACATGATTGGTTAATTTAGGACTATCTGTTATCTATCAATTCTGCTTATTTATTAACAATTGACTTGTTTTCTTTTCCCTGCGTATGTTGTTACTTATACGGGTGAATAACCCTCATGTTGGTGGCATTTTATATGGTTTGGTTATTTGCATTAGGAATTTATACTTATTTTCCCATGTTACTCGCGGGTCCTTGTTGTAGCAGACATTGCTATTTTCCCATTTGTGCCGAAAAATCTCTCAATTTGCAAGATACCAAGAGCATGGACCTTGCAGCTTTTGCGTTTCGTTACAATCGGTGGTACTTACGAAAGATTTTATCTACTCAATTTACAGCATCTGTTTTGTCACTTCGCATCTCTGCTTTAAATGTTAGTATCCATTAAATTATTAAAAACTCTGTCGTTTTTGTATTAGTGTTGTTTCTCGCTCAAGTATACAATGTTTCTCATATGGGATTTCTCAATTGCTCTAATTCCTCTACTCTGTCGATCCCTCCAACTCGTTGCAAAGTTCTTGATACGGAACTCTAGCAGATCCGCCTTATACAGGTGAGGAGGCTTAGCCTTGCAATTCTTCAAATTCAAATTGCTGTCACTGTTCTGCAGCATGCTGTCAACATATTCTTATAAGGGATGAGAACTTTTGTGTCAAGTTGCTCCATTTATTGATATGTTTTTTCAAAAGAATTTGGTAATTTCACCAAGTTAAATTACATGTATCTTGGATACAAGCAACTATCTGGAATCATATTGAAAAGTCTTCTTAATCACTGCACAAATCTCTTGTCATTAGACCTTTCTTCAAACTATCTTTTTAAAAGAAAAAGAATATTGTACAAAGCAACTCCTCTAACACTCATTAAATTTGCAAATAATATAGTAGGAGTACTATTGTACGAATAATTATTGTTCCAGCAGGGAAATGGAGCACTCTCTCTGGTCAAATGCCACCAACTTTAGTAGATCCCAGCTTTGGGGGGATGTGGGCAAGGAAAGCATGTGAGGTTTGGAGCTTGAATACATAGAGACCTCCATGTTTTCAGTGGTAATTAGGATTTTGCCACAACCTCAGAATTCAGGTACATTTATTTTTTAGTTTTTGTGACCGTGTTGTCAATGAGTCTAAAATTAATACTGTATACGACATACGTGAATTTTCTTACTGAAATTTTGTAATTTTCAATACAAATTCATTGATGGTATTTGGGAGAGATATGCAGGCTCTCATGGTTGACTGTGTGTTGTCAATGAGTCCAAAAATTAATACAATTGAAAGTAGTTTCAGATTAAAGATGATTAATAATATCGACTTGAATTATGACTTCATTATTTCTTCTTAATTCCTTTTCTTAGAGTTCATTAAATCATGTATCCATGCTCTTCTTCAGGTTTAAATTTGTAAGGTTTGATTAATGTAGGTGAATGATTATGTTGGAATGTTTTTGGGTTGAGCTGAGATGCATATAACTTGTTAAGAAAAGGGACTGATCACAAATTTTGTCAGTTGATTTTTGGAATGGCTGGCCACAAATCAATTTTTGAACTGAGATGCATATAACTTGTTAAGAAAAGGGAATTGATCACATATTAATGTAGGTGAATGATTCTTGGAATGGTTGGTCCTTTTTTGTTCTATTTTAGGATTGGCTAAGATGAAGATGATGAAGATGAAGGTCCTGTACTTAGTTTAATTTATTTACACCCCTAGTGATGTTCTTTTTTGCGCTATTAATTGAGGCTGTACTAAAATATTGCTATGGCATTTTAAAATCGGGATAAATTCAAAATTAGAAGTGATATATTGACAGAGATGAAGTGCAAGATTACAAAGATGAGTTCATTATAATTACTGTCCAACACCTTTTGTTTTTCAACATTTTTTCTAAGTATTGCGTTCATGGTTTTCTTTCTTTGACTCTTCTGAACTCCACCATGCACATAAAGTACGCAGGCTCTCTCTCTCTGGATTCCCTAATCTCCTTCTATGATGAATTTTTAGGTATGGATTTCTGATCTACAATCATGCTTCCAAAAGATATTTGGATATCCTGTTCTATATATGACCAGTGTTGAAGCTGCGCCAAAATGATGAGATCAATGAGAGGTGCAACTCACATGATGTTCTCAGCCATAAAACAGCCACACCAGGTCCACTTGATTGCTCGCATTATAATCCATAAGTTGAATTCCATTACAGAACTTCTCGTAATAAGCATTTTCTTCTCATTTGTTTGTAGCTTTAATTTCCTTTGGATGCCATTTTTAGTGCTAGGATGCATTTGGTAATAGCATTCTCGATTTATCATTTTCTTTTCAACGCAATTATCATACATAGTACTTATCAGACCATGACAAACTTCAAACATTTTTTTTTCACCCGTGCGCAGCGTAGCGCGCTCCCCGAAAGATTTCTAGTATATATATATATATGTGATCATGATATGAGTTCATCGATTTCTTCTATGACCTCTTTTAGGAACAGAAATGTAAAAAATGCCGTGGAAAAGCATTTGTAATAACCTAAAAAGTTTGAGCAAGAAAATAAATAGGAGGATAAATTGAATTTTACAGGGCAGGGTTCATTTTTGATCTCTGCTAGTGACTTGTGTGTTTTCTGATATATGTAAGACATTGAAATTACAAGTTGTGTGGTCAGTTACAATTCCTATGAATCTAATGGAAATCTGGACAGAAACCCCCGGATGCATACAAAGAAAGATACAGCTTGTCTAGTTGTCAATGTGTTGGAGTTGATTCCATGAGGATCCAGCATACTGCATTACAAGAGGTGAGACAATTTCCATTTTTTTTTTTATCAGTTGAACTTCTCACAATAGTATAATTGCAATTTCACAGGTGTTGCTTACCTCATCCGTTTCTTTCATACACCAGTGTTCTAGCTCTTGCAAACCAGCTTTTACATACTCGCCATTGCTAAATGAGCAGCATACACGAGCAGTAAGCTGAAAATTGAAAAGAAATGATATTTGGGCTTGTACTAGCCTAAGTTTTGAAATCTTTGGCATCGTAAACTTGCGTGTAGATTTAATGTCTTACCTGTTGAAGAGCTGAACACTTACGAATGAGAATACCTGTCTGAAAAATTTTCTGGTTATCATTTAAGGAACCTAAAGAGACAAACCAACAAGAACAAAACAGTGATTTCATTTACAGTGGGTTGAGTCAAGATGGCAGAATAAAGTACATTGAACTTAGTTTGTTTCCTGAAAGTACTCACATTTTATGGTCCAAACTGTGAACTATACTTTGCCAATGTATGTTCCAACCTTGTTTTGTAATGATATTTGAAATGCATGCTTTTAGACGACCCTTGTACTGGTCTTGCAGCTCTTGGTGCCTATTTGGGGTATTTTAAGAACATATAAATCATGATTTGTAAAAGATGTCCACAGTTCTACTGACAGATAGAGCATTGAAATATGATCCTTTTATAGTGCTGGTATGAAACTAATATGCCAGATTACGAAAATTTTGATCTCAATGGCTTAAGGAGAAGACCAATCAACTTTCATATATAATGTGATGTACCTACCTCTCCAGTGCTTTAGGAAATTGATGGAAGCCTTCCTTAGGATTGTAAACTCTTTTCTGGTAAGGTGGGTTATGATTTGCCTCTGAATGTACCTCGCTGCGTGAGCAAGAACTTCAGCCCTTCGAGCATCTAATCCAGCCATCTGACCAGCTCTGAAGAATACCTTGCTTTTTCCCATCTGCACAGATTAATGATTAAATGCTTTCTCCATATGTATCTTTTTAGGTACAAGAAAAGCTATATGCAACCTGTGAGTGTTATTCCTGCTGTGATTAAGTACATCATTTACCTGATAACCTTTTTAAGTACATTTTGTCACATAATGAAATTCATTATATAAGCAGGTTTCTCATCGGACCTGCAAAACAACAACAAAGTTGCATATTGAATGTGAAGGGAATCTGAACTTAATTACATCGGTTGTGGTTTAATTGGTTTAAGTTGATTGGTAGCAGCAACTTTCTAACATGTTCTGCTGATAAAGGTTGCAGATTATCATCTTAAATGGATATATGATTGAGGCAAAAAGGAGGTGGACTGTGCAAGTACATACCCATCAGCCACATCTGGAGCTATCATTCCAAACCGGTCAATGATCTCATTGAAAGTTCTTTTGGCTGGGTATCCAGCACAACTTGTTCATATAGCCTCCAACACACCCTAACACAAGTTGCAAGGATGTCCATAAATGAAGAAAATGAAAGGAGAAACCAGCATTTGAAAAAAGAATAAAGACACATTTCATATAGAGAATTGAATTAGTGACTTACCCCACATCTCAACTGTTTTTAGACATTGAAATTCTCAACTATTTCTGTCTTCAGAACAGTGATGGGCTTAACACATCTGATATAATGCAGCTCTGTTGTGCTCAGGGTTTCCATTAATGATTGTAATTGCTGCTGCATATTTTTGTGACTTGTATCATAAGATGTTGAATTTCCTGATTCTCAGTTAGATTATCACGATATGTTTCATTAATCACACCTACCATGAAGCGACTAACAAGAGAAGATATCTTTTGTATTGCTTTGATGTTTCCTCTGGTAATGGATGGAAGAGACCCGGAACACCTTAACATTTAGATTCAGTCAAAAGGGCTTGACGTTCTGCTACAGCAGAGTCCTTATGCTTGTCCAGGAACTGATCAACTTGATACGTTACCTGTTTTAGAAACAGTAAAAACATAAAAAAGATATGGAACAAAAACAAAAGAAATAGTTCAAGAAATACTCATACGTACATCATCAGCATAATGATTTATTGTGAAATCAGTCCGTTGAAAGTCTTGGCTTGCTAAAGCGTTCTGGCTTTTGTACGTATGGCACATCTTTCGTGCAAATGTCTCATGAGTTGTCTTTGGTAAGTTGTTGCAGAACGAATAAACTCAGCTACAGTTTTCTTTCTCTGCAATTGTATGTTTTATGTCCTGGTTTCTGCATGCCAATATCCACCCTCAGTAAGTTGTCAATGCTCTGGCATAGCCTTTTACACTCAAAATCTATTCAAATGTTTTCACACACCTTTTCAATCAGATCCAAGACACCTTTTTTTTTTTTTTTTTTTTTTTGTGTAAACAGTGATGATCCAAGACATCTTGATTGTCTACGAATTCAACATAACTCCAATGGATCTCCTCTAGGCTCTAGTTCCATCTTGAACACATGTTGTATGTATTATGCTGTTTGCACAGGATAACAGTGAGTGGGTTTGGAAATATGAATGGAGCAATGTTAAAAAGACATATTGTACCTGTTACCTTTGAAGTTGTTAGGAATTCTTGGGAATGGCTCACAATCGAACATGGATTGACTTATTTGTTGTATAGGGAAATATAATCAACTGCTTGGAAATCAGGACAACGCATCTGCTCAAAATATTTACTGCATGTATAAGAGAGGAAACATATTAAAAGTAAGTACTTAGGATTAACAAAGGAAAAAAAGAAGATTAAGGAATCTTACTGCAAACACAAGTATAGAAAAATTACCTAGCTGTGAGAGAGTTCATTTTATGCACCCCCTCGAGCTTGGATGTCATTCAAAACATCCACAACTTCGTTCATTGATGGCCTAAGGTCCGGATGGGGCTGCAAACACCGAAATGCTAACTCTGCCACTGATCTTAGCATCCTTGCGACCTTGACATCAGTAGTATACCCAAGAGTTTGGTCAAAAAGTGCATCATACTCCTGGTTCTGGATCCGTGCTAGAGCATAGTCGCCCAATTTTAACTCATCACTCTGTCTAGTATGGTCAAATGGTAGCTTGGAGGATATGAGCTCCACAAGGACTACCCCAAAGCTGTAGACATCACTCTTAGTCGTCAAGTGAAATCTTTGAAAATAAACGGGATCAATGTATCCCATAGTCCCGTGAGGAAGAGTTGTAACATGAGTTGCATTATTGGGGATTCCTCTAGCCACTCCGAAATCACAAACTTTAACGTGTTGGTCTTGATCAAGCAAAATGTTTGCCGTCTTTATGTCACGGTGGATAACATCTGATTGGTGGAGGTAATGAAGAGCACTTGCTGTCTCCATGGCTATCCTCATACGAAGTACCCAGGTTAGATGAGAGGCTCCAGCTCTTGTGCCTTGTAGGCGCTCCTCCACAGAGCCATTTGATACATAGTCGTACACTAGAAATAACTCATGGCGTTCATTAGACGCGTGTCCATATAGTGTGACTAAGTTTGGATGTCTTAACCGGGATAGAGTGCGAACTTCGGTATGAAATGATTCTACTACACTTGCACCCCGGTTGTACATTCGTTTAACAGCAACTTCTCTTCCATCATTCAATCTACCTGTAAGTTAAGTAAACTTAGTGTGAACTTATCAGTTAATCTAATGGACTTGGTTTGGGTTCTAAAGTAGGACATCCTAATTCTTGTCAAATTATAGAGTAATTGTAATCAGTACACAAAATTAACTCATTTGAGTATTTAAATTTGCCTACCAAATGTTAATAGACTCATTTGATAGTGTTTTTTTTTTTAAAAAAAAAAAAATTATATTCATTTGAGGTATATTTGGTGTATTCAAAACAATTTGTGATGTCTTTATTCTGATATCAATATGCTATAGGCTAAAAATTTAAATATCGTTTTATCAATGCTTTGTATTGGTTTGGCAGAAGCACCATAAAACATTTAGAATGGGATTGTTTTTTTTGTTGTAGGCATTACTTTGGATTGTTTGCTTGCTGGTATATTAATAAGATGGAAGTAGTTGTTGGTCATTTTGGTTATAAGTTAGGCACTTCTTACAAGTAAATAAACCACTATACAGCTCTTGAGATTATATTGTATACAAAACAGAGAGACTATTTTATATGTTAAAATTTTATAAAGCCTTTAGTCAAAGATCTTTCTTGGACAGCAACTACTATTATGCTACTTGGAAGGAGAGAAGTTTGACATATGATTGATTAAATCCTGATATCTTAGGGGTAAGATTTATTTTATCAACCTTAAAAGCACCAAAAGACCGAGATTCACCAAAGAGAACAAATTAAAAACTCTAATAATTGGTATTACCATAAAAAACTTCCCCATAGCTTCCTTCTCCTAGTAGTCTGGAGGGGTTGAAGTGTTCCGTTGCTTCTTCAAGCTCATCATACGTGAATAATGGAGCATCCATATTTCTCCTCAATGATCCAGCCCCAGTCGAACCCATCCTCACAAGCTGAATAGTAGGGGCACGTGCAGAGGTAGGTGTAGGTGTAGCAAACATCATCCTCAAACGATGTAAGACAAATAGGATGACGACTACAATGAAGGCTGCACCAACACATATTGCTAAAATGGAAAAAAATTGTTCATTAATTTAGAAATAAGAAAAAAAATTAAAAACAAAAAACAAACTAGAACTAATGTGTATGGGTTATGATTTTTTTACCTCCAATTGCTGAACTTGATATTGGTTTTTTGTGTCCTTGAGTTGCCGAAACATTAAATTCTATCTCAAACTCGGCACTTAACAACCCGAACAAGTTGTTCGAGGTTTGATTTGATTTGATTGGCTTTAGAATTTTTGTACAATTTCCGGGAATTGTTGAATTTGGAAAGGCCAAAGGGATGATTGAATAGTAAAAGTCAAATGCAATACAATCTCTATAAATTTCAAATTCATCCCGGAAATAAGTTCTAATGAGACTCAAATCGCTCAGCTGGAGGTCTTTGATACAAGCTAGTATGGTTGTG
The DNA here is from genome assembly GCA_030278955.1 of Hygrophila difformis. Classification (NCBI taxonomy): domain Eukaryota; kingdom Viridiplantae; phylum Streptophyta; class Magnoliopsida; order Lamiales; family Acanthaceae; genus Hygrophila; species Hygrophila difformis. The sequence continues at coordinate 31,101,001 of JAOANR010000013.1, read as the reverse complement.
TTTTTGGGGTAGTTTATAGTAAAGGATATGGAAGGTGTACTTTCGAGCAGGCTTAATGGCTTCAGAGCAATGCAATCTTTCTCGCTCAGAAATACATAATTAATTATGTCACGAAGGATGAATGTATTTTTTGAAATAATTTTGACAACTTCGTAAAGACGCGAGTCTTGAAATTGAAGCCTGGGGGGATCAATTGTGCAATTTATAAAGACTAGAGCACAATTAGGATGGGATGAGAATGGATATGTTAGGGTGCCCAGAGGTCCGCACTGAAAGGACTTTGGGCACTTGGAATATGACGAGTGAATGAAAAGGAATAGAAACAATAATGCTAATGAGAAGCTACACGATTGAGACATTTTTGACATTGAACCTGCAGTTAGAAAATATGTTCACAACATTAATGATAAAATAAAATAAAATGAACACAGTTTAAATCAGTAATATAGTATATTTCTTCAGAGATGCATGCGCAGGATAATAACTTAAAATAAAAATACATAAATTAAGCTTGAAAGATGGTCACATATTTAACAACAAAAAGGTAAATCATAAAATGGGAACATTCTTGTGATTTTTAAAGTATTTTATGCCTTATGTTGGGATACAATGGCAACTGTTCCTAGAATATCTATAACTAGTTGGGATTTAATTTATTAGTTTTCATTTTCTTTTTATTGAAAATTGTTTTATTCAAAGAATCAAATTAATAGTTATGTTAGAACGAGTTAGGAAGTTCTATATATATACTATATATATATATATATATATATCAAACAAAAAGAATTAAGGCTCACAACATCTATTATATATAAAATCTGTTGACGTTATGAATATTAATGGTTGTAAATGGGCTTAAAAGAATAATTGAGTTGAATTGTTGGATTTGTGCTTTAAAAAAAGTGTAACTTATATTGTATTTTTTTGTTTATTTATAATTTAGGATTTTTAATTTAAATAATATATTTTAATAGAATACTATAGAAACATATTTATTGTTGAAATAGAATAATGTGAATTGATTTTTTCATTAAAATTAATTTAATATATGTATATATAAATATTTTAAAATTATAATTTAATTAAAAATAATGTGAAAGTATGTCGAGAAAAAATATTTACGTTGTTGAATACATTTTGATATTTTAGAAGTTAGTCTTTATTTAGTAATATATATTGTCCAATTATATTATGTAATATAATTATTTTGTTTACTTAAAATATTATTTTAGTCAAAGATGTTATTTGCTTCATATCAATTGGACTAAATACATTATTTGGGCCAAATGTTAGGTGAAAAATATATAAATTTAAATAATGTACTATTGTTTAAACTATTGGGGTTAACTGTCTGAATTTAAACAATTAATATTTCATGTTTAATTGTTGGTGAATTAACTATATACTACTCCATAGTCATATGTTTCTTATATTTGGCAAATTGCTACTATTCACACACAAACTTTCCCTTAAAGTTTTATTATAGTTATACATATTAAAATATAATCTAGTGTGATCTTGTTAGATTTGTACATCGTGTATTTTTAAATATCTAACTTTTAGATTTTTAACTTGTACCGAACTTGAGTTATTAATAATTTAAAATGTACATTGGACTACGTGAAACGTGGGTTGATAAGAAATATTGTGAGACGGAGGAAGTACAAAATTGTTGGAAGAAATTTTTGGCAAATAACAATTATTTTATACAAAAATTCAAGGACATTTAAGTGCTGTCTTATTTCATATTCGTCAACAGACCATTATTATATTTTAATATTTTATTATCTTTATATGCCAACTATAGAAGATATTCTATCTTATTACATACCCATCCCGCCTATTCAGTTGGGATAGTACTTGTACATCATAATACTGTGACTGACAATATAATTTATTTTCATAGTAGTATGTATAATGATACAACAAACACCACACTATCAAGTGTAGTAACAAAAAATCACCCTGCAGTTCCGACTAATAATAATAATAATAATAATAATGATAAATAAAGATTGACCTATTCCTACTTCCTGTAAAAGAAAGATGGTGCCAGGGGCAGAAAAGGACTTATTGTGGGGAGAAGAAAGAAGTCATACATAGATGAAGAAAGGAATGAGCTCCACATAAATTAAACCCTCATTTGTAGGAGTATTTTACTTGCTGCAATTCCTGGTAGGGTATGCATGTGCAAGCTTTCATTCGTATTTTACTTGCTGCAAATCAAAAACAAAAGAAACCCCCAATAATATAATTAAGCCTAAGGTGAATTCTTAGCTAGCTATCTTAGGTCTTCCCTACTAATATACTAATATAAGGCTGTCTTTTTTGACTTAATTTCTTAATAAAGCTTGTTTCTATACTGCCTCTACTGAACTCACTCATGAGCTAGTGCCTTTTATGGTCTTATTCCTATTACCATTGAATACGAAAAATCCCTTGCTACTACTTGCTAGTTGAACCAGACCTTCTTCGGTCTAATAATCCATCTACTATGTATGTACTCAAAAACTTTAATTAATGCGGACTAAATTCTTCGAACCAAGAATCAGCACAGCTTAATAGCAAGCAAGCAAGCACAAAGAAAAGAAAGACAGCTTTTAAAATAGAGTAAGAAAAGAAAGACAGCTTTTAAAATAGAGTAAGAAGAACCCGAGGCAGCACAGCAGCGGCCGGGAGTATTATTCATTCGCTCATGGAGAGATGATCTAATACTATCATCAAGCGCGCGCAAAGATGGATCTTATTTCATTCTACTAAGCCCTAATTCCGATATACAGTCATTTCTCCCTCACCTGCTTTGGTACTACTATGTCTACTGCTGTTAGGAGGTCACGAGACGATGATACTTCTTCTCGGAAAGCCCCGACAAGAGAAACAACTAGGATCGGAGTTAGAAAGCAGCCCGACTTCTAGGGCGCTCAGATTTACTATCACACACAGGAGTGAGGAGACCACCATTACTAGTTACTCCACTTGAACTATCATGCCATATCTATCTAATAACACAAGAGAGAGAGAGAGAGAGAGAGAGAGAGAGAGAGAGAGAGAGAGAGAGAGAAATTGCTGAATACGCACCTGTAGCTCTTCCTTATCAGTAGTCAGCTTCTTAGGACCGAATTTCTTGCAATAATATGAGATTGATGAATTTACAATTCCCACACTGAGGGTATGTATGTATACGCAGGAAAAACTTTTCTTCTTTTGGGGATAGTATGTGTTGCTACGTAAAAAAGAAAAATATCAGCTTGAAGAAAGGACACTTTTCGTGCTTCCATTGGGCCACGATGGCTTCCTCTTATTGGGCCACGTAAACTATTTACTTTTACTTTACTTTGTCGAAAGTCCAATTCAAATTAATTTCATCCCTAACAATGAAACGAATACATACTCGGATACTCCATTGATTCTTCCCTTGCTGATTTACCTCATCATGTGTTGGTGAGTGACATTTGAGAAGTAGAATGTAACGCGCAGCTATGGCAAATATGTGCCGGCCCTCTGGCGAATATGCCGGCGGCTGGGACTCATGTCCTCTACTCCCCACAAGACCGCCACAGCGAACAGGTTCATTATCAATTAACATTAATTAGCCAAACGATTATAGCACTGTCAATAGTCAAATGGTTGTAGGTCTTAAATCTTTTGTGGGTTTAGTTTCTTCGTGGTAAGACGCCTTTTTGAATAAAGATTTTAATGGGTGCTTTCGGTAGATGGAGGTGGCTTAATCATCATTCATAGCACCGTGAATAGTCAAACTACTTGGATTCTGGCATTTAAAATTCTTACATGGTGTTTAAGAGTAAAAACCCTCGCAAAATGCATAAAAATGATTATGAGGCAAAGGAAAGAGGTGAAAAGGGGGGAATTTTATAGAATCCCTGAGAAAAGGTAGTAGCAATAGTCGTAGTGTCAGTTTGTGATGAAGACTGTGGATGGTGATTTGGTAGTTCATTTAAATTGTTGGTTTTCTTTATCTTCTTGCTTTGTTTTGGATGGTGATTTGGTAGTTCATTTAAATTGTTGGTTTTCTTTATCTTCTTGCTTTGTTTTTGATGTTTTGTTCTGTGTCCTTCTATTTTAGTATATATTAAAAAAAGAAAATCCCAACTATAATTATGGAGTGGAGTTTGTTGTAGCTTCTATCAAGTATTGGGTTTCAACAATCAGAATGGGGGCAAGTAATCCCAATAGCTGACTAAGAACTCGTCACCCCCCCCCCCCCCCCCCCCCCCCCCCCCCCCACTGAAATCTTTTGTCGTTTTTTTGGTATTTCACCGCTTACTAATGCAGTATAGTGGCTTAGCCCTTCGCCCGCCTATCGTATCGGCTCGGCTTCGTCCTAGAAGCTACTGCTTCCGCCTCTGACGGCATGAGCGATAGCTCATGACTGGTATATGGATCTCCGCTATCTAATAAAAGCCCCCCCCCCCCCCCCCCCCCCCCCACCAATAGCTGACTAAGAACTCGTAATCCCAATATTGAAAGGATTCACTTTAGAGTGGATCCTTTCAAGATATAACAATTGTCCAAATGGATCCTTTGAAGATATGGATTTGCAATAAATGAATTGTTTCAAAGATAAAACATCTCAATATTGCTCAAGCTGGGCAGTTCAGAGTTTTAGTTCGAGTTAGCTAGGGGGAACTCTGTTAACTCCCAAGTTTGATGAATAACTCAATAGGCTTTATATAGATTTTTCGGTTAGATGATTAGAATTTTGAAATGGAGACGGCCTACGGTATTATAGGGTTGCATAGCAGGAAATATCTATGAGAATGAATTAATATGGTGAGGATGCATGGATTTTGGCGTGCTTGGGAAATGGTTGGCGTTCATCAGTGCATCCATTTGCTATTTTTCTCTAGGGATAAGAATTTCATAGAATAATGAACCCTGCCAGTCTGCCATACAGGTCTTTGAGTAGAGCGGGACTAACAAAAACATGATATTTGATGCTGCATAAAATATCAAACAATTTGGTTCCCATATTCGTAGCAACCTCAGTGAAAACTTAAGGAGATAAGTTCTGCATATCAATCACAGAAAATGTGATATACTACACCCTGATTACTTCAACATATGTAACTATCTACTTGCAATGGATCTTGATTTTCAAATTTAACTCCATTTGATCTGAAGAAACGACCTAAGGGATTGCAAATGGCTGTCCATTTGAGAAGGATCCAATTACCTTATCTACTAGCTCCAAGTCACACGAACTAGCACTATACATGTTTATTACATAAGCTAATCAATTTCTAGGTGTTGATACATCCCATTGAAGTGAGATTCTAGTACCAAATCATTGTCAACTGTTAGCTCTCTCTTTTTCTTTTTCTTTTTTTTTTTCTAATAAAATGTTCTACAATTAGCTCTCTCAGGATTGAGGGTGCTCTAGAATCCTTGCTCTTTCCTTTTCTTTTTTCTTTCTTTTTTGGTGGAATTTTCTTTTGTTTCTCTTTTATTTCATCCCAATTCAAGCTCACAAATGACAGTTTTGCTTAAAGTTACTGGTGAGATGGAAATTAATCGAAATGAATATAATTGGATGAGATTCGAAAAATTCATTATTTCATATGCATTTTCTTGCCATGTAATGTAGTAAAAGCGAACTGATTTTCAATAGAATCTAAAACAATTGTTGGGTATCTTTTGCGCTTCTGTAGATCTGTGTATCACCTTTATGAATATGTTATTACGATGTGTTATTTGGAAACCATTTGGCTGGACAAAACTCTTGAATTAAAACATGCTTGAACTTTTTCTACTACTTGAAGCCTTTTCAGCGCTACACCTGTCTCCCCCTCGGAATTCAAAATCTTCCAAAAATTCTTGCTTTGGGCAAATGGTTCAGTATCAAGGAGAACACTGTATTTAGCCTTAGAATTTGGGTTGCAGATGGCATGGTTTAAAGAACCCGAGTACCTATTTGTTCTCATTGAACAAGAAACTCAAGTCTGAAATGATCCCCTGCCAAATACTTGGCAGAAATACCTCAATCTATATGTGATCCAGAGATGATGATATACAAAAAATTGTGGGAAAAACCTCTGTACACATATGTTGTTAGAATGTAAGGGTCCGCTGCTTCTCTTGAAAAGTCCTATAATCTCATTAAGCCTCTGACTTTTAGGCGATCCTTGGAAGGGTTTATGTATTGTTGAGAGATCTGGAACTAGGATCTAATAGGGGTTTGTGATTCCTAAACTATACTAATTGAAGTAACAATTATAAAAAAACAATTAGGTGGGATCAAGCGATCCGTAAAGTAATACAAATGGAATGGTTAATCAATCTTTTCACCCACGATGATCATGCCCAATGTTATCTGACATGCAGTGAGAACAATTAATACTCTTCCCATTAGTAATTGTAGTTTGACAATACTGTGCAGGCAATGCGTCTTTAATACCCATAGTTTGCCTCTTATTTCCTATAAATTTGATAGGGAAGTGACAGATACATACAAATGCATTATCTGTATTGAATAAAAGGAAAAACATATGTACTTATAATAATTTATAGGTGGCTGATGATGCTGTCCTCCTATGGAGACTATTACAGTAAGTCCCATGGCCGTTGGGATTTGGACACCATCGGTAACCCACTTACCATGAGTGTTTGCTTCTTGATTGAATGCTCCATATATAAGACTAAAATGTATTTGTTGTTTCTTAATTGTGCTCCGCTTAGGTGAGGACAAAGCCATTGCTTTTGTTGAATTGTTTAGCAATGATGGGCTTTCAAATAACCAAATTGTTGTTTCAACTTTACAACTTCAGAGAAATTTGAGCAAATGAGATGAACCTGGAAGACAAAGTGGTCTAATGCATTTGTTGTTTGGTTACTAGTAACTACGATTAGCAAAAGTAGCGTATAAGAGAGCTTGCTATTATTATTTGAATTGCTGGTTTGTCTTCCCTACATAAACACACACAAATCTTCCCTATAATATATATGTTTATATATATTGAAATATACATATATGAAAATTGCAAGATTTAATTTGTAAACCAACCCGCAATGAATAGGGAAGGTATCGTAATGCTATGAACGACCTAATATCGAATACTGGTAATAATATCAGCAAAAGAATGTTCTCAGACATGCTCAGCTCCACATATTCTTGTACAGTCAAAAGGGGATCGATTCCGTAAAAGACGAGATCAGTAAAAGGCAATCACTGAAATTTTATCTTTGTAGGAAGGAGCTAATTCTATTCCCTAAATCACTTTGGCCTCAATCAAGGTCTTTGATTCTGAGTCTTGGTTTTATTATCAATCAATTTGTACAATTTGTTATGATGCAAGCTCTTATCAATTAATTTAATTAAATTTTTTTGATTCTGAATATCTGATTTTATTATCAATCAATTTTAAAAAATTGTTAGGATGAAAGCTATTATCAATCAATTTATAAAATTTGTCAGATGAAAGGAGTCAAGTTGAGATGTCGAATGATTGATTTGGTATTAGTAATATTTGGTAATCTATTCTAAATGATGGGAGAAGAGTTTTGATTAATTGATTTGTAGTGGTTTGTGGATTTTTGTCGGTGCGGATAGGGATAAAATGTGTAGATTTGACGTGCCTTTTGTGGTAATCAAATGAGTTTATGTTGTTTTTCTATCCACTAATTTATTGGCGTATATTGGGTATCCCTAGATTTCATTGGATCCAAGACTAATCCCTCGAGGATCTGGTGGGCATTGAAGGGTTGTCTCTCCCAAAGCAGAATGCCGCATATAAAAAGGTTCGAACCCGAAACCTTTGCTTAAGCTGTCGGAGCCCCATACCACTCAGGTCAACTGTGTTTGGTTCTATCCACTCATTTAAGTGTTGATAAATAATTCATCTATTTAATGCAGGTTGATTCGTTGATGTTCTATAAGTAGAATTCTTTTATAAAAAAATTAATGTGTCCGTTCATCTTTTATTCCCTTTGGATGCCAATACAGAAGCTGGCAAGACTTGGAACTGTTAGTGAATTGCCATACAGAACTGCAGTGCATCCAAAAGGAGATGTAATTTGTTCACACCCCACGAGTTGCAGGTACATCCCCTCTTATGCTAATTGGGGCAGCTATATGTTTTATTTACTTTTTAGATTATTTTGCGTTGAGGAATACTGAAGATACAACATCATAATTTTGCTTATCTTGAAGATGAATAACTCTGATTATTATATAATGGAACTGTAGTTTTGAGTAGTTTTCTTTTGTTTTTGGTTTGTATCCTGACTGACTGAGTTGGACAATACAGTGTATATATGGATTCATAAATAACTCAAGTAATGAAAATTATCACCACATAAGAAAAAAATTTGGTAGGTTTAATGATTTGTTCTTTGGGAACTCTGTATTCAGCTTGGGACTTGGGACTGGGAGGGACTCTCAGGGAGCTCAATTACTCAAGTGTGCTATAGGTTAGAGCTATACTTGGAGCATAGCAGATATGAGGCATGAAATCCAGGAACAGAGTGATGATGGTTATATTATAGCCTCATACGAATTTTTCTTTTTATAGAAAAATAATAATCAAGATTATATACATCCTTTTTCTTTTAGAAAACCAAATATAGTGGTATTTCTTTTTTGCTTTGCTTTAGGGTGATTGTGTTTGTGGTGGGATGGGAGTTGGAAAATATCAAGAATTTTGAAATTTAAACCATGACCATTACCTATCGACTGATGGTAATATGTGGGCGTCTCTTCTTATTCTGTAACTTTGATAGTTTTAATGATGATAAGAGGGAGACAGAGCCGTGGGCATGCTGGACATATCTTGGTCTTTCTTGATTATTTGTCTATCCATTTATCCATATCCATATATTGATAGAATGAAAAATTCCATAAATGCTGCAAACCAAGTTTGATGCCATTGTTTAGTGAGTGTAGCATTTTGGTGCCTTTTAGATTTGGATGACCAATGGTCTTGCATGAATGGTGCTAATTACTCAACAGGGTGTCACTATTGTGTTGAACATGCTTAGAGATTAGGGAGAGCACCGCTTGCACGATCCGGCACAACAGAATCATTTTATGGGCAATTTCAAGTGTTAAATCTTTGGAACATAAGGGGTGTATTGGATAGAGAGTCTATGAGATTTTTTAGGAGTTTGAAAGTTTGGGTGTATTCAATTTAGATTTTAAAAAGTCCTTAAAAATCTAGAGGTATTCAATACAGATTTTAAAAAGTCATTAAAAATCTAGGTGTATTCAATACAGATTTTAAAAAGTCTTTAAAAATTTTGTGGTATTCAACCGTCTATGGATTTTAATTCTTCATAGACTTTAATGAATTCTTTTAAAAATTATAACTATGCAAAATCTCTCCAAATTTCTACAGATTTTGTCAAGTCAGTCAAACTCTACATAGAGTCTGCACTCTACGTGAAGTCCATAGACTTTCTAAATCAACGGACTTTTTAAAATCTATAAAAATCTGAAACGAATACACCCCTTAAGTATGGCTATGTTTGTCCCTTATTTGGGCCCAAGAATTGTTGCTTAATTTTTAAAATTTATATTGTTTACAAATATATAAATACACGTTAAGACTTTAGCGAAACAATTGGGGTGTTTTAAATTGAGAAAGTATGTTACAATGGGCTGGAAAGGCGAGCTGTTATTGTGAGCTAACCAGACAAATGCATCTCCATTGAATAGACAAATGCATCTCCATTGAATATGGCTGCATTTCTTAGTATACAAATTTTCTTTGTTGGTTTCAACTATATAATCCATTTTTGGTATGACAGTAAATTACAGCCATGGTGGCTCTAATGGATTCTCTCTGTGAGACGATGGTGGCAAAAACTAATTTTCGCTCGTTCCAAACTGGGGTAACTATCTATGCCATTCTTGCCTTCTTAACACTGGAGTAGCTTATTTCCCCCATTCTTGCTTCTTGCTATCAGAATCAAGAAGTGAAGAAAGCACTTCTTTGTGATCAGCCCAGAAAACTCAATAGCTCATGGTATCCATCGTTCTTAATTATCTTTAGTTCTAGATTAGTATTTTTCTATCAATCTTACCCTTTGTTCTCAAACAAGGTATGCCATTTTAAGAGGATTCCAACCAATGGAGGACCTGGCCTGTAAGGCTCATGAAACAAAGCAGGTGCTGAAGAAAGCTTCAAACAAGACAACAAGATACTGGTCTACGCTCACCTCGGAAGTATATCTTAAAGCTCTTGGTATTAACTGGACCTTGCTATGCCGTCTGCAGAATCATTGTTCCATTTTGTATAATTGTGCATTGGATACAATGAAGGTTGAAAATATTCTGCTCAATTAATTTGTGTAATTACTACTATTATTTGTGTAATTATTATTATGGTAAATGTGTTGTCTGCGGAATCATTGTTCCATTTTAATTTAGTATTCATGTTTTGGTGAATACCACGCCACGCACAGGGATTCCAATTAACAAGACGAAGGCCGACAGCCATAGGGGGCCGACCCAACGCCTGATCGAAAGTTGCGCCCAAGATGTGAATTTGGTGAAAAACCCGATCTTCGCATAAGGCAGAACCCCTCATGCATATATCATTACAACAACACCAGATGCACCATAAAGCCGCCACTGTTCGAATTTTATACTCTCTCTTTGGAATCAATCTAGTTGTGTTATGGATTGAAACTTGAAAGTGTATCACAAAACTATTGTTAGTGTTGACACCAAAATATTCGAGCCCATGGCACAATCCACATCACCCAAAATAAAGCAGAGTGGCGGTTCTAGAAGTATTCAGTAGCGGTTGAAGTTAAGGAAGATCGTGCCATGGTGGGGAGTTATGCAGCCTCATTCGAAGACCGCTTATAAATACTAGAGGACGGCTTCTAATCGAGACACCTCAAATCCTTTTCAAAGAAGCTGTCTTTACATTTTTTACTTTATGCAATTCATTTCTTGTTTATTTACCGCTTTCTGCAATTCAATTCTTTACAGCTTTCTTTTAATTCCTGTAATTTTTCTTTCTGCAATTCTTGTAACTCATACGACATTCATCAATCAAAAAGAGGTTTATACCTCAAATATTTTTACGGTGAAACAGTTAGGCATCAATGTCATAAAATCCACCCACATTCTCAATTTTATCATCATAAAACAGACTCCCGCCATCACATTCTGTCTAATAAAACTAGCTTGTTCAGAATAAATTCAATTATGTTATTAGTTTGAAGCTTTATTACAAAGAATGAATCTATAAAATTAGCAATCACGCACACATATGCAAGAGATAGGAGGGAGATTACATGCACCACCAATATTGTAGCCTTCCTTAATGCAAGCCGCACAGCACGCCTTGTCACTTGAGCAGTAACCAGTGTATGTCTTGCTAGTCCCAGTACAGTATTTTGCTTCAATTTCATGATATTGAACACCTAAGGATATGGTCAATAATGAAATCAACACCTTCAAAAAACATGAAATAAATTTAAAAAATGTATAAGCGGAACAAATATATACACATATATAATACTATTTTCATATATAAAATAATCGTTGGGGTAAAGGAGCGAACGCCCTCCTTGCCCCCATATAAGCTCACTGCATATGACATGACTTCAACCAATTTATCAATTTTAGAATACACCGTTTGGAAGAAAAGAAAAGAAAAGAGAAAAAAAAAACAGAAAAATAGACTAATAAGAATTATAATAGCTATGTATTGAATTTGTGCGGGTATATATGTGCACGAGACAACATTTTACTTACATAAAATGAAGAAAAGAAAGAGCATCATTAGATTATAGAATTTCTTCTCCATTACGTACTTCCCAACCTCATTATTATTTCTTAATAATGAAATGGTTACGTTTTTTGAATGGCAAACCGACTTATATAACAGAAGAATTTTCATTGAAATGAGAGTCTACATTTAATGAAATAAAATGTTACCAAATACAAATATTACTAGTTACCAAAAGAGAGCAAGGGAATCATTCATAGTTGGCATTTATTTTTATTACTTAAAACTTTTGAGCTTTACTTTTTCATGTGAAGAATATTTTATTGTGTGAAACTCTTTTTGGGTTGACGAATTTTGTATGTATCGGATTCTTGTAATAAATATTTTTGATATCCATAGAAAAATATTTTTTTTTTATTTGTTTCTCCATAGGAAAATTGACCGGAGAAATTCTACATATAATGATGTTGTAGAGGTGATTAAAAAATAATAAACTAGATCATAAATCATTACTACTAAGAAAATATTTGAGCATATATAGATAGAATTTACTATTTATTTCGTACTATATAAAAATTCGATCGGATTTTCTATATCTAATGAATAATTTTTCTTTTAAATAATTTAAATGGTTAGTGGATTGGTAGGTACGGATGATAATTCAACCGGAGACCCGATAACTAACCCAAACGCAATCCTGTTTAGCTCTGTTCAAGTCTCCATTTTTTTGTTATTGTGTCGAGTCTATATTAAGTTTCCTCGGTTTGGGTCGTGTCTTAGGTCTAGCAGTAGACCCGGCCCAAGACCCCCCAAACCCATCCCAGTTTGTTTAGTCCACGGAACCATAATATTCAATGCTATTGTGTCGGCAATATTAAGTTTCCTCGGTTTGCGTCGTGTCTTAGGTCTAGCAGTAGATCCGGACTAAGACCCCTCTAGAATCGATCCCAGTCGTGTCTTAGGTCTAGCAGTAGATCCGGACTAAGACCCCTCTAGAATCGATCCCATCCCAGTATGTTTAGTCCATACAACCATAATATTCTTAATCATTGAATATATCATTTCAATATCTGGGAAAGGAGAAGCCTGTAGCTATTCATATATGGAAGCGGTTATGGTGTTTTCAAATATTCGAAAGTACGGTTGAGACAACAATCTCATTCACTGAATTAAATCTAAAGGCTATAAATTAAAAATGGTAAAATTGTCAAAAAAAAAAATATATTGTCACTGAAATGCACAGTCATCGCAGAAAACTACTATATCATGTCGCTGAATATACTATATTATGTCGCTGAGATATTCATAACATGTCGCTGAGATATGCATAACATGTCGCTGAAGTATACTATAGCATGTCGCTGAGAAGTACTTATATCAATCGCTGAAATACATATTACAGGTTTCTGAAATGCATACAATTGTGTCGCTGAATTGAATATAATAATGTCGCTGAATTGTATAAGCCATGTAGCTGAATTGTATTGGCTCCTTCGGTCAATTGTATATACCATGTCGCTGAAATGTATACAATCGTGTCGGTAAAAGGAATTTAATAATGTCGCTGAATTGTATTGGTTCCGTCGCTGAGTTGTGTATGCCATGTTGTTGAATTATATACACAACGCTGGGGAAGCTTGATAAAAAATGAGACGAAAATGGGGGTGAACACGGTTTGGTTTGGTGTGTTTTCGCACCAAACCTAAAAAAGATAGTTTGGGAAAAAAATCAAACCAAACCAAACCCTTTTAGCATTTCAAACCAAACCAAACCAAAACGAAAAAAAAGATTTGGTGTGGCTTGGTTACCTTTAACCAAAATTTTAAAAATAAAAAAATCATATGAATTACAGTCGTAAGTGCAACAGATCAAACTCTAAAATGTTAATTAAAACTTTAAAAAAATCATAAGTTCACGGTTGAAAAGCCAAATACTTAATAAACTATAACTAGTAGAAGCCCTTGGAAAAAAAATATTATAATAAGTATGTTTGTAGGAATGGCATGGTGTGTTTGTCGGCAATATCTCTGCTGAAGCGGCTAATGGACATTTACTCCGGGAGATAGCTAAGGTGGCAAGAGTACGTGACTGGTTTTTTCCCAAAAAAAGATGTACAGAAATGGGCGTAAAGTTCAGATTTTTCTATTTTATAAGGAGGGAGGAGGCAGAGAAAGTGATACGGGATTTGAATGGGCGAGTGTGGATGGGGAAACCGTTAAGGGTAAATTGGGCGACTCCAAGCAGGAGGGTTAGTGGGGTTGGAGGTGACTTCATAAAGGGTGGTAGGGTGTCGGAGAAGAATAGGGTTTCCTTCATGGGTGGTCAGGATGTGCGCAGGACGGCGAACAATTACGTTGCATGGAGGGACGAGCGTTCATACGCTGAAGTGATAAAGGTGGGGCGGATCAGAAACAATATGGGAATGAAGGGTCCGTCGAAGGAGGCAGTGAAGCTGAAGACTGTGACAAATGCCCTGGGATGGCTCCGGCAGTCGGCGATTGTTGAACTAAAAAATCTAGAAGCATTGATTGGTTTCCAAGAGTGGTTTTTTGGTGGACACCATAAAACTGGTGACATCAGATATGGTGGAGGGCATATGTTGATGGTGGGATTCCATAGTCCTGAAGCTAGGGATAAATTTCTAGCTGATTGTGGAGATCCTTATTTTGTGGAGTGGAAGCACAGGTGGGAGACAGGTGCTATAGTAAACAAACAGTTAGTGTGGTTATACATATTTGGATTCCCGTTGGACGCTTGGGGTGAGAAAAACTTTCAGACGGTGGTGAGCAGATGGGGAAAGATAATAAATGTGGACAAAGACATGATAGAGCATAAGAGACTAGATCGGGTTAAATTACTGGTGGCACTGAAGGAGGGTGTTACTGTTCCATCCAAGTAGAACGTCCAGATGGGCAGGCAGGTTTACATGATTCGGATGGTGATAAATTTCAGTGAAGAGGTAGTGGTGGAGGACGTCTTGGGAGATGATAGGGGTCTGGAAATGGCGGTTCGAAGTAGCCTGAGGGAGTCGGCCGACGGGTCGTCGGAGGGAATGGTGAACTGGAGGTCCATGACCTTTGGGTATGGAGAATTGGAACGGATTCGGGAGGCTGAGCATGAGGAAGTGCAATTTTCAAAAGTGGTGGTTGTAAGCCTGTAACTAATGATATCTCTCAAATGGCTTGTGATAATCTTTCCCATGAATGGTTAAGGCGAGTTACAGACGGGAGAGAGGGTTTAAGGGTGGTAGATGGGAATAATTTTATTGGACAAGAATCCAGCATACCAAATGTGGTGGGGGAAGGCTTAGAGTTGGATGGGCCGATGGAAATGCCAAATTTTACGTCTGTGGGGGTGGAATAGTATAGAGGGCCCTTTTTGTGTTTGAGAATCAACTGGTGTGGTGTCGATCGACAGACAAGGTAATTCCTATTGCGATGGAGAGGTGGCGCTGCAGGATGGGGTTGCAAGGCTGGGGGCGGGGGAGGTTGTTACGGATAATAGCAGTGTTGGGGTCGAGGGTAGTAATTTGAATTCGGGTTCTTTGGGAGAAGGAAGTGTTGAAGCGGCAGAAATGATGAATGTCGAGGAGGTAGGAGAGGAAGAAAAGCCAGCGACAATTGCGGAATCCAGAGATGAAGCGAATGAGGCAAGCAACTCAGAATTGATGAAGGAAGTAGGGTCGGAGATGATACCTGAATTGAAGGCAGTTGAAGAAGCAATGGCCTAGGTTGGGAATGAAGAGACTTAATCAAAGAGGTCGGAAAAGAGGGCGAAAGTGGGTCTGAAGGGTAGGAATGTGAATGGGAAATATGATACAATTTGTGAAGTCGAAGGGAGTGAATTCACTCGGCTCAATTTTCCACTTTCCGGACCTCTGAAGGTGTGAGGCTTATTGATCTATCGGAAGCAGAGGCGGTGTCGGATCTCCAAGAAGTGCTGGGACTGGGATGTTTGCAGGGGAGGGAGGAGGCGCTAATCAGGGTTAGAAAGGACCTGATTATAGGGATTTAAACAGAATGATTTAATCGAGGTGCTAAAGTTGAAATACGGATTGAAACTTGTAATTTAAGGGGCCTTACGGAGGAGGGCAGTGCTGAGGCTATGTAAGAAGATAAAACCCACAATGTTATGCCTTCAAGAAACAAAGATGGGAGAGATTAGGGATTGTTTGATATATCGACTCTGGGGGTCAAAAGGATGCACATTTAGTTTCCAAGCAGCCATGGGAAATGCCGGACGGTTGCTAGTGGTGTGGGACAATAATTATTGTACGTTTGGAGTTGTAGAGCAAGGACATCACTATATTTGGCTAAAAGGGTCTATTAGAGAGTTGGGGGGGGGGGGGGGATGGTGCGTATTATCTGTGTTCATGCTCCCAACAATACAAGAGATCGGGCAGAATTCTGGAGTTTGTTATTGTTTGGCTTCGGTTAGCCAATGACCTTTTTTCTCCTCAAGGGAGGCTATCGGAAAATGATCAAACCGATTACGGGTCCGGAAATCTTATAATGCGCCCAAACTTGACTGGATTTCACTTGAATTAATGGAAAAAAAATCAAATACAATGGAAAATCTACCAGTTGTTAAGAAACAACGGCTGATTAACCAAAATGAGGTACCAAACTACCAGTTGTTGAGAAACAATGGTGAACTTTGGAAAAAGGTAACCGCTAACAACTAAGCTAAACTCTAGGAAAACTGTAAAGGAAAGCAGTAAAGATACAAGGAATAAAATTGCATAAAGGAAATTTGGGGTGGATTGGTCTCTCTTGATTCTGAGCATGGCAACCCTTATTTGTAGCTGGAGCTACGGTAACCGCTCCCCGGCCGATTCTCACGAGCCGATTCCGAGCTTCCTTCCTTCGGCTGCTCTCGATCATTTTCGGCCGATTATTTCGTCCTTGAAACTCTTAAGCTTTTTCCCTCTTTCTGCTGGAGTTTTGCTTAGCCCAATCATCTGACTTAATCACTCATCCTCCATGTTAATTGTTGGGCCTCTTCTCGGTCTGTTTTTTTTTTTTTTTTTTTTTTTTTTTTTTTTTTTCCGGCCCAATACTTTCTCGGCCCAAGGTTTTTGACAGCCACAACAGATGCCCTCCTTACTTGGGCGTATCTCTATCTTGAGTAAATCCCAAGTAAATTACCCTGTGCTGCCGTCGACGGTTATTTCTCCTCCCAAAGATCGTCATCATTACCTCTGTCACTTCTACTCACGTCGTTTCCTTTTCTTCTCAGAGAAAACCGTCTTCCCTTCATTTTTTTTTCAAACTCTCCTCATCTTCCTTACCTTGTTTTTGCTCTTCTCCGATGGACCCGCGTACCATTCCTATTTCTTCATCCGATATCACCGCGATTGAGAGCTCGTCCGCCCGTCACTCTGTAGTTCGCCTCCTTCCAGAAGGTTTTCATTCCCTTGGTCCGTTGGGTATCCCCGAAGACATCGATGAGTGTACTGCTCGGATTTTTGAGAATGGCTCCATACCCTTATACTCTTCCTGGTTCTCTTCTCAACTTTTTACTCCTTCGCTTGCTAACTGGCCATCGAATTCCCTTGATTATGTGGCCTGGTTCCGTCATCCTGAACCCCATTGCCGCAAGTCCTGGGCTGACGCTAACATTCTTCGTCTAATTCAACTTAGTCTTGAACCTTTTCCCACTGATCTTCGCCCTATTCAGGCCCTTCTATGCTTCTCGAACCCCACCATAAACTATTTTTGTTTTCCCATGGGCGTGATGACCCCCACTGTTCAAGATATTAGACTCTTTTTGACTCTCCTGGTACGTGGGGGAAAACCTTGGTGTTACGTCTAAATCTCAGCCTCGAGAAAAGACTACTGGCTTTCCTTCTAGCAATACTTTCCATACTTGGATTGTTACCCATCAAAGCGATCCTTCTTCGCCTGACCCTCATATTGAGGAACCTCTTGCTTTCAGCATGTATTTTTTGACGCGATTCTTCTGGTGCACTCCCTCTAAAGGAGTCCTTCTAGAGACCTACCCCTTGGCCTTTCAAATTCTCAACCGGGCTACCTTGCCACTGGCCGATTTCTTCCTTGCTCAATTATATGCAGGCATATTGGCTTATGTTTCTGGTTGGGAGAGTGGTTCCCCTGATAAGGCCCGTGGCCCTCTATGGTTCCTCCATCTATGGTTGGTCTGGCAGTTTCGCGATATCTCGGATTATCCTCCTTGTGATATTTGTCCGGATCGCTTCATCTGCCCTAGCCTTTTGAAGACATCTCTTCCTGCTATGTCGATCCCGCACTGGATCAGTTATTTTCTTGGCCGAACTGCTGAGCAAGCTTTCTCTCATTACTATTATAAGACGGCTGAATTTTCTTGGATTAAGGATATTGCTACAGCTCCTTTCGGGACTCTCTTCCCTCGTGCTCTTGCTCAGACTTGGAACAAATGTATTATTCCTCGTCCTATCTTCAATGGTTCTACGGCTCTCCTCAATTCTACGATTCATTTTGAGATTTATAACCCTCATCTAGTTAGCCGTCAATTCGGCTTCGGCCAGGATTTGGTGGTAGCTTATCGCATTGATAAGCAACTTACCCCTTCTTCTAGTCGGAGAGAATGTGCTACATGGTATCGGCGTTTATCAGATTTTGATGTGCCGAAATTTCTCGTTCCAGTTGGGCTTTCCACTTCCCGTTTTCGGCTTTGGTGGGACGATATCGCCCGTACCTTTTTTGGTGCCGACCTTAATCCACTCTTGCGTCGAAGTGGTTTTTCCCCTATTCTTCCTTTCTCTTCTTATCCTTTATCTTCGCCTGATCCCACCTCTCGATGAGGCTTGACTGTCTCTTCTCCTTCTCATTCAAGTGCATCTATCGTCTATTTGATTACAATCTTTAAACGCAGGTGCATCTCGTCTTGTATCTTCGGATTTAGGCCGTAAGAAGCTCCTTACCCTTTCGGCTCCTCTCACTAGCTCCCTTCCTTCTACCAAGACTCGGAAGCGTTCCCATTCTCCTCTTAGCAGAATCCCCACTACTCGTGCTATAGTGAGTTCATTCGTCATCCCCCCTTTTTTAATTTCATTTTCTCTTTTCTTTCAGTCACTTACTTCTTTTTTCCTTTTTCAGGTCTCCAATGTTCCTCGATTGTCCACTAATCCACCTGCTTCAGCTGTCGCTGCTGGTCCTCCCGATGTCGCCCCTCAGAAAACAAGTGATCCAAGCCCGGCTACTCCTGTTGATTCTCCTTCGGCCGTGCTTCAGCAAGCGGTTGAGGATCCTACCGTGCCCCTGATTTTGGCTGCTTCTGATCCTCTTAGTTTCGCTTCTAGTGGTACGATCAATACGTCTGACGATGCTCCTGCCGTCCCAGTCCCTTCTTCTCCATTTCCTGATCGGCAGGTGCTAGATGATTTCTTTTATTCAATTTCTTCGTCTTCACCTCCATCAGACGTTTCGTCTCACCTGGGGGATTGCCTGGGTCAACTGTGTAATTTGATAACTAGGCAATCTGACATAGAATTCGTCTATCCAAAACCAATCATTCTCCTTTAATCTCATATTGACCAGTGTTTTCATAGGGAAATGGTCGATTTGAACTTGGATTCTACACTCCAACAGATCACCAAGTCTGTCCTTTCCTTGGACCAAGAACTCAGAGCTCACTTGATGATGCGGAACCAAATTACTGCCGAACGAGAGGCTGTGGCTTCTTGCCAGGTCGAATTTGATAACTGATCGGCCGAATATCGGGCTCAGATGGACTCTCTTTCCACCGTGAATTCCCGTGAACTTGAGTATGCAGAGGAACTCTCCTCGACTCGCTTAGAAATAGCCAGGCTTCAGAAAAAAGAACAGGAACTGAAGTCAGCTCTGGATGAGACGAAGCGGAAATCAGCTAACTTGAAGCGATCGATTAAATCCCTTCGTGAATCAGCCGAAATTCCTAAGGCCAAACTTCTAGATTCTCGTCGGAATGCTTCGTACTTCGCTATGAGGTCCATTTTTAACGATTACATCCTTGGTACCTTCAAAGAGAAATGGGCTGATACTCAATCCTTAGCTATCCAGCTTGACTCGGTCATTGATAGTCTCGGTGGAAAACGCACGACTTATGTCATTCCTCCACCGGATGTATTCCCTTTGGATCCATCAGAGATCGAATCTTCTGCGTCCAACGATGCCCCCTCTTCATCTAAGGCTCTTGCAGGTACTTTTTATTTTTATTTTTTTTTATTTCTCTTCGTACTACTACTGTTTGTATATTTGCCCCTCATATGTTTCCCTCTTGCCTTTTCCATCCTAGGGAAATCCAATACTTCTCTTCAATCGTCTGACATTCTACCTCCTTCCGGTTCCACTAATGCTGGTCTAACGACTGATCGTCCTTCATCTAGCCTTACGTTGCAACCCTCTTCTTCTGATGCGGATCTGAATCGGGATGTGGGTCCCTCATCTTCCAGTGGTCCTCAGATCGGTGCTTTACAAGGTTTAGACGAAGATGTACAATTCGACGACAGCGAAGATCATTAGCTGTCTTTCCCTCCTTTTTTTTGTACATGAGATATTATTTTGTGAACACTGGTATCGTCTTATCTTTATGGGTATGAATTTATTAGTCCATTTTCGGACTGCTTGTACTAGCTTTCGGTCGGCCAGATTGATATTCGCCGACATTTGTACGCTCAGATTCGTATCTTTTCTTTTGTAGTGAGATATGTATTTTGCCAGCAATCCCGTGATTTTCGGTCTTCTTTATGGCTATCTTTTCTGAATGTCAGCAGCTTTATCGGGACTTAGTTGTAACGTTTTCCCATAAATAGCTTTTAATATTGACCGTTTCCTATGGCGGAATATTTATTTTCCCTCTATAAATACCCGGCCCCTTTGGATCTTTCCCCTCATCATTTCTTCTTTCCTCTTCTTATCAACATGGGCCTTGCCTTTCCTTCCCTCAATCCTTTGTCTCCTGTACCCCCGTGGTATTCCATTGATGCCTTCACACAAGGATTTCCAGACGTGGTACGGAAACTTTTTGCCCATGCGGCACGAGTTCAGCTAATTTCCTTGTCGCCATACTCGTCTGGAATAGGATCTCTTACTGTTTTTCCAAATGAAGGTCTCGACGGTCATGATGATGGAATTCTTTTCGTCTTTGCGGTTGCATATCCAGTCGGACCTTGTCTAATGGGGAACCCACTTCTCTTAGTGGTTCCTCCATTTTCTTTTCTCTCCACCGCCTTCGGTGACTGCCTCGTTGTACCCCTCCTCATCTTGTCTGAGATCTTGGGGGGAGCTACATTCGAATTTAACTTCTACCTCTGGGACGTTATATTATTCGTTCTATCGTTTCCAGGGGTTGAGGCTCGGTGGTGGAGGTACTTCGGCGCGCATATTTTGAATGGGCAGTCTCGCCACTGCCTTCGGTTCGGACGAAGACTCTAGGCGGCATTATACAAGATTGGGTCGTTTGATGCAATCCTACTGTTCCCATTCTTAGGACCTTTCCCTTGTATATGCTCGCTTAGACTAGGACGTTTCCCTTGTATATTGTAATCTTGGACTATCGACGCCGCTTTCGGCTGAAGTAGCCCCTCTTTGTATTGTTCGTCCGTGAAATAGAATGTCTACTTTTTCGGTTTAATCCCAGACTGAAGCATAATATTTCTTCATGTATCTTGCATTAACTGGACTTGTCATTTGTTCTCCATTTTCATCCACCAATATGTATGCTCCATTTGGTAATTTTGTCTGAACAATAAACGACCCCTCCCAACTGGGGCTCCACTTTCCTGGCCGTCCATCCTTCTGTTTGGGTGGCCATATAGCTTTCCAAACTAAATCGCCAACTTCGAATCGCTTAACACGGATTCTCTTGTTGTACCAATCGGCCACAACATCTTTATTTTTCTGCAAATTCTTGATTGCTTGCACCCTATCGGCATTAACTTCCAATAATTCGTCCTTCATTAACTGATCGTATTGTTCAGCCGACATTGAATCCGCCTGACTCGTTCTCAAGGTTGGGGCTGTAATTTCGACTGGGAGAATTGCGTCCATCCCATATGTCAGCCGAAATGGTGTAAACCCAGTGGCTGATGTTCTAGTATTCCGATAAGCCCATAAGGCTTCGGCGAACTTTTCATGCCACTTTCTGGGCTGATCTTCAATCACCTTCTTTACGATCCCTATCAACTGTTTATTCGTGGCCTCTGCTTGTCCATTTTCTTGTGGATAGTATGGTGATGAATTAACGATTTTTATTCCGAATTCGTCTGCAAAGGCCTTGATCTTTTCTCCCACAAACACTGTTCCTCTATCTGTTAGAATCGTCTGTGGGATTCCAAACCTGTAAATCAATTGTTTCTTAATGAACTCAATAACCTCTTCCTGAGAGATGCTGACGTATGCCTGTGCTTCGGCCTACTTTGTGAAATAATCCGTGGCCACCAGAACATACTCATGTCTTTTTGAGGAAGAAGGATGAATTTTCCCAATGATATCCATAGCCCATCCACGAAATGGCCA
This sequence comes from Hygrophila difformis, assembly GCA_030278955.1. Taxonomy (NCBI): domain Eukaryota; kingdom Viridiplantae; phylum Streptophyta; class Magnoliopsida; order Lamiales; family Acanthaceae; genus Hygrophila; species Hygrophila difformis. The sequence goes on along the minus strand of JAOANR010000013.1, from coordinate 31,078,806 downwards.
TGGCTTGATCATTATATGCAATTCTTCGGCCGGTAGTTCCTGTATCGGCCCATGCTTTTGATATCCTCGACATCCCTTTGCATAATTCTCACAATCTATTCCCATATTCGGCCAATAGTATCCTAGCCGAATGATGCTCCATTTCATTGATTTTCCCGCACGATGCGCACCACAGATTCCTTCATGAACTTCTCCCATTACTCTTTTGGCATCTTCTTGTCCTACACATCGGACCAATACCCCATCAATGGCTTGCTTGAAGAGTAGTCCGCCAACTATTATATAATCATAGCTCTCCGTTTCTCTGCTGGGTTTGCGTCGGCTGGATTTTCTAAGACTTTTGCTATCTCTTTGATCCATTCGGCCTTCTCGGTTTCGGCCAGACGTATGTCTATGTTTCCTGCTATCGGCATCAGCCGATATCTTGCTGCATGCTGAGCTAACTCATTAGCCAACTCATTCTCTTTCCTCGGGATGTACTCGATGTACACTTCATCAAATTATTCCAAAAGAGTAATCGCTTCTTCATATAGTCTGATCAATTGCGAACTCTTAACGGAAAAATCCCCTAACAGTTGTTGAATAACCACTTGAGAATCTCCCTTGATTACAATAGCCTTGAATCCTTCGTCTATTAGCTGTCGCAATCCCGAGATTAACGCCTTGTATTCTGCCTGGTTATTCGTAGAAGAATTGGGCAATTGCATATAGTATTTGTATACCGTGCCCTCCGGTGTACGTAGCGTGAACCCTGCTCCTACTCCTGAAGCAGCTTTGGAACCGTCAAACATCATCGTCCACGGATGCAGGTATACTATTATGATTTCGTCCATTACTTTCGGTTGAGATTGTTCTTCAATATCGTGAGATACTGGAGATATCGGGTGATCAGCCAAAAAGTCGGCTACGATTTGTCCTTTCATAGCCTTTAGAGGTTGATACTTCAAATCGGATGCATTTAACTTCATGGCCCATTTGGCCATTCTTCGGCTGCTGATCGGATCATTCATCATGATATTGACTATATCAACCGAAGCCACTACTATTACCTGCCTTGGCTGAATATAATATTCCAGCTTCTGGCACGCATGATAAAGACTCAGACACAACTTGTGAATCGGCGAATACCTAAGTTCTGCATCTTTGAGAATTCTGCTTAGGTAGTAAATCGCCCGATCCCTTCCTTCTTCATCTTCCTGAGCTAATAACGCTCCTATAGACTCTTCAGTCGTGACTATATATAGCTTCAAGGGTCGGCCGAGAATAGGTGGGACCAACACTGGTGGGTTGATCAGGGTCTGCTTCAATTGTTCAAAGGCTTTTTGTTGGTCTGCTCCCCATTTGAACTCCTCCTCTTTCTTTAGTCTCAAGAGATCGGTTAATGGTTTTCCTTTCCCGGATGCATTTGCCAAGAATATTCTTAGAAAACCGATATGGCCTAAGAATTTCTACAAACTCTTCCTATCGTACGGAGGTCTGGCTTCCTGGATAGCCTTGGTTTTATTTGCGTCAACTTCTATACCCTTGTTATGCAACAAGAACCCTAGGAAATTGCCTGCTTGTACTCCAAAAGCACACTTGGCTGGGTTCATTTTGACCCCATCTAGCCTCATCCTTGCAAATACCCTTCTCAGATCGGCCAAATGGCTTTCTATTTCTTTAGATCGGACCATGACATCGTCGATGTAGACTTCTACAGAGTCGCCTATTAAATCATGAAACACATAGTTCATGGCCCTGTGATATGTAGCCCCTGCATTCTTTAAGCCGAATGGCATTACTACCCATTCGTATATCCCAATAGCTCATGGGCATCTGAATGCCGTCTTATGAACATCCTCTTTGGCCATAAAGATTTGGTTGTATCCTGAGTATCCGTCCATGAAAGATAACATTCCCTTCTTTGCGGCCGAATCAATTAGTAGATCAACAATAGGCATCATGTACTCATCTTTGGGAGTGGCTATATTAAGATTTCTAAAGTTAATACAAACTCTCAATTTCCCATTCTTCTTTATTATAGGAACAATATTAGAAAGCCACTCTACATACTTAGCTGGCCTAACAAATCCGGCCGCTAATAATTTTTCTATTTCTTCTTTTATTCTTGGAACTATCTCGGGCGCTGCCCTTCTGGCCGGCTGCTTGTGCGGCCTGAATCCTTCCTTGATAGGTAGCCTGTGTTCAACAATAGATCTTTCCAATCCAGGCATCTCTGTGTAGTCCCATGCGAAACAATCTTTGAACTTATTCAAGACTTCTCTGAATCGGCTGGTCATATGTTGATCCAGGTTTGCACTGACTGGGATCTCCATTGGATGCTCATCTGGGCCAACGTTAACCGTTTTCAGAGGATCTTGTGCTTTGAAGTCGGGCATTCGCTTTGGGATGGCGTCCATGAGTTCACTCCATCTTGGCTTCCCATCTGTGGATTCGAGTTCGTCCGATTTGAACTCGATCGTCTTCTTGACTTCTTCTTCCATCATTTACTTTCTTTCGTGTCTGGTCGTAAGTCGGCCTGGTATCTGACTTCGAACCCCAGATCTGTCCAATTACATTCAACCACCTCCAAATACCGATCCCCTACCACCGCGAGAAACGGTTGTATAGGTTCCTCAAACAGAACTGCATCAATTCGTCCAGCCGAACTGACTGGAAACGGAGGTTGATCCCAATCCACTTCTTCTACTGTGCCATCATTCTTCCAGAACCATATCTTCTGATGAAGAGTTGATGGCAAGAACCTCGACGTGTGAATCCAACATCGGCCTAACAAGGCCGCATATGGAACTTCAGCATCTACCACAAAAAACATAGTCGGAATCGAAATTGATCCGACCGTTACATCCACTAAAATACATCCTTCGGCCGCAGTTTGTGCCCCCACGAAACTTAGTACCTTCATCCTTGTGGGTAACAGATCCTCCTTTGATCGGCCGATCTTAGTCAATGTAGACAATGACATAATGTTGACAGTTGCTCCACCGTCGACGAGCATTCTCCTCAATGGCCTTCCATTCACCCAGCCTTTAAGATAAAGAGGTCTCACATGTTGAGACATCTTCGCAGTCGGAGGTAGAATCGTACTAGGTTGGGCCTCTGGGACGAAAGCCTTGTACCCTTCTTCTATTATCTTTTCACCTTCGGCCTCAGGCCGAAATGTTTCCGTCTTGTCGAAACAAAAGTCCACAATGGGCTCTTCTTCACCCACATACTCCCCTAGCCTTTGGCAAAATACCACAGCTGGCTCAAAATCGGACCAGTATTCTTCGTAACTTGTTGTGGTTGTGCCTACCATATTTGTACTAGACCCAAAATCAAACTTAAATTGTCCCACTGAAAGAGTCTTGTTACTTGGGACAATAAAAGTCTTTGGTTTCCATTCTCTGGTTCGTACTGGTCTAGGCTTCCACTCTTCTTCCGGCTGTGTATGCTCGTTATCGGCCTTAAGCTCCTTTTCTTTCGGCCGAAATTCAGCCTTATTCTTCAGCCGATCTTGGTTGTCTTTCGGCTCACGATTCTGCTCCTTTGTATTTTCGGCTGACTTCATTTTAGCCGAAAACACCTTCTCCAGAATCCTTCCTTCAGACGAAGAACAATCGTCTGGGAAGTCTTCTTCCATGTGCATCGTTTCGTACTCTTCTTCGTATGTCATAGCTGCTCTCAGCCGCTGCATTCTCCGCTTGTAGGTACGATACGATCCCTTCCCCTTTTGAACATTTTCGCCTTTTGCCCTCCAAGCTGAGAACTCGGATCGGCGCTGGTCAACATGCTTTCTTTCTGGGGAGTTTCGGACCCATTGGCCTACTTGAGTATTGGCCGGTGGTCTTCTGAATTTCTTCATTTCTGGAGACACAGCCTCTTCGGATACTGTAATCTGAATTACAGTCTTCTCATTCCTTTTATCGGCTGTTAATTTCATCTCCGAATCCCAACCATTTGTAATGATTTTAAGTGTTGGCTTCTCCTTTCATCCTTGGGTCTTGGATTTTGTTGTCTGTCCGATTGCTTGATCCATTTCTTGACTTCATAATCACCCAATCGATCAAACACATCCGATGTCTTCTCTTTCCCTTTCCTTGGAGAACCTAATCGTCTTCAAACTCCTGTTGTCTTTTGAGCAGATGGCCGCACTCCCAGCCGATCGTGCACAGAGCTCTTGCTGGACGATGGTTGGTCCCCTAGACGATCATGTACAGATTTATTTTGATCGGGGTGTACCATTACCATATTTGCGACAGGAAACGGATTCTGATCTATTGCCATTAATCTATCTGGGAACTTCAGTTTCCCATCATCCACATGCTTCTGGATCATCTTCCTAAAGTGTCCAAAAACCGCTGTAGTATGAGTAGCTGACGCGTGAAATCTACACTACCCAACCTTCATCTGTTCTTTGGTCGGCTGTGGATGATTTCCTTTGAACTCAAATAATCTGTTCTTCAGGCAATAGTCAAAGATTTCATCCATCTGAGAGAGATCGAAAGAATAGAACCGTTGAGACTCGTCTCTAATTTCTCCTTCTTTCTCCTTGCCTCTTACTGGACAAAGAGCTGGACAAGTCATCGGCTTTTTAATAACCAACTCAGCCCTTGCTACTTCGGCTAAGGCAGGGATATCGTCCATGTTATATTCTTCTCCGACTTCACACCTATCCAATGACTCAGCAAAGGATGCAGCTGATTGGATAAGTTGTGACCTTCCACTCTGACTGCGGCTTGACTTGAAAGCCGCTTGTTCCGCCAAATATGTTTCCATCCTTACAGCTTCGGCCGTTAATTCGGCCACAGTTCTCGGTCTTGTCACCATCAACCTGTCCTTGATGGCGAACTTCAAGTTCTGCTTCAAAATTTGAATATACTCGTGCTCCGGAAGCATTGTCTTCATTTGAGCTTTAATAGCATAGAACCTTTCGAAAAACTCATTCACTGATTCTCCAGCCTTTTGTTTAGTAGAAGTCAAATCTACTACTGATACCTCGGGGCTGGTATTGTAGAATCGGTCATGAAATAACCGCTCCATTTCGGCCCAAGTGTTGATCGAACCTGGTGGTAAATTAATATACCACTCAAATGCTGGACCACTAAGTGATAAGCTGAACAAAATCAGCTTATGGTAATCATTCTGTGCGATCCTTGTGCACTGAGCTGTAAATCGACCGATATGTTCAATAGTTGATCGACCGACCTCTCCAGAAAACGTAATAAAACAAGGAACCTTTACTCCTCTTGGCAACGGATATTGCTCTTCTATGTAGTCAGGGTATTGTTTCCTGTACATTGGCCTATTTTCCTGGCCGATGAGATTCCCGATTTGCGTTCGAATAATCTCGGCGATGAGCTCTCTGTCAACCAATTGTGGCTGATTATGCGCTGGTGGATATTGCTGTTGCACAATCGGTGCAGGTGGTTGCGGTTGATAATGCTGCTCCTGCCTTGGTTGTTGTGGAGGAGCAAAAGGACGTGGTCCTTGCCCTCCGAGCGGCCGATAGGCCTACTGTTGGAAGTTATGTATATTTTGTGCCACCGGTGGTGGAATTTGCGCCGCCGGTGCATTCTGCATTCCCATCGGGTACATATTCCTTGCTAATTCGGCCCTAAGCATGGCTGGTATAGCCGCCAGTATGTTTCCTTCTATTTGCCAAACCAAACCGCCGCTTCCACCATAAATTGGACGTGATCGCGAAACCGCGGGGTTAAATCATCATGCGAAAACTCCTGATTATTGAAGTTGGATGGTCCAGGAATCCTGGAGGGAATTCGCCTGGTTCTGCTGAACGCTCTTCCTGTTGACTGCCGGAGTCGTTGCATGTGGATCAACTGCCATTCTGTGTCCCACTGGGCGTGCCACTGTTTGGCTTCGGTTAGCCAAGGACCTTTTTCTCCTCAAGGGAGGCTATCGGAAAAGGATCAAACCGATTACGGGTCCGGAAATCTTAGAATGCGCCCAAACTTGACTGAATTTCACTTGAATTAATGGCAAAAAAATCAAATAAAATGGAAAATCTACCAGTTGTTAAGAAACAACGGCTGATTAACCAAAATGAGGTACCAAACTACCAGTTGTTGAGAAACAACGGTGAACTTTGGAAAAAGGTAACCGCTAACAACTAAGCTAAACTCTAGGAAAACTGTAAACGGCCGATTATTTCGTCCTTGAAACTCTTAAGCTTTTTCCCTCTTTCTGCTGGAGTTTTGCTTAGCCCAATCGTCTGACTTAATCACTCATCCTCCATGTTAATTGTTGGGCCTCTTCTCGGTCCGTTTTTTTTTTTTTCTGGCCCAATAACTTCCTCGGCCCAAGGTTGTGACGGCCACAACAGTTATTAAGTAAATGTGACACTGGGAATGGAGAATTTTGGTGCTTCAAGGGCGATTTTAATGCGATTGTGTCAGAGAGCGAGAGGGATGAGAGTGAAGATGTTGGTCCAGTAGAGAATTCAGAGAGTTTGTAGATCATCTGGGGTTAGTAGATTTGCCAATGTAGGGAGGTTAGTTTACTTGGGTTGGGAGAAATATGAGGGCTTGTAACAAGTTAGATAGATTCCTTATCCCTCCCGGTGGTTATGTATTAGGGGGGAAGTGAGTCAGAAGAGATGCGATACAGTCTTATCGGATCCTTATCTTGTGGTGTTGGAAGTGGGGGAGAAGTCTTGGGGGCCTAAACCAAAATGGATTCTACAATTATAGGATGGGAGAAAAAGAATTTAGTGAATTAGTGAGTGAAGCTTTGAGGGAGTCAGCGTGTGAAAATGAGGCTACAAGGGGGTGCAGATTTTTTGATAGGCTCAGAATGTTGATCCGACCCAATACTAAACTAAACCCATGCCCTAAATCTATTCTTCCTCTTCTACGCAGAACTCAAATCCATGCCTTTCTTTCTCTTCTACGTGAAACATTGCAGATTTACAATCCCTCTCATAATTCACTGATTTCACCCGTGCTTCAATAATTTTGGTCAATGCCTCCGATTCATTCATCAATGTCACCATTCCCAGAAAAGCACAGGTTGATGCAGCCTGACTGGAGAAACCACATTCCCTTTCGTGACGCCCTTCTCTGTTCAAATTGTTCCCTTATTTCGGGTAAAGGGACTCAGAGCACGGGTATGTGTGTGTAATCAAAGCTTCTTTTTCTATATCGGGCTTCCTTTTCTGCTTTTGTTTGCAACTTGCAAATTCAACATTTGTTTAATTCCCAGAATTTCTCAAAAAACAACTTAATGGATACTTTTTCTACATTTTTTATTTTGAGATCTGCAAAAATAGTTGCATGGAGGACAAAGAAACACACATGTTGCTTCTAATAAGCCATAAAACACAAACGTAGTACCTAAAAGAAATTCACCAAATGACCTGCAACCAATTTTCCTCCACAAATTAAACTCTCTGCAACCAATGTGATCCGTGATGGGTGAATTTTGAATTATGTATTCCTGTTCTATGTCTGCTATAATGCTTCGAGTTATTCACTTTGAAAACCAACAAATTTATATGAGCATAAAAGTGCCTATCAAACACAATTTTATGTAAAAGTACTGTAATATTTTGCCATTGAACGATCAAGCAATGTTCATACATTATCTTGCAGCATCAACATTGTTTCCAACCTAAAACATTCCCTTTCTGAAATACACTGCAGATAATATTAGAAATACCTAAATACCAAATAGAAACTAATGACTTCGATTCATAAATTCAACCGAATGCTTTCATCCATGTTCAAACCAACAACAAAATAATAAATGTACTTAAAATAAAGATTCAAATCACATAAAATTATTACAACCATGGATGAAAAGATAAAATATAGCATTCCTCGGTAGCAATGCACATGTGACTCTTCAGATCATTAGCTAAATAGTCAATAGGAATATTCATAGGCGTTGGTATAGGGAAATCATGGTCCTGCTTGGAACAAAAATTCACTGTTGTTGATAGAAACAATGAACTCCATTCCACACACGTTCAAAAATGCGAAGAACTTTCTGCCTGCTATAGACCAATAAAATTTTGTCTGTAACATATGGCATCATTCCCTCAAAACCCAACTTAATAAGATCATGATTCTCCGAAGTCAACTGTAGAATGCGATTAAGATATCTCGAACCATCATGAGAAGCAGCTACACCCTTTTTCAGCTTTGTCATACACCACTTGAGGTTTTTTTTAGAATACATATTCAACCTGTACATGTGCATATATTTGTGATACTTTGAGGAATAAAAAATAAACAACAATAATATGATGGATGAATGAAAATTTAAGGCTTACAACAGCTTGATGTAGTGCCAGGTCATAATTGTTTGCTAGGAAGCAGTAACCGTAAAACTCCATCTTCCTCCCTCCCCAGTCATCAAACGTTGTATCAACAAACAATTCCATTGAGCATCGATGGAAAACAAAATCGGAATGTGCAGCCTTGAATAGAGTTTTGCAGCTGAATTAACAATAAGCATGAGTCCAAACAACAAATGTTAGATGGTATCAAGATCATCTCCAAATAGTAAATGCTTTGAAGTATGATCTTGATACCATCTAACATTTTTTGTTTGGATTCATGCTTATTGTTAATTCAGTTGCAAAACTCTATTTAAGGCTGCACATTCCAATTTTGTTTTCCATCGATGCTCAATGGAATTGTTTGTTGATACAATGTTTGATGACTGGGGAGGGAGGAAGATGGACGTTTATGGTTGCTGCTGCCTAGCAAACAATTATGACCTGGCGGGGAGGGAGGAAGATGGACGTTTATGGTTGCTGCTGCCTAGCAAACAATTATGACCTGGCACTACATGAAGTTGTTGCAAGTCTTAATATTCATTAATACATCATTTATGGTTGTTTATTTTTTGTACCTCTAAGTATCACAAATATATGCACATGTACAGATTGAATATGCATTCTCAAAAAACCTCAAGTGGTGTATGGAAAAGCTGAAAATGGGTGTAGTTGCTTCTCATGATGGTCCGAGATATCTTAACCGCATTCTATAGTTGACTTCGGAGAATCATGATCTTCTTAAGTTTATTGGTCCATAGCAGGCAGAAAGTTCTTCGCATTTTTGAACGTGCGTGAAATAGCAGTTCACCGTTTCTATCAACAACAGTGAATTTTTGTTCCAAGCAGGACCATGATTTCCCTATACCAACGCCTATGAATATTGCTATTGACTATATAGCTAATCACCTGAAGAGTCACATGTGCATTGCTACCAAGGAATGCTATATTTTTTCTTTTCATCCATGGTTGTAATAATTTTATGTTATTTGAATCTTTATTTTACGTACATATATTGTTTTGGTTGTTGGTTTGAACATCGATGAAAGCGTTCGGTTGAATTTATGAATCGAAGTCATTAGTTTCTATTTGGTATTTAGGTATTTCTAATCCGATCTGCAGTGTATTTCAGATAGAGAATGTTTTAGGTTGGAAACAATGTTGGTGCCACAAGATAATGTATGAACATTGCTTGATCGTTCAATTTCAAAATATTACAGTACTTTTACATAAAATTGTGTTTGATAGACACTTTTACGCTTATATAAATTTGCTAGTTTTCAAAGTGAATAACTCAAAGCATTATAGCAGACATAGAACAGGAATACATAATTCAAAATTCCCCCATCAGGGATCATATTGTTGGCAGAGAATTTATTTGTGGAGGAAAATTGGTTGCAGATCATTTGGTGAATTCTTTTCAGGTACAACATTTGTGTCTTATAGCTTATTTGAAGCAGCTTGTGTGTTTCTTCGTCCTCTATGCATCTATTTCTTTATTTTATGCAGATGTCAAAATACAAAATCAATTAAGCTATTTTTTGGTGTGTTTTAACATCTTAACATCCGTCTTTTCTTTATGTTTTCTTTTGTAAGTCAGTTCCAAATTTATATACTCCATGTGTGTCCCAGTCTAATCTGTTCTTATGAGCAGACGTAGTTTGTGTGTTGTATTAACTACGCGGAATTAACTAAAGCAGAAAATAATTAAACACGATAAGTTGTTTACCCAGTTCAATCATACGATCTACATCTGGGGGCATACCGAGTTAGGTTCATCTCACTAATCATCAATACTGAACAAACCAATGAACAACCAAAGCATAAGAGCAATCAAACCTCAACACAAGTTAAACTTTGTTACTGGAACGCGACCAGTAGTCCGAAAAGTGTATCAATCACACTTCAACCGTTGCGACTCCACATTATTCAACTTGAGAGTGATTCTCCTTGCTGCAACTGCTTCCATTCGGTCTACAGCTTCTTTGATCATCTCGACGAACCTTCTTCAGTAGACAGCATCACAATGCTTCCAATGAAGATGAAGAGCATCTCAATGCTCTTCATTTACAAGTAATTCGAGAACAAAATTACACAGAAATTACTCTCATCAAGTAACTACTATGCTACACATGAAGAATGATATATGTGAAATCTAAAAATGAATTCTCTAAACTAAGTACAAAAAATGATCTCAAATATATATAACAATGTAAAACGTGTGAGACGGTTATTCCTTCAGAAAGCACGGGAATCTTCTAGAAAGATTCTCAAATAACCGTTCACCAATAAGTTGTAACAAACTCCAGCTAGCACCTGCTCAGATCAGCTTCGTTGTTGATGAATAGTCTGAACAACAGTCAAACAACAACTCTGCACAAAATAACCCTAACAATCTCCCCCTTTTTGTGTAGAGGGCATACAAACCTGTACTTCAGAGGGTCAGAAAATAACAAGCACATAACAGTGATCAAAAGATAGTAGCAACAATAAAAACCATCAAGAGCAGTCATCAGCCAGCAGTCAAACACCAAACACATTTTAAGTGTTTACAGACCAGAAAAACCATCATAGTAGTCAGTTAGTCATAACAACATCAAAAACTCCCCCTGAACCAACAATATCCCAACAAGCACATAACAGTCATCAAAAGATAGTAGCAACAATAAAAACCATCAAGAGCAGTCATCAGCCAGCAGTCAAACACCAAACACCAACCATAGTTTAAGTGTTTATAGACCAGAAAAACCATCATAGTAGTCAGTCAGTCATAATAACATCAAAAACTCCCCCTGAACCAACAATATCTGAACTTACTCCCCCTGTTTGTGTGCATCGACACAAAAAGTAAGCATCATCATCATCAGTGTCAACCTGTTCATCAGGAACAGCAGCATCCGGATGAAAATTTCTTGGCAAAAGACCAAGAATTTGAGTGTGAGCACGACGAATGGCAATGGCATTGTCAACAACAACGGACACCTTGTCATTCAAGCCACGTAGTATACCGCGCAGATGGACAACCAATTGTTCACCAGACATAGGCGGTCCTTTCTTGAAATCATTGTACATGTCAATCAGATTACCAGCAGGGGCATGAGGCTTAATAAGCTCAATTGGTTCACCTTGTTTTGAATGAATGCCTTGTTTCTCAAGAAGTGCAGTGATCAAGGCGGGATAAGGTAAGACAGCACCCTTCTTAATCTTGTCCGGTGTGTAACCTATCATCTTATCAAGCACAATCCATCCAAAGTTAAGAATCTCAAAGTACTTATCAATAGAGAATAAAAGTTTACCCATAGCCGAACTCAGTTGAGAAGCATTCTTTGTGGGGAACACATTGGATGAACAAAATCGAAACAAGCAGGTGAACTTCAGTGTGAGTTCATGTGGACTGAGCTGATTTCTCCCAAATGCAATACACTTCTTGCCAGAAATGGTCTGTGCAATCTCTATCGTCTCCTCATTCAAGTAGTTGAAAGGATTAGTATCGTCATCGTTAGCAGGTACCTTCAACACCTCATTGATCACAGTAGGTGTCAACTGAACAAACTTGCCACGAATAAACACCTCTCCATACCATTGACTAGTAGGATTCATCACACCCTCATGAAGATTTGCATAAAACTCATAAACCAAGTTAGACGCATACTTTTTTAGTTTAGAAGCCCAATGCATCAAATGTTTAGTCTCCAAATACTCCTTAAATCCAAGTTCATTATAAAGAGGGTGAAAGAATACCTCCTCTAGTTTGATCTTCCTTTGATTAAGCTCACGAGTTCCATAGCGCTTCATCTCCTTGGTATAGTAAGTCGGACTGTAAGCATCTTCAGCCAATAACTCAGCAGGTTTGGTCTTAGATCGCTTTGGACGTGGAGTGCCAGAGCCTTGTGAACTCCTCTTAGTCATTTTCTTCTTACTGGGTTGTTTAGACGACTCGCCAATTGCAGCTTCAGAGTTTCCTCCTTCAGGATTTGCTACAGTGTTTTCAGGCATAACCTCCATTTGTGAGTTGTTGGTATCACCAACATTCTCCTCCTGAACTGGATAATCTTTCTGCCTCATGAAATCCGTAGCATTTCCTTCATACTCTGCATCGCCTTGAGTTCCTTGTTCCTGGGTTTGTTGATTTTCAACATTCTCTCCAACATTTTCAGTAACACCAGGAGGTGCGGGTAGTGGCAACGCAGGTTCAACAGCCTGCAAGGGTATGGCTTCCTCCGAAACTCCTTCATTTTCAACATTTCGCTCCACCATAATTTCTTCAAATTTTTCAGTAATACGAACTTTCAAGAGTGAAGAGGAAAGTGTTTCAAAACCTTTCTGAATACTCTTTTTTATCATTGCGAAAATCCCCTCAAGAGAGTAGCAATAAACAATCGTGGTCTGCAAACGTCTCTGCAGTTACTCTGCAATCATGACGACGTGCAGTCTATAACTGTCCCATCAGTTATAAAATTCTATCCAAAAAAAATTTGAAATCCGATAATCTTCTCTTTTTGGGCCAAATCTTCTCTAATCACCGGCCCATGTGATTTATAATCTCTTAATTCTGAATACAAAGGCCCAACTCCCTTCTGAGCCCTTCAAATTTATCTGCCTCTAATGATTTAGTCAGGATGTCAACCAGTTGTTCTGACGACCCAACATGTTCAATGTTACAAACTTCATCCTCAACTAAATCCCTTATGAAGTGATATCGAATATCGATATGCTTACTACGACTGTGGTAAACAGGATTCTTTGAAATACATATAGCACTGGTGTTATCACAAAGAACCTTGAAATCCTTCTTTATTATGCCGTAGTCTTCTAGCATTTGTCTCATCCATAATAATTTTGTGCAACAACAAGTTGCAGCAACATACTCAGCCTCTGCCATGGATAAAGCAACAATATTTTGTTTGCGTGAGTACCAACTCACCAAATTGTTTCGTAAGTAACAACATCCTCCCGTTGTTGATCGGCGGTCATCACAACAACCAGCCCAATCTGAATCAGTGAAACCAATTAGGTCAAGTGTTGATCTTTTTTAGTACCAAACACCTAAACCAATTGTGCCTTTCACATATCGAATGATCCTTTTAACTGCCTTCAAATGAGTTTCCTTAGGATCACATTGAAATCGGGCACAAACTCCTACACTAAAGGAAATATCCGGCCTTGAAGCGGTTAAGTAAAGCAAACTTCCAATCATGCTTCTATATAATTTTTGATCGACATTAGCTCCAATATCTTCCTTTGAGAGTTTGGTCTGTTGTGCCATAGGTGTACGAATCACCTTGCAATCCTCCTTATTAAACTTCTTTATCATATTCCTAGCTTACTTTTCTTGACATAAAAAGATTCCATCTTCTTTTTGATGCACTTGAAGTCCTAAGAAGTAATGCAACTCACCAAGCATACTCATTTCAAACTCAGAGTTCATGGGTTCTACAAATTCTGTCTTTAACTTCTCTGAAGTCGATCCAAAAATGATATCATCAACATAGATTTGGACTACCAAAATATCGTTGTTCCTGTGTTTCACAAACAACGTTTTATCAACTGAACCTCTGATGTACTCATTTTCTAACAGGTAGTGTGCCAGTCGTTCATACCACGCTCGTGGTGCCTGTTTCAACCCATATAAAGCCCTTTTAACTCTATACACATATTGAGGATACTTTGGATCTTCAAATCCTTTTGGTTGTGCAACATAAATCTCTTCTTTGATACTTCCATTCAAAAATGCTGTTTTGATATCCATTTGAAATAGCTTGAAATTCATAGAACAAGCTATAGCCAACATCATCCGTACGACCTCCATTCTAGCAACTGGTGCAAAAGTTTCTTCATAATCAAGACCCTCAATTTGAGTAAAACCCTGTGCAACCAATCTAGCCTTGTTACGAACAATGTTCCCTTTCTCATCAGATTTATTCCTATAAACCCATTTAGTATCAATCACGTTGATGTCAGCAGGTTGTTCAACCAACTCCCAAACTTCATTTCGCTCAAACTGTAGTAGTTCATCCTGCATAGCAGCAACCCAATACTCATATTGTAAAGCCTCCTTTACATCTTTCGGTTCAATCTTTGATATAAAGCAATTAAATCCAGCAAGATCTCTGAAATCAATTTGCTAATTTCGAGTTTGCCTCTGTGCAGTTGGATCACCAATGATATCCTGTGATGAATGATGTTTAAGAGTTCTTGGTCCAGGCTTGGGACCTCGTCTTCTTTCTACTTCAGTCTGAGTTGGTTGTTGATTCGATGTTTCATTAACCTCTGTATTTTTGACTTCAATATCTTTATCAATATCACTATTGATATCTTGATCAACTTCATCAAAATTGCTTTCTTGTTGGTCAATATGATGTCTCACAACCAAGTCATCATCATTATCTTTGTTTTTCTCAAGTGGTCCAGCATCTTCAAAAACAACATTGATAGACTCAATAACTTTCTTTGAATCTTTCAAATATACTCTAAAAGCTCTAGAGTTTGAAGAATAACCAAGAAACCATCCTTCTTCGGATTTTGAATCAAATTTCTTCAATGGTGTTCTATCCTTTAGAACATGACACTTGCATCCAAAGATATGAAAGTATTTAACACTCGGACTCCTTTCATTCCAAATTTGGTAAGAAGTGAAGTTAGTCTATGGTCGTAGATACACCCTGTTAACAATGTGACATGCAATATTCATTGCTTCGGCCCAAAAACCCTTAGATAATGTAGATGCATGCAACATCGACCTAGCCATTTCTTGCAAAGTCCTATTCTTCCTTTCTGCTACACCATTTTGTTGTGGTGTTTTAGGAGCCGAAAACTCATGACCAATCCCATGCACTTTGCAAAAATCTTCAAACCTTGAATTCTCAAATTCCCTTCCATGATCGGTTCGAATTCTAATAATCTTCTGTTGTTTCTCTGTCATCAGTCTCAAACACAACTTCTCAAAAACATCAAAGGTTTCATCCTTCGATCTCAAGAACTCTACCCAAGTGTAACGTGAGAAATCGTCTACACACACAAAGATATACTTCCTTCCTGTTAAGCTCTCAATTTCAGATGGACCCATTAGATCCATATGAAGAAGTTCCAAGCATCGTGAAGTAAGAAGCTCATCAACTTTCTTATGCTGTGCTTTAGTCTTTTTTCCCTTCGAACAACCACCACAGATCATATCAATATTACTCGGTAGTCGGGGCATGCCTCTGACAACACCTGAACAACTAATCTTCTGCAGATTTCTAAAATTCATGTGACCAAGTCTTTTATGCCAAAGAGTTGTCAAATCGTTTTTAGACAATAAAGCATGTTGAACTTCCTTCTTCAGAACATAACAGTTGTTCTTTGATCTATTTCCAATCATCACACATGCATTTGCTTCATTGAAAACCCTACAAAAATTCTTTGTAAACTCCACACGATTATCATCATCGCATAGTTTACTTATTGAGATGAGATTTGTTGTCAATCCTTCAACAAAATAAACTGAAGATAACTGAGATAAGCACTCATCTTTAACATTTCCAAATCCAGAAATTCGACTTCTAACTCCATCGCCAAAGACAACATCTCCACAATCACTATCTTCAAAGTTTGTCAAAAGCTCCTTTTGACCTGTCATGTGTCGTGAACATTCTGAGTCGAAATACCATTTTTCACTACGCATTCCTTGTCGAAGTGAAAGAACTACAAAACATTTCGTCTGAATTCGCTTCCTAACCCAAGCTTTCTGTAACTGAATTTTCTTCTGTAATCCATCCGATGGCCAAACGACAGCCTTACCATGCATTAAGTCTCTAACAATTCTCAAATAAGTATCAGCGTTGTGACCAGGTAGTCTGCAGTACGCACAATCTCTCTTCTTAGATTCTATTTCTGAAACCTGTGCATTAACCTTCGTAGTCTGTTGAAGAAAACCACCACTCACAAACTTCCTCTGATTATATGATTTTTTCCCTGAAAAACCAATACCAGTGAAGTCTTTCGGTTGTTTCCCCATCGTAAGAACATCATCAAGTTTACCTTTCCCTTTAAAGAATCTCTGAAATTCCTGATTCTTAGCTTGAAGCTGATTAGATTCAACCTTGACTGTGTCCAATTCAACTTTCAAAAGCTCAAGATCTTTTAAGACTTTTTCCTTCTCAAGAAATAATCCATCATATCGTTTTCTTAAAGTCTCAAGTTCCTCCTTAAGTAACTTCTTTTGCTCAGAAGTTTTATCCAAAAGAATTCCGGTGTCAGTAAGTTGTTTCAACAACTTCTTATTTTCCTTCACAGCAACTGAAAATTCTCCTTTCAGAAATTCATAGGCTTCATAAAGTTTTTTGAATTCCTCATCTTCTTCACTATCAGAATCATCTGTGAGACTACTATTTCCATGCGAAGATTCAGCAACAATACCTTTTAGAACTGATTTGGATGTCTCCTGTAAAGTGAAAGCAACAACTTCTGAATCATTGTGTTGTTCTTCTGACTGATCTTCATCCTCATCATCTGTCAAAGAAACTTGTAGTGCTTTTCCTTCTCTTCTCTTAGCAGTAGGATACTCACTTCTAATATAACCTGTTCCACTGCACTCATAACACCGCAAATCAGAAAAAGCATCTGGTTTCTTAATATCCCTGAACTTTCTCTGCTTCCTGTCATATTTGCCTTTATCATTCTGTCTGCGATTACCAGTCAGTTGTTTATCGGTTGTTGGCTTACCAGACCATTACGGTTCTGATACTTCTTATTCTGAAACTGTTTTGCTCTTCTTTCCTGCAACATCTTAGATACACTTTTCGAGATAAAAGAAACTTCATCTTCATCCAAGTCATCTTCCTTATTTTCAACATTAAGAGCAATGTTCTTAGTAGTATCATTCTCTATGTAATTCAATTCATAAGATTGAAGAATTCCATATTAGCCTTCTAGAGAAATGGTGTTAACTTTATCCAACTCTTCCAAGGCAGCAACCTTAGGATAAAATCTCTTAGAAACCGTTCTAAGCAATTTTCTAACTTGCTTTCTCTCATCCCACTGAGCGCCAAGAGAATAAGCCTGACTAACAACATCCTTAAATCTACCATAATAAGCAGATATAGATTCATCATCACTCATACACAAGCTATCAGAGTGTTTCAATACGTTTTAGTCTAGTAGCTCTAACATCAGCAAATCTTT
This sequence comes from Hygrophila difformis, assembly GCA_030278955.1. Classification (NCBI taxonomy): domain Eukaryota; kingdom Viridiplantae; phylum Streptophyta; class Magnoliopsida; order Lamiales; family Acanthaceae; genus Hygrophila; species Hygrophila difformis. The sequence continues at coordinate 31,061,366 of JAOANR010000013.1, read as the reverse complement.
CATGCGCTATTTCTAAAGCTCTCTATGTATCATAAGCAGTAGTATAGTTCGAAATCATTCTATACTGAGTAGAATCCATAGCACCAAATAGAGCATTTAAAGCTGAAAAGTTACCTTGCTTAGCTAGCCTTTCAGCAACAGTTAACTCAGCTCTTGTAGCAGGCCTCGTTGTTGGTGGATCATCTTCATTAACTGGAGTCACACGTCTAGTAGGTTGTTCCCAGCGTGTTTCAATTGCCTCATCAGCATCTTCACCAAGTGATGCTATGAATGCCTTCATTCTCGTTTTCCAGTAACTATAGTCAGTTCCATCAAACAATGGTGGACGAGAAACTGAAGAACCTTCCTTATTACTCATCTTCCAAACAGATCTGATCTACTCAATTTCGCTAGAGCACTGGATTCGCTCTGATACCACTTGTGTGTCCCAGTCTAATATGTTCTTATGAGAAGACGTAGTTTGTGTGTTGTATTAACTACGCGGAATTAACTAAAGCAGAAAACAATTGAACACAATAAGTTGTTCACCCAGTTCGATCATACGATCTACATCTAGGGGGCATACCAAGCCAGGTTCATCTCACTAATCATCAATACTGAACAAACCAATGAACAACCAAAGCATAAGAGCAATCAAACCTCAACACAAAATTGAACACGATAAGTTGTTTACCCAGTTCGATCATACGATCTACACCTGCTCAGATCAGCTTCGTTGTTGATGAATAGACTGAACAACAGTCAAACAACATGTAATACCCGGGATTTTTATCGGCGTTCAAGGAATCAAATTTATTTCTTAATCCGATCAAGGTTGAAATATCTCCGAGAAGAAGAAAATAATTTATCACAACAAATTATTGCTCGGAAATGAAACGCCGATAGAATCCAAAAATTCAAAATGGAATAAAAGAGGGAAAGGAAGCCCGAAGAAATTCCATGAATCAAGTTAAAAGAATCGGAATTAAATTCAAGAAGGAAAAGAATTTTAATTCCAAAAACCCGTGAAGTCGGGAATAATTTAATCAGATAAATTACACGAGAGTCGAAAGACGATGAATTCAAGCTGACGGATTCAAACTCGACGGATTCAAGATTTCGAATATGAAATTCATTGGAGTCAAAATAAATTTAAGAAAGGAATCGTAACCCGAGAACGACCCGAAAAATCGAGCACGAAAATGTAGAAGGATAGAAGTTCGAAAGAGACGAGAAAAAGGCCCGACGGATCGCATGACCCGGCCCAGGCCGCAGCCCAGGCCAGGGCCGCGCGGGGACGCGCCAGGAGCGCGCCAAGCAGCAGTTTGCTGCAAATCGAGCGGGATGGACGATTCTTGGCAAAAATTTCGACCCCGAGTATGGTAAGTCGATCTCAGTCGAATGGAAGGCTATTAGGTCAAATTTGACCAGCCTCCCACTCCATTCTTAGTCAATTCAAGCCACTCCTCATCCGAAATCTCTCCCAAAAACCGAAAAACCAAGTTCTTCGCTTCCGACGACTTTCCGGCGACCATAATCGATCAAGGGAGTGTGTAGATCAAGGATCTCAGGCCTTGGAGTAGTGGTAAGATGTGAATCAGATTTCCTATTCTTTTTAAAGATCATAAACATCATCCTAACTTACGGGCTTTTGCTTGTAAACACAAAATCGGAGCCGAAGAGAAAGAGACGAGTAGATTGGGCGTATTCACGGACTCCGGAGACCATCCCGACAAAATCTAAGACTTTAGATCTTAGATACTGTAAGTTGATTCTTCTCATAACTGTTTTGGTTCCCTAAAATCGAATGGAATGCAAGTTTTAGTCAACACACGAAAATCTGTCCCAAACACCCTCCCTACGCGCAGTTTCGGAAATCCAATTTTTAGACCCTTTTCGAGCTTTCAAACGGAGAAACTTAAAACTACAAAATTGTTCCTAAGGAATTAAAGTACACTGTGTTAAATTTTCAGAAATTTTCGTCGATGTTTGTTTGGTCAAATCGAATCTGGTATATTCTGTGTTTTCGTTTAAAACCCAACCTGTGACAGTTTTGCGTGTTCGACTCCCTTGACGTTTTTCTAATGGATCCCATCAAAACTAAACTTTTATGTAAAAACAAAAGTTGTAGATAACTGTCTAAATATTGTGTCCGTAAAATTTCACGTGTTTTCGTTAAGTTTTGATACTCGAAATTTCACCGAGAAGATTCTGTGTTTTTAAATACTTTCGAAAATCCTGACAGCTTTCATATGCGGACTTCATGTGGATTTTTCTCTCACCTTCGGTCGAAACCAATCTTTGATGTGAACATAAAAGTTGTAGATACTTGTCTCAAGATTATGCCCGTAAAATTTCGTGAACTTTCGTTAACATTTGAACCTTTAAATTGATCCGAACAGCCTGTGTTTTTGAAAAGAAAACTTGACAGATTTTTATCCGAACTTGATGCGCGGATCTGATCTGATCCGGAGTGTTTCCGGACAAAATACCTCTAATAGAACTTGTTCATTTTTGTGTCTTTTACATGCCTGTAAAATTTCATAATTTTCGGAGTTCGTTTACTAGGTCGGAAACATGTTTTAAAAACAGTGCGCTGTTACCGGAAAGTGGCAGATTATACTTTTTAAGAAGATCGTAGAATTTGACTTGTTTCCTTACCCGAATTCGAGAAACCTAAAAGACAAAAGTTGTTCGTTAGGGTGTCGTTGGTGCACTGTAAAAATTTCAGGTCGTTCGCCTGAGAAATGAATTTTTAAAGTAAAAAGACGTAATTTGCGACGTGTGCGCTTACTAAACCTTGAGATTCATGGAAAACTGTCCTTGCGACACTTTCAACAATTTTGAAAACTTTATGATTTATGATCGAATTGGAAACTATGAAATCTTGATTATGTGGCTTGTGGACATAAGAGCCCAAGCGTATGACTAGCGCACATAAGAGCCCTAGTGAAACACTAATTATGAGGCTTGTGGACATAAGGGCCCAAGCGTACGACTAGCGGACATAAGAGCCCTAGTGAAATATTGATTTGAGGCTTGTGGACATAAGAGCCCAAGCGTACGACTAGAGGACATAAGAGCCCTAGTGAAATATCGACCATGAGGCTTGTGGACATAAGAGCCCTAGCGAATGGTGATTTGTAAGACTTGTGGACATAAGTGCCCAAGTGGAAACAAAAGTAGAAAAATGAAATATTAGCTATGCGAGAACATATAATCTATCCCATAAATTATGAAACCCTTTGACTTATAGTAAATTCCTTTTGTTAAATTTCCAAAAGTTTATATACTTAGTATTTGTGTACATCTCTTACGTTAGAATCATGCAGTTAAATTCTTACTATCAATTTTGCCAAAATACATTTTTATATTATAAAAAGGTGCATGAGTAAAAAGGAGAATTTTTATTAATTACATTTTAAAACCCATTATTGTTATGTTAAGAATTAACTTACTCAGTATTTTATATACTGATGAAACCGTTGTTTTATTTTTCTTTTACAGAGTAAGAAGAAATGGCATGAGCATGCACGCATATTGGGGGCTCGGGAATTTAAATTAATAATTGTGAATGTTGTATGTTGTTAGGCTTAAATTACCCACTGCGTTTTGGCCATGTCGGCCCATATTTAAATTTCCGCTGCAACTTATTATTTTAATCATGTATGGATGATATTACATTATTATTTTTAAGTAATTCCGGACTTGCTTTTAAAACTTTTTCCAACACTTATAGCCTTGCATCTCTTTAGGAAGCTCGGAGAAACCGTGTCTTGCTAGGGAGATGCGGCGGTGACACCTCGGCCTGGGTTATCAAATCCGGGGTGTTACAAAGTGGTATCAGAGCCCGGAAATATTTTAAAAATATTATTTTTATTTTTAGCCCAATATAGGGGCCCAAAGAAATTTTTAACTACTATTATTTTTATTTTAAAATTTCAAAGTATTATTTCCATGGTTCAAGTCTTATTTTAAAAAAAACCCATGGGAAAATATATATAAATTATTCGGACAAGTTTAGATGAACACATAAAATAATTTTTCGGGGTTGGGATAACATTGCATTGCATTGCATACATCCACGAATATTTGCGCTATTTTTTATGTGAATTATCAGTATTAAATATTACTCTTATCTTAGAATTCGACATGACCTTGACTTAGGAGCGTTTGCTTAAGACTAATTTTGTATTAGTCCTGGAACTTGATCACCTAAGCTTGGCGTGCCCATACATTATCTCCTCTTGCCAACCCTATCTTATAGGTTTTCTTGGACGCTAACTTGCCTTAGATTAGAAACTCATCTTCACGTGCGTTGATAACAGAAAATGGCACCTAAGGGAAAATCGATGAAGCAAATCCCAAACAACACCAACGCTGACATCCCAAACGCACCCAACAATACCGAGATTGTTCATAACGTAGGAAGGCAAGCGCCTCCTATTTCCAATAATTTGGACGAACGCCTAAGAACTATGGAAGAAGTCCTCATAGCTTTGGGAAACGCTGAGGTACGAAGGACACTAGTGGGTGTACCACCGCCGGAAGCCCGACTCAATTACCTAGCGTTAGTGAACCCTTACCAGCCAACCCACTATGATGGCCAAGAAGATCCGGCCAAACTGGAAGATTGGATCCGCACATTTGATAAGCTCCTTAGCGCTGCCAAAGGTCCCGAGGACGAGAAGGTCCAAGTGGCGACCTACTATCTTGGCGGAGAGGCAGATGAATGGTGGCATAACCTCCAAGGAAATTTAACTAAAGCCTTCCTATGGGAAGAATTTAAGGAGGTCTTGAGGGAAAGGTTTTACCCAATGAGCATTAAGGCCGCAAAGTATGAAAAATTTGTCCATTTAAAACAAGGTGGGCAAACGGTACAAGAGTACTATGCCAAGTTTAAGGAGCTGATTAGATTTGCTCCTGCAATGGTGCCAACTGACTTTGACAAGGCGCAGAAGTTCGAGATGGGTTTGGATCTTGATATTCGAGAGATATTGGTGGGAGGACAATGCACGACTTTGCAGGCGGTATATGACCGGGCAGTAACAGTCGCTCGTGTCCAACAATTAAAGCGAAAGGACAATGACGAATCGAGCAAAAACTCGCAAGGATTTGAGAAGAAGAATCGTAATAAGAACAAGAATAATAACTTTAGGAGGGGCGATGACCAAGCTAGATTCGATGGGACTAGAGGGAATGATAACTGTGGTGCACTCATACCAAAATGCCCGTGGTGCAATCGACCGCATCTGGTGCGCCGGTGCCCGAAACCTGGAGCCTGCTATAAGTGCGGCAAGTTTGGTCACATGGCTAGGGGATGTCGAACGCCGGAGGAGGCGATCGAAAGGAGAATGGATCTGGTGAACCTCTAGCAGGGAGAAGCTGAAAAAGGGAACAAGGTCAAAACTCGAACATCCTTGAGAATAATGCATAGGCAGTTATGGGGACATAACTGTAATCTTAAGGGGGGGAGGATGTAACCACCCGAATATTATGTATTCTAAATCAATAAAATAAACAAATTCGAATTGTTTTGAACTACGTAATGACTTGATCCCTTCACAGGGTACGTAGGCAACTTGGAAATTTCAATTCTGGGTTCAGTCAAACAATAATCAAACAACAAACAATCAACAATCAAACAATAATTCAATAACACAATATCACAAAATAATAAAATAATAAAAGCCGAAACACAACTTCGAGGACGAAGTTGATGCTTAAGGGGGGTAGACTGTAATACCCGGGATTTTTATCGGCGTTCAAGGAATCAAATTTATTTCTTAATCCGATCAAGGTTGAAATATCTCCGAGAAGAAGAAAATAATTTATCACAACAAATTATTGCTCGGAAATGAAACGCCGATAGAATCCAAAAATTCAAAATAGAATAAAAGAGGGAAAGGAAGCCCGAAGAAATTCCATGAATCAAGTTAAAAGAATCGGAATTAAATTCAAGAAGGAAAAGAATTTTAATTCCAAAAACCCGTGAAGTCGGGAATAATTTAATCAGATAAATTACACGAGAGTCGAAAGACGATGAATTCAAGCCGACGGATTCAAACTCGACGGATTCAAGATTTCGAATATGAAATTCATTGGAGTCGAAATAAATTTAAGAAAGGAATCGTAACCCGAGAACGACCCGAAAAATCGAGCACGAAAATGTAGAAGGATAGAAGTTCGAAAGAGACGAGAAAAAGGCCCGACGGATCGCACGACCCGGCCCAGGCCGCAGCCCAGGCCAGGGCCGCGCGGTCTCCGCGCGGGGACGCGCCAGGAGCGCGCCAAGCAGCAGTTTGCTGCAAATCGAGCGGGATGGACGATTCTTGCCAAAAATTTCGACCCCGAGTATGGTAAGTCGATCTCAGTCGAATGGAAGGCTATTAGGTCGAATTTAACCAGCCTCCCACTCCATTCTTAGTCAATTCAAGCCACTCCTCATCCGAAATCTCTCCCAAAAACCGAAAAACCATGTTCTTCGCTTCCGACGACTTTCCGGCGACCATAATCGATCAAGGGAGTGTGTAGATCAAGGATCTCAGGCCTTGGAGTAGTGGTAAGATGTGAATCAGATTTCCTATTCTTTTTAAAGATCATAAACATCATCCTAACTTACGGGCTTTTGCTTGTAAACACAAAATCGGAGCCGAAGAGAAAGAGACGAGTAGATTGGGCGTATTCACGGACTCCGGAGACCATCCCGACGAAATCTAAGACTTTAGATCTTAGATACTGTAAGTTGATTCTTCTCATAACCGTTGTGGTGCCCTAAAATCGAATGGAATGCAAGTTTTAATCAACACACGAAAATCTGTCCCAAACACCCTCCCTACGCGCAGTTTCGGAAATCGAATTTTTAGACCCTTTTCGAGCTTTCAAACGGAGAAACTTAAAACTACAAAAGTGTTCCTAAGGACTTAAAGTACACTGTGTTAAATTTTCAGAAATTTTCGTCGATGTTTGGTCGGTCAAATCGAATCTGGTATATTCTGCGTTTTCGTTTAAAACCCAACCTGTGACAGTTTTGCGTGTTCGACTCCCTTGACGTTTTTCTAATGGATCCCATCAAAACTAAACTTTTATGTAAAAACAAAAGTTGTAGATAACTGTCTAAATATTGTGTCCGTAAAATTTCACACGTTTTCGTTAAGTTTTGATACTTAAAATTTCACCGAGAAGATTCTACGTTTTTAAATACTTTCGAAAATCCTGACAGCTTTCATATGCGGACTTCATGTGGATTTTTCTCTCACCTTCGGTCGAAACCAATCTTTGATGTGAACATAAAAGTTGTAGATACGTGTCTAAGATTATGCCCGTAAAATTTTGTGAACTTTCGTTAAATTTTGAACCTTTAAATTCATCCGAACAGCCTGTGTTTTTGAAAAGAAAACTTGACAGATTTTTATCCGAACTTGATGCGTGGATCTGATCTGATCCGGAGTGTTTCCGGACAAAATACCTCTAATAGAACTTGTTCATTTTTGTGTCGTTTACATGCCTGTAAAATTTCATAATTTTCGGAGTTCGTTTACTAGGTCGGAAACATGTTTTAAAAACAGTGCGCTATTACCGGAAAGTGGCAGATTATACTTTTTAAGAAGATCGTAGAATTTGATTTGTTTCCTTACCCGAATTCGAGAAACCTAAAAGACAAAAGTTGTTCGTTAGGGTGTCGTTGGTGCACTGTAAAAATTTCAGGTCGTTCGCCTGAGGAATGAATTTTTAAAGTAAAAAGGCGTAATTTGCGACGTGTGCGCTTACTAAACCTTGAGATTCATGGAAAACTGTCCTTGCGACACTTTCAACAATTTTGAAAACTTTATGATTTATGATCGAATTGGGAACTATGAAATCTTGATTATGTGGCTTGTGGACATAAGAGCCCAAGCGTACGACTAGCGGACATAAGAGCCCTAGTGAAACACTAATTATGAGGCTTGTGGACATAAGGGCCCAAGCGTACGACTAGCGGACATAAGAGCCCTAGTGAAATATTGATTTGAGGCTTGTGGACGTAAGAGCCCAAGCGTACGACTAGAGGACATAAGAGCCCTAGTGAAATATCGACCATGAGGCTTGTGAACATAAGAGCCCTAGCGAATGGTGATTTGTAAGACTTGTGGACATAAGTGCCCAAGTGGAAATAAAAGTAGAAAAATGAAATATTAGCTATGCGAGAACATATAATCTATCCCATAAATTATGAAACCCTTTGACTTATAGTAAATTCCTTTTGTTAAATTTCCAAAAGTTTATATACTTAGTATTTGTGTACATCTCTTACGTTAGAATCAACAGTTAAATTCTTACTATCAATTTTGCCAAAATACATTTTTATATTATAAAAAGGTGCATGAGTAAAAAGGAGAATTTTTATTAATTACATTTTAAAACCCATTATTGTTATGTTAAGAATTAACTTACTCAGTATTTTATATACTGATGAAACCGTTGTTTTATTTTTCTTTTACAGAGTAAGAAGAAATGGCATGAGCATGCACGCATATTGGGGGCTCGGGAATTTAAATTAATAATTGTGAATGTTGTATGTTGTTAGGCTTAAATTACCCACTGCGTTTTGGCCATGTCGGCCCATATTTAAATTTCCGCTGCAACTTATTATTTTAATCATGTATGGATGATATTACATTATTATTTTTAAGTAATTCCGGACTTGCTTTTAAAACTTTTTCCAACACTTATAGCCTTGCATCTCTTTAGCAAGCTCGGAGAAACCGTGTCTTGCTAGGGAGGTGCGGCGGTGACACCTCGGCCTGGGTTATCAAATCCGGGGTGTTACACAACAACTCTGCACAAAATAACCCTAACACTCCATTCGTCCCATTATTTATGTTTCACTTTTCTCTTTTGGCCATCCCAACACCTTTGTCCCATTTCCATTTTAGGAAATAATTAAATAAGTATTAATCACTAAACTTATACCATCACATCACATAAATAAATAAATACCAATATTAATTTCAAATACACAACCATCACATGAAATATAAATAAATCAAATAAAAATTCAAACTTATTACCATCACATCACATAAATTTCTAATTTACCCCCATTTTAAATACTAATCTACCCCAATATTAAATACTAACTATCCCCACATAAAATACCGTGCCCAAAAGTTTTGAGACACTATTAGTTGGACGGAGGGAGTATTATTCAGGTAATCTATTCGTCTAAATAGGATAAGCCTCTGTCTTTCTTTACTTGTGTGATCCCAATTCTTTTGCTTTTTTGGTGATTTGTGTTTTTTATTCGATTTTTAGTTTGCTGCAGTTGCTCCCGATGCTCCTATCAAACCGTTGAAGAAGGTTACACGTTTATATGAGATCACAAAACAGAGTAGCATTTGGTTTTTTTGGTTCAGGCCACATAGCTTTACAATTGAGTTTTACGGTTCGAGCTTTCTGCTGCTGCTGCTCCCAATCGCTCCCCCAAGAGAATTATGATGGTGGTGAAGCTGAATCAAAATGGATGAGATTAGTAGGGAGTGGATCGATGTTGATGTCTTTTTTGTTCAATTTGGACATTGGTGGACGCGAACAAGCTTTTTGATATATAAGCAGTTCATTTTTTCGTGACTTGCTGTGCATGATTGTCCTAGGACAAGAAGTTGGTAGTTTTAGTTGAGTTAGTGAGCTTGATTTTCTGATGGGTTGGATTAGATTAGGTTAAAATTTCGGTTTTTGGGGTTAGTTAATGAACATGTATGGAAATTTTGTTGATGATTTTAGTGTCATCATGTATTTTTGTGTAATTGGATTTACTAAAGTTTGGCTTATGTTGTAGTCGAGCTATAATGTGGGTTAGGAGGTGTGGAGTGCACACTCACATAAGCCACTACGACAAAGGATGACCTAGCGAGAGGTCAAGAGGAATGAATTGAGAGATATATGAAAAGATGTGGAAGATTAAGAAGGACAACAAGCTGACTATGATTTAGTCATGACCATGACTAAGTCTGATATTGGTTTCTGTAATGTCATTTAATTTGTCTTTCAATCCAGCAAGGGAGAATATGCTTACTCATGGTCATGACTAAGACCAGTGTAGTTTGCTGAAACTTGTTTTGCCTTTTTCCTTGTGCAGTTATGTGGGGGGTATTTAGTCATGGTCATGACTAATTTAAATTCGTATTGCTGGATAAATTAACTATCAGCAATTGAATTTGAAATTTGAATTCAAATCTGATTTTGAATTTAAATTTGAACTTGAAATTCAAATTTGAATCTCAACTATAGCACCCATTCATAATTGGTTGTATCTTTTCCATATCTACTGCATTCTTCATCTACAAATATGAATTCCTGCAGAATTCATAGACAGAACAAAAGATAGAACGTGAAACACAAAAACACTATAAACACAATAATTCAGCAATCATCAAAGCCAATTCTCTTATTTCTTTCGAAATTAGAGTGCACCTTTTGGATTATCCCAAAGTTGATTTGCAGTGGCAAAATATAACTTTAGGAAAGTGTTCTACACATGATCCAATTGATTATCCAAGTTGTTCCTATTTTGATTCTCATATCCACATACAGCGAAAATCCCCCAACAAATTTGTGTAGGAATAAAGGCCAAAATGGTCATTTATCTTTGCTAAAAAACCAAAATAGTCCTTTATGTTTTAAAATACCAAAATAGTCCTCTACATATGCATATAATAGCCAAAATAGTCCTTTTGTATTATTAAATTGGGCTAGTGGACATCCACACTTTTATATTTAACCCCAAACTTTCAAAAACTTTCATTAAGGCCCTAGGCAAAACTTAAATAATTTTATTGTCCATATGACTTCGGATCCGCATGAAAATTGGTATCAGAGCCTAGGTTTTATTGAAGAACATATCAATAATATTATTTATAATATTTTATTTCTTAATGGAGAAGATTTAATTATTTAATGGATTCAATGAATTTGAAACCAACGAGTTATTTCCAAATTTTGGAAATAAAAAATAGAAAATTACAAAGGAGTTTCTTGAACTTGTCCATGGGACAAGATATTATCAAAATTAGTTTTTTCCTAAAAATGAGAGGAACAGACTCGAAAGAAATTGATCCGGATAGCTCTAAGTTCTCACAGGACTTAAGGGAAATCCAAAAAATGATTCAAAATTATGGTAACCGGGTATTAATTTTATCTGGAAAAATAGATAACTTGAATCAATCAACAGAGGAGATCTTGAAATTATTTCAAGATCTAAAGAAAGAGATTTTAAATCTGAAATTTGATATTTCGGATATCAAGAAAAGGCAAAAGGATATTCCTGGATCTTCCAAGAATAACCAAGCCAATATTAGAGATGCATTCTGACCCGTACAAGCTTTACACCAAAAAGGTAAAGCAACTATGGTTCCAAAGCAGAAATCACAGGAAGAGCTTATGATCGATCTCCTGAAATAAGTTGAATGAGTGTTTCCAGGGCAGATCTATCAGATCTACAAGAATTAGCAGAATTATTTTCCCAACTTGGGATTATGGATCTAGTTAATGTAAAACCCAATGAAGTTCTTCAACTGGGTTATGCGGAAGAATCAGGATCCAACGTGACCCACGATGGACCGCCTGATGTTCCAATGAGAGAAAGTACAGACTTTCATATGAACAGGTATCCTGAGGTGCATCTCAATGCAAGACGAAACCCAGGACGGAACCCGAGTAGAGCGCCAGAATTCACACCGTGGGCCAAGACGATGTTACAACCATTAAATCCATATGGCACAACACTAAACCTCGATGTTATCGACTTCCGAAACATCGAAGATTTGATCGACGAATGGGTAGCTTCAATGAAGATTGCAGCAACCACTCTGGATCTCGATAAAGAAAACTTTGTCAGATTAATAGAGCTAAGTCTCGAAGGATCGGCAAAGTTATGCTGGAAAAACTCCACGGCGGCTCTAAAGGAGCAAATACTTGAAGGAGAATCCAAAAGCACAATCTGCGAAAGATTTGGTCTCTTATTCAAAACCCATTTTGTAGGAGATGGTTATTTTGAAGAACAGAGAACCGAAAAAATCAAGGTCTATACCCAAGCACTGTTGGGTATGGAGTTAAGAAGTATTTGCGCAGTAGACGAATATATCTACTGGTTTCTTAAATACTATTTTCGGAGTAAGATGACAGCTGAAGTAGCATGTCCCATGTTCTTTGCAAAGATCTGCAGCCCATGGAGAGAGATGTTGATCCAATCATACACGGTACCCTCTGGTACAGTGGACTCAATAGCCCGGAGAATGTCCTTCTTAAAGGATAAGCTCAGAGAATGGTGTCAACAGGCAGCAGCCCAAAAGAACATCAAGAGACTAAGAGGTAAAATAAAAAGAACCCCTCTTTGCTGTGAAAATAACGATTTTCCAACCACTACAGGAGAATCAGACGAAAAGAGGAGAAAAAAGAAGAGTCGAGGCTCATACAGTAGGAGTTTCAGAAGACCTCCATTCCGAAGAAGAAAAGCATGGTGGTCCAAGGGCAAGGCCAGATCATACAAAACTGGACAAAGAACGGGAACGACGAAGAGTTCATCCCAAGGCTCAACTAGCTCAGCAGCAAGGAGCACGGGGAGAACGACGTCCAAGAGAACATTCAGACGAGCCCATACCCGCGCCAACGAAAGTTTCAAGGACTGCAACTGTTGGAAGTGTGGAGCCAGAGGTCATATCTCACCCGATTGTCCTCAGAATCGTGAGATACGAATGTACGAAGCCACGGAGGATATCGTGGAAGCGGTCTACCGTGGAAAGCTGGTACCAGTCTATCAGTTTGAAGACATCCCCTCCGATGAGAGCATCTACGAGGAAGAATTAAGAAGTGACTCAAATTCATATTCAGATGGATCTTCAACCGAGTCTGACTGAAGAAGACAGGATTCAGACCACTGAAAACCTGTCTGGATTCTTTTCAAGGATGACGATCTCGAATCGAACCATGGAAAGAATAATGCGACAAGATTCCAACCTCAGCCCATATGACGGATTCAGAATTGGCGGGATTGGACGAGTTCTTAACCAGATGGGACTCAACCAGAGAAGACATAACATCATCTACAAGGTAAGTGCAGGAGAGTTTGCAATTCCTATGGAACTTACTTGTAATGTGATGGATATGCAATTAATTCCTAAAGAAGAAATTCTTGAGGAATTAAGAAGAATGAAGGAGGAAATCGCCATTACTATGAAATGGATCCACATAGGAGCCATTGAAGTAGTAATTAAGGCAACCTTCAAAGAAGGCATTGATTCTGAATTACATCTATCAGTCACTGATAGAAGAATCAATAACCTTAGAGATGGTCTTCTTGGAACTATGGTAGGAAATTTATATGCTGGGAAGTTAATGTTTGACATACATCCCAGAATTTCCTATAACTTAGCTGACCAAGATTTTAGTAGAGTTCTAACCCTTCATCAGGATTTTAAAAGAAAAGATCTGATGAAAGAAGGAAACATGCCATATTCTATAACTTATAGAATCTCTATGCACTTTCCAATAGTCATCATTCTGACTTATTTCTCAGGAATGAATATATAGAAATTCCTAGAATTTTCAAGGAATTTGCTAAATTCATGACTCCAAATCCTACCTAGATTCCAAGGTTAGGAGGAGTAGACATACAGATAAGAGATCATCCAATCATAGACAGATCAACAAGTGCTAGAATTGAGTACGCAAGCCGTATGTCTTTTTCGGAAGATGGAATTATGGCATATAAAGGGAAGGAGTTCATCAAAGATCTAACTCCTCAATCCATTAGGATAGATAATATAAAGATTAAATGCCCTGAAGGATGGAGAGAAATACGAGTAATATTTGACATCACTGAAAAGATTAACCGTTTTCCATGTGATGACTTATACTACTTGCAGAAGCCATCAATTGGAACCTATGAAGGAACAATTGAAATTGCAGGACATGAGATCAGAGTCCTAGGCACCGCCGGAAAAGACAATGGGGTTATGATTTTGGGATTAAGTTTTCTCGAAAATCATAAACCATGGGTAAGAAAGGATAATGGTATAGAATTTAATCTGAAGGGTCACACCATCAGAATTAAATGACAAGTCCATTTTCCATTTATATCTCAGTAGGTATAATATATGAACAATATAAGTCAGAATATTTTGCAGCTTATATTGATTCAGGATTAGGTATTTGCACGGAAAACCAGGAGTTTTCCCTAGCGAAGCTATGGAATCATTACCCATTATTGCAGGAGGGGATTTTTCCCAAACAATCTTAGTACTAAATAAGGGTATTCGACAGGCCAATATCATGATTGGAGGAGCATTTGGTACACCTTGGTATAAGGTAAAAACGCCTCCTATTTACTTTCATGATACATGAGCAGATATTTTGTTAGAGAATAATTTCATACAATCCTTTACAAAATATGTTCAAGATAACAAAAGAAATTTGTTAATATTTACCACAAGTTGTGGAAATGAGATACAAGTGTTGCGCAAAGAAAAGGCATTCAACAGGTTAATGCCTATATTATTTCGCAGCAAACGTGGTGATAATGATGCCAAACTAACCCATCCAAAAATGCAGGATAAAAGAAAGTTTGGTAAGGCTTTGTTGTCTTTTAGATAGCAAGGATTCGATGAAGCTTCTATTGAGGAAATTATAAACCTCAAAGAAGCAATGCAGGAAATGAAGTCATTAAATATAACTTCATTAGACATTGATGGGGAAACTAAATTTTCCCTCGAAAATGTTAAAAGACTTAATGAATATGCAGGATAAGAAAGATATGCAGCAAATTATCAAGGAGCATATCGATCTTAAACTCATCGAGCCTGGAGTTTCAGCTTATAGTAGCCCTGGATTCTTGGTAAGAAACCATGGAGAAATAAAAAGAGGTAAACCCAGGTTGGTAATAAACTATCAAGGTATTAACAAAATAATACAGTTTGATGGTTATTACATTCCGAGTAGAGAACACTTAATTGATTGCATCAAAGGTGCTAAAGTGTTTTCTAAATTTGATTGCAAATCTGGTTTCTATCAGATTAAGATGGAGAATGAGTCGAAGAAATTCACAACATTCTCCACCCCACAAGGACAATATATTTGGAATGTTATGCCAATGGGGCTTTCTAATGCCCCTCAGATATTCCAAAGAAAGATGGATAATCTATTTAAGGATTATCTAGAGTTTATGTTCGTCTACATAGATGACATTCTGATTGCATCTCGAAATATTAAAGAGCATATTAAACATCTTGAAATATTTTCTGATGCATGTCACAGGGAAGGTCTAGTTTTCTCTGAGAAAAAGGCCACTATCGCTGCTAACAAAATTGAATTCTTAGGAGTTCAAATTGATGAAGCAGGGATAGAGTTACAGGAACACATTGTGGAGAAAATCCGCAATTTTCCTGATATATTAAAAGATAAGAAACAACTTCAGAGTTTCTTGGGAGTTGTAAATTTTGCAGGCATGTTTATAAAAGACCTTGCAAAATATAGAAAGGATTTTAGACCACTCCTGAAAGAGACTGAAAGCTCTAGATGGAAATGGGAAGAAATCCATACCAAGAGAATTCGTGAACTAAAGCAAGTCTGCAATAGCTTGTCAAAACTCGTGATACCTCAAGATGAGGATGAGTTGGTAGTCTACACAGACGCCAATGATTTTCGATGGGCAGGAGTGCTCATGAGAAAAACAACTACGGGTCAAGAACCCCGTAGATACACAGGAGGGTTGTTCACTGAACAACAAGCCAAACTCTGGCACATTAATGAAAAAGAATTCTTTGTAGTATGGAAAACATTTAAATAATGACCTTTATTCTTACTTGCAAAGAAATTTGTATTAAAAGTTGATAATACTAATGTTAGAGCTTTTCTAAAAAATAAACTTGAATCAAAAATTGAAAAAGCTCGTATTATCAGATGGCAAGCTGAATGTCAATATTATACTTATGATATTGGTGTCATAAAATCTCATGAAAATGTTCTTGCAGATTTCTTGACGAGAGATGGAGGCATTTGAAGCTGATTCCATCATTACGAGATTCAGGCACCTCAGAGAAAACCTAGAGGAGCTATCAAAGCATTTTGGACAGCTCGAGATCAATGCACGAGCAGCTGGCCAAATACAACAGAGTGATGTGGACATGGTCCGCAACAATATACGAACCTTCCATATAGCAATGACAGCGCTATGAGAAACACTATTAGAGACAATCAGGAAGGCGTCAGCCTCTCTGGTAAACAAAGAGAAATGTGCCCAAAAAGCTAAGGTGGTCACATATGAAGAAGCAGATTCGAGCACTGCTTCAAAGGAACCATTGTCGGATACCGACAAAAATATTGAGCAAGAGGAAAGTCACATTTCCGAAAGTTCAAGTCAACCCACTGCCTCTGGGGTAAAAGAGGAAGAAATTAACCTTAGGCCAATGACAGGCACCTCTAAAGTTAATTCAGAAGAGAAGGTCATTTCTACAGCCTGGCTGGACTACCAAGGGAAATGGGAACAATTGGTTTCCAAAAAGGGAATTAACCCCAGCAAGACCGTGATCGAAACATCCGGAAGATACAACAGGGTCTGGATGCTCGAGGGATCAAAGCCAGAAGAGGTTCGAAAGTGGTATGATTTTGGCTCATTAGCATCGGTTCATACTACATCACCAGGGTTTCCGGAAATCGAAAAACTTCCGGGATGGATAAGTAGCGCAGTGCACGAATCATGGCAGAACAACCCGCACCTGCAAAGAGGAGATATTCTGGAGCTTAAGTTCATTTCGGCAGCACCAGAAATAGTCGGGAAAGGTTCTTATCCGGTCTTTCACTTTATTAAATTACAAAGACCTGATATGATTGCCTTCAACAGAGTTAAGGCTATGGATGAGAAGGCACCATTGGTATCTTCAATCAGCGAAGATGAGATCTTTACCAGACGAGCATGGGGATTCTGGGTCTGTCTCACAGAGATGGAAAAGGTCAAATATCCATTTAAAATCTTTTCCAATAATTTAAATGGATCGTTCCTGGTTAATTCTTTAACAGGGAAAAACACGGAGTTTGCAGAAACCTCTTTTGAAAAGAAAAGGTTACTCATCTGGGAAAATATGTAACACCCCGGTTTTCGGTCACCCAGGTCGGGATGTCACCGCCACACCTCCCTAGCAAGATACGGTTTCTCCGAGCTTGCTAAAGAGATGCAAGGCTATGGTTTTTCAGAATTTAAAACATTCAAACAGCCCATTTATATATAATTTAAAAATAATACATCAAAGTTGCAGCGGAAAATAATATTTACATATATGACTCGCAGCGGAATTTAAATATAGGGCCAACATGGCCTAATCACGGGTTAAACATGCCCGTTCATACAGGATCTAGTCTAATACAACCAGTTAAAATAATATATCACCCCAAGCTTCCCGTATATGCATATGACGATGCATAATTCTCAACTCTGGAAGAAAAAGAAATAAAAATGGTTTGGTCAGCACTACGTGCTGAGTAAGTTAACACATACATACTATGGGGTTTCAAAGCCATTATTTAATATTTAAAGAACACATGTGCACAACACGACCTAATCTAATTTTATTTAGCTAACAATAATTATAATGGCATAATTTAAGAGATAGAGATTTCATAAGATCATAAATATAATTCGCAAAGTAAAACAATTGCAAGACATACTTTAAGGCATAATCTAAAAGGAACAATTTTTTTTGAGTCTTCTAGTTTCATATCTCATGTCTCATGTTTCAAGTTTATATTCCAATCGCCATTCGGCAAGTTTTATTTATCAATTGCCTTCCGGCAAGCGTTATATCTCAATTGCCCTTCGGCAAGCATTTAATTTCAATTGCCTTTCGGCAAGCACTATATTTCAATTGCCTTTCGGCAAGCAGGATATTTCAATTGCCTTTCGGCAAGCAGGATATTTCAATTGCCTTTCGGCAAGCATCGTATTTCATGTGTATTTTATTTCAAAGGAATTCCCAATCATTTAAACCTTAAAGGCTAATTTCATGTTTCAACAAGATTTCAAGATTTCGTTTCCGGTAAACCACAGTTTACTCTAAAATTCTTCTAAAATCAGATTTAATTCCAAAAATTCCAAAATTTCACGACTGACTCTGAAACGTCAAGATCTACAACTTCCGTGTTTTAACTTTTTCAATCCGAGATACCTAAACAGGTCAAAATCACCAATTTTCATAGAAGAATAATTCTGTCCGAATTTAATGTACCACAGTTTAAAGATTTTGAATTCTACCATAGCAATTCAACTCCAAATTTGATGAAATTTTACAGAGATCATCTTAAGACCATTATCTACGACTTTCATGTTCGGCCAAAGATCTAAAACAGTCGATCCTATGTCAAAAACGTGATCAAGATCATTCCTAAGTTCTGTCAAGAATTTCAAGATCTAGATTCAAGCAGTTCGGTTTGGAGTGGATTTCATATATCAAATCATCACGAAAGATTCTGAAATTTTACGGAGGTATTCACAACGTATAGATCTATAACTCTTATGTTCAACGCCAAGCCTAGATCGGTCTAGATCCAAGGTAGAAATCACCAACAAGTTCGAATAAAGAATCTATCATCGTTTCAAGATCTAAACCACAGGCAGGTCTGTTCGTGGTCGTTTTTGGATATCAAAACACGATGAAAAATTATGAAAATTTTACAGTAGATAGATCTACGTCTTAGGAACGTTTTTTGTGTTTTAAGTTTCTCCGTTTGAATTCGTTTTAAGGTTCGGAAAAATTCATCAAATCTGTTGCGTCGGTAGAAAGTATAAATTGACAGATTTTCGATTTCTTGTTAATCTTTTAGTTTTGAATGTTTTAATTCATCCCAAAACCATGTAAGAGTTAACTTACAGAGTTTATGAACGTCCGGGATCGTCTATTCGAAGGCGTAGCTTCCAGTCCACCGTTTCTCCTCTCCGTTCGTCGGGTTCTACGGTCTAGATCCAATACGAGGTGTAGAAGAGAAAAGAAAAAGATTAGGATTCGTTTTCGAATCGTTTATTGAACAAGGATTGGATCGAGACTTACCACGATTATGGAGATCTTAGAATTTTCGTCCAACAGCGTTCGCCTTGGTTTCGCGCCTCCGACGACTTCGGATTTAGGGTTTCGAATGTGTAGAAAGTTGTAGGATTTTGTAAAAGCATTCGGAGCTCCTAGAAAGTCTTATTTATAGATATCTAAGACCTAGGGCGTCCAAAATCTGACCCCAAGGGTCTTGGGTCGAGAGATGTTCAACCGAAAGTCGAAAAATCCGCGTTCGGGCGAGAGATTCACGCAACGGGCGAATCTGTCGCTTGGCGCGGCCGTGGCGCGCCCTTCCCCTTGTGACCGCGCGGCCACCGCGCCGAACTCGCCTGGGCTTCGGTCCGGGCGGGTCGTGCGATCCGTCGTGCTTTTCCTCCTCTCTTTCGGACTTCTATTCTTCTATGCTCCCGTTTTATGATCTTCGGGGTATCTTCGGGTTCCGATTTCCTATCTTAATTTTATTTGGATCTAAATTTATATTTGGACTCGAGTTATTGAGTCTATCGGTGTCGGGTCCCCGTGTAACCATTTATTCGATTAAATTGTCTTCGGCTTCTCGGGTTCTCGGAATTTTGTTTCCTTTTTTAATTTAAATTCCATTTCTCATTTCCCCTACATTTATTTCTTTATTTATTATATTTATTTTATTTATTGTATTTATTTTATGTTGGAAAATTTCAGGGTATTACAGTCTACCCTCCTTAAGAATCAACTTCGTCCTCGAAGTTGTGTTTCGGCTCTTCTCGTGCCAAAGTCTTTTTGTTTGTTTTATTAATTTGTGACTGAACTTAGAATTAAAACTTCTAAGCTGCCTACGTACCCTGTGAAGGGATCAAGCCATAACGTAGTTCAAAAGTTTATTTGGGATACATATTGTCGAGCCAACTAAAATAATGCAACTACTTTATTACGGGGTATCACATCCTCTCCCCCTTAGGACTCCAGTTATGTCCCCATAACTGCCTATTCAGTACTCTCGAGAGGTTTCGAGTTTTGGTCTTTATTCTGATGGTACTGGTGCCGTTGGTTGTTGCCACCTTGACCGTCTGGGTTTCGTGGTTGCTTAAGTCGAGTCGTCACATCCTCTCTCTTGTCGATATTCTCTTTCCGGGTCCGGCAATCACGCAGCTGATGACCACGTCGACCACATCGAAGGCATGCTCCAGGCTGAGGGCATCCTCTCGCATAATGCGGTTTACCACACTTTGGACATGGTGACGCATAGTCACAATGGTTGAAGACTATCCCCTTTTTCTCCCCATTGTCATTTTGATGTTGTCCTTTCGAGTTTCCATCGAAATGGTCCTTATCCACCTTGTAATCTCCTTGTGGTCCTTGGTTAGCCTCATCTATCGGTTTCCGTTTCAGTCCTTGGACTCGTGCAACCGCTGCCGCACGATCATAAACCGTCTGCAGGTTCGTGAATTGTCCTACTGCAAGTATCTCCCGGATACTAAGGTTCAGACCCATCTCAAATTTCTGAGCCTTATCAGTGTCGGTTGGCACTAGCCTCGTAGCAAATCGTACTAGCTCCTTAAACCGGGTGTAATACTCCTGCACCGTCCGTCCCTCTTGCTTCAGTGATAAAAACTCCTCGTACATTGCCGCCTTGGTGCTCATGGGGTAGAATCGGTCCCTTAGATCCTCCTTAAGTTTAGTCCACGAATAAGCTTCTTCAGCTTCCTCTAAATTCCTCTGGAGGTCTTGCCACCACTCATCGGCTTCGCCTCCTAAGTAGTAGGTTGCTACTCGTGTCTTTGCCTCATCAGGACATTTGATAGCATCCAAGAGCTTATCAAATGTACGGATCCACCCCTCTAGTTTGGCGGGATCCTCCTGCCCATCATAACGTGGTGGTTGATAGGGATTCACCAATGCTAGATAGTTGGTTTGAGCTACGGGCGGAGTTACTGCTGCAGGTGTCCTATGCACCTCCGCATTTCCTAATGCTACTAGGAATCCCTCTATCGTTTTTAAACGTGCTTCCATATTATTGGGCACTTGAGGCACTTGCTCTCCTAGGTTCTGAGGACTCTCACTGTTGTTGGGCGTGTTGGAAAGGTTAGCGTCAGTGCCGTTTGGACTCACCTTCCTTGGTTTCCTCCTAGGCGCCATTTTCTGTTATAACGTGTATAGATTAGCTTATCTCTGTTTAGATAGATCGCTCGAACAAGACGTTTCGTAAATTTCAAATTTCGAATTTTCGGATCTGTTGTTTGGGAAACCAAACAAGATTTTTGGAATAAAGAGTGTTTTAATAAAACTTGATTTTTATTGTTCCACATGAGGAAATTTTCTAATTCGTACAAGAGTAAGAATGGCTAAGGCCGAGAATTCGTAGGTGTGCGCTTAGATGAACGCGATCTAGAACTAAGGCAAGATTAGTCTCTAGTGAGCGTGTCTAATTCGATGTCAAGCCTCTAAGTTATCTATGTGTAGCAAGAGATCTAAGTTAGAATATATCACGCTTCTAAGTTCTCTAAGTTTAGGCAATGCAGTATGCACATGCAAATGATGATTTCCCCCCAAAAATAATTCATGCACTATATATATATTTTTTTCCATGAGTTTTAAAATAAAAATTCGTTTCCATGGAAATAATGATTTAAAAATTTAACATAATAGTTAAAATCCTCGTACCTCTATATTGGGTCAAAAAGAATTATAATTTGAGCTCAAAAATAATTTGGGCTAGGAAACTTTCAAAATAATAATTTGGGCTTCAATAATAATTTAAAAATAATAATAATAGTTTAAAAATAATAATAATAATAGGTTTAAAAATACTAATTTAAAAATAAGCCGGGCTTTGATACCACTTTGTAACACCCCTGTTTTTGGTCACCCAGGTCGGGATGTCACCGCCACACCTCCCTAGCAAGACACGGTTTCTCCGAGCTTGCTAAAGAGATGCAAGGCTATGGTTTTTCAGAATTTAAAACATTCAAACAGCCCATTTATATATAATTTAAAAATAATACATCAAAGTTGCAGCGGAAAATAATATTTACATATATGACTCGCAGCGGAATTTAAATATAGGGCCAACATGGCCTAATCACGGGTTAAACAGGCCCGTTCATACAGGATCTAGTCTAATACAACCAGTCAAAATAATATATCACCCCAAGCTTCCCGTGTATGCATGTGACGATGCATAATTCTCAACTCTGGAAGAAAAAGAAATAAAAATGGTTTGGTCAGCACTACGTGCTGAGTAAGTTAACACATACATACTATGGGGTTTCAAAGCCATTATTTAATATTTAAAGAACACATGTGCACAACACGACCTAATCTAATTTTATTTGGCTAACAATAATTATAATGGCATAATTTAAGAGATAGAGATTTCATAAGATCATAAATATAATTCGCAAAGTAAAACAATTGCAAGACATACTTTAAGGCATAATCTAAAAGGAACAATTTTTTTTGAGTCTTCTAGTTTCATATCTCATGTCTCATGTTTCAAGTTTATATTCCAATCGCCATTCGGCAAGTTTTATTTATCAATTGCCTTCCGGCAAGCATTATATCTCAATTGCCCTTCGGCAAGCATTATATTTCAATTGCCTTTCGGCAAGCACTATATTTCAATTGCCTTTCGGCAAGCAGGATATTTCAATTGCCTTTCGGCAAGCAGGATATTTCAATTGCCTTTCGGCAAGCATTGTATTTCATGTGTATTTTATTTCAAAGGAATTCCCAATCATTTAAACCTTAAAGGCTAATTTCATGTTTCAACAAGATTTCAAGATTTCGTTTCCGGTAAACCACAGTTTACTCTAAAATTCTTCTAAAATCAGATTTAATTCTAAAAATTCCAACATTTCACGACTGACTCTAAAACGTCGAGATCTACAACTTCCGTGTTTTAACTTTTTCAATCCGAGATACCTAAATAGGTCAAAATCACCAATTTTCGTAGAAGAATAATTCTGTCCGAATTTAATGTACCACAGTTTAAAGATTTTGAATTCTACCATAGAAATTCAACTCCAAATTTGATGAAATTTTACAGAGATCATCTTAAGACCATTATCTACGACTTTCATGTTCGGCCAAAGAT
This sequence comes from Hygrophila difformis, assembly GCA_030278955.1. Taxonomy (NCBI): domain Eukaryota; kingdom Viridiplantae; phylum Streptophyta; class Magnoliopsida; order Lamiales; family Acanthaceae; genus Hygrophila; species Hygrophila difformis. Next base: position 31,038,245 of record JAOANR010000013.1, on the reverse strand, counting down.
CTAAAACAGTCGATCCTATGTCAAAAACGTGATCAAGATCATTCCTAAGTTCTGTCAAGAATTTCAAGATCCAGATTCAAGCAGTTCGGTTTGGAGTGGATTTCATATATCAAATCATCACGAAAGATTCTGAAATTTTATGGAGGTATTCATAACGTATAGATCTACAACTCTTATGTTCAACGCCAAGCCTAGATCGGTCTAGATCCAAGGTAGAAATCATCAACAAGTTCGAATAAAGAATCTATCATCGTTTCAAGATCTAAACCACAGGCAGGTCTGTTCGTGGTCGTTTTTGGATAACAAAACACGATGAAAAATTATGAAAATTTTACAGTAGATAGATCTACGTCTTAGGAATGTTTTTCGTGTTTTAAGTTTCTCCGTTTGAATTCGTTTTAAGGTCGGAAAAATTCATCAAATCTGTTGCGTCGGTAGAAAGTATAAATTGACAGATTTTCGATTTCTTGTTAATCTTTTACTTTTGAATGTTTTAATTCATCCCAAAACCATGTAAGAGTTAACTTACAGAGTTTATGAACGTCCGGGATCGTCTATTCGAAGGCGTAGCTTCCAGTCCACCGTTTCTCCTCTCCGTTCGTCGGGTTCTACGGTCTAGATCCAATACGTGGTGTAGAAGAGAAAATAAAAAGATTAGGATTCGTTTTCGAATTGTTTATTGAACAAGGATTGGATCGAGACTTACCACGATTATGGAGATCTTAGAATTTTCGTCCAACAGCGTTCGCCTTGGTTTCGCGCCTCCGACGACTTCGGATTTAGGGTTTCGAATGTGTAGAAAGTTGTAGGATTTTGTAAAAGCATTCGGAGCTCCTAGAAAGTCTTATTTATAGATATCTAAGACCTAGGGCGTCCAAAATCTGACCCCAAGGGTCTTGGGTCGAGAGATGTTCAACCGAAAGTCGAAAAATCCGCGTTCGGGCGAGAGATTCACGCAACGGGCGAATCTGTCGCTTGGCGCGGCCGTGGCGCGCCCTTCCCCTTGTGACCGCGCGGCCACCGCGCCGAACTCGCCTGGGCTTCGGTCCGGGCGGGTCGTGCGATCCGTCGTGCTTTTCCTCCTCTCTTTCGGACTTCTATTCTTCTATGCTCCCGTTTTATGATCTTCGGGGTATCTTCGGGTTCCGATTTCCTATCTTAATTTTATTTGGATCTAAATTTATATTTGGACTCGAGTTATTGAGTCTATCGGTGTCGGGTCCCCGTGTAACCATTTATTCGATTAAATTGTCTTCGGCTTCTCGGGTTCTCGGAATTTTGTTTCCTTTTTTAATTTAAATTCCATTTCTCATTTCCCCTACATTTATTTCTTTATTTATTATATTTATTTTATTTATTGTATTTATTTTATGTTGGAAAATTTCAGGGTATTACAAAATAAGTTGCCAGCAACGGAGTCTACCAGAAGAAAGGCATGCAACATGATGCATGTTGGGCAATGGGATAATCATATATGCCCATATTGCGTGGAACAGGAAAAACCCCTATTCGGTACAAAGATCCGGGTAACCCAGAAGAAATCTGGATCCGAGCAGGACAAAGGGAAGAAACGTCCAAAAAACTTTCACAAGCCAAAGTAAGAACAGCTGGATGTAAGAGAAAAAGAGGTATCGGCAATACTCTATAATTGGAAGCCGACAAAGAAAGTCTAGAGGCATTGGCAGTAAAGGGCCGACAAGAGAAGGTGGAAAGTTGACAAAAAAAATGCCACCCGAGGACAATAATATAACAGGATAATAATGTAACCAGCTGGAATCCAAAGCAAGTGACGAACGCAGTGACGTCACAATAAATTAAAGAGTGTTTGGGATTCGTGATTGAAGTCCCCGGACGCCTATAAATAGAGAAGTTTGAAGCAGATGGAAGGCATCGAAAAATCCTCCCAACTCTTCAAAACATTTGTAATATTTCTTTTCTGCAAATTTTTCGTTTCTGTGTCTGTAATAGTATGGGGAGCATCCCCAAGAGTCTTGCTTCCTCCACGAGGAGATAAGTGTTTGTCTTCTCCATTAGGAGAAATTATGTTTGAATAATATTTTTAATATTTATTTAATAAAATCCAGGCTTCATATATCCATAATCTTCCAAAATTAGAATTCAACTTTTGCCCCAAACCTCGCTACGTTCTAAGGTAGGAAACGAAATAGGACTGTGCTGATTGTTGCTGAAGGAGCCTAGATCCGGTGAACCATTGGCTGCGGTCGTGTGGTTGGAAGGAGTCCGTAAAATCCCAGAGCTCGGAAGACCCGGCAACAAGGCGGTCAAACCCGAGGTATGAGGTTTTTGTTTAATTTTTCTTACGGAAGCATGTTGGGTATTTATTTGATGTATGGATTAATAAAAATCACTATTTAAAGTTTTGGGGCTAAAATGAAATAGTTTGAAAGGTTGGTGGTCAATTTAATATAAAAGAGTGTCAAGTGGAGATTATTTTATACAAAAATGACTAAATTGGACATTAAGTCAAAAGGTAGAGGACTAATTGGGTATTAAAATAGATAAATGACTGATTTGGCCAAAAAGGAAAGAAAAATGACTAATTGGGCATTTATTCCAATTTGTGTAGAAAATTAAGAGGAATAAAGTGGTCTGTCAGAAACCATTTACATCTGATATCTTTATACGGAATGAATGAACTTTTACGGACAGTTTTATGTTTGGTTTTAACTAAATGTCTGATCTACTGATTTCCAATTATTTCAATAGTTTATCTGAGGATTGGTTGGTATGATTTTAATCTCAAATTCGTGCAAACATTGGTTGGGGCACCATTACATGTTTTTATTTACTTGCTCTTAAACTTCAATTTTCTTCTCACATTTATTTTATTACTAGATTTTTCTCCCGCGCTCCGCGCACGGGCTCCGTGTATAGATATTAATTTTTTTTAATACAAACTAATATTAACTAAATTAATTCAAATTAATATATGATGTTATTTTAGTATATTTATGAAAAAAGATTTTATAAAATATAATTTCTATTATCGTTTTTTCCAAAATGATAGAAGAAATAAATTTTTAAATTTTTTTTCATAATACATACGAGAGCATAAATTCAAATTTTTGCAAAAAGAAAATATTAATAAAAAATAATTCATTAAGATTGCCACCCCTCCTAATTATTAATATTATATATATAACTGAAATGATTAAATATATTAAAACTTTAAACTTTGTAACCCACTCTTAATCACCAGTAAAGAGTATGTTGATTGTATATAATAATATAAATATTGAAATATAATACGATATGATATCAATATTAATAATATAATATTTGTGTAGATTAATGACTAATAAAAATATATAAATGATAAATTATCATGATATTGATTATAGGTACATAAAATAAATGGTGGAGAAGAATAGATTTGCAATCAAATGGTCATGAATTTTTTAATAAATTTTAGGTTGATGTGATTTTATTTTCTAGATATTTGATAAGTATTTTATAATCGATACGCATATCTTTGAACTAAAATTACTGTTTGAACCCATAATATATAATTTTTATAAAGAGATTAATTATAACTTAAAAGGTTAATATATGCAACACAATAAAAATATGGTTCCAGAATATATTCGATAGATTAAGATTCCGTGAGGCATATTTTTACTTAGTGATTTTACTTTAATATGTATCTTTATGATAGATATGCGTATTTTTAGGATAAAATTACTGTTTGAATCCATAATATATAATTTTTATAAAGAGATTAATTATAACTTAAAAGATTAGTATAGACAACACAATAAACATACGGTTGCAGGATTTAGGTGGAGATCAATAGATTGCATCCTATTGTCTTTGAATTTTAAGATGGAGTAATTTTACCTTCCAAACATTTGATATGCATCTTTATGATAGTATGCATATCTTTGAACTTAAATTACTTTTGAACCCATAATATATAATTCTTATGAATAGATTAATGATAACTTAAAAGGATAATATAGGTAGCACAATAAAAATATTTTGTGTTGGAGGATTTAGGTGGTGATCAATAGACTGCAATATTATGGTCATTGAATTTTAAGATGAAATAATTACTCTTCCTGGACCTTTGACATGCATCTTTATGATAGTGTGCATATCTTTGAGGTTAAATTACTTTTTGAACCCATAATATATAATTTTTATAAATAGATTAATTATAACAGAAAAGGATAATATAGGCAGCATAATAAAAATATAGTTTCGGGATTTATTATAATTATAATATTGATGATAGATTAAATTTAAAATTACCAACAGCAGTTGGCTTGAGTGGATGGGGCTCTAGTCGCTTAAGCAAGGTCTCGGGTTCGAGCCTGTGTATGCAAAAAACTGCTTTGGGAGAGGCGCCCTTAATTGCCCTTGCAGATCCTCGAGGGATTAGTCTTGGGCCCAATGTGGCCTGGGGATACCCTGGTATTTACCTAAAAAAAAATTTGAAATTATACTTGATACTAAAAATTATGATTAAAATTTTCCGTAGCAGAATAATTTCTTTCAAATACATATTTTAATAAATTAATAAAATTATGGTTCGAATAAATTGATTTTTTTAATTTATTATATTGATTTAGATTATTACTTATTATTTATTAATACTTTAGGCTTTCTCTAACCTGTATAGGTTGTACCTAGCAAAAAAAAATACTTTAAGCTCAAAATTTAATACAACTAATATAATATATATTGGATATATATATATATATTCAGAATTTATAATATATAGATTTAATTAAATATTTATTACATCAAATATATTATAATTTATTTATAATTTATATCTTTTGAAAATATATAGAAAAGTTTTTAAAAGATTTTTTTATAATATATAGATTTATAGATTTATGATTTAAATATAGTATTAAAAGTTGATGACATGGCATAGATAAAATTAATCAGCGCTGAGGTGTATCTTGATGATTAATCAGCGCTAATGTGTCTTTTTTAGGTCTGTTGATCTATAAAATGATGGTATAATTACCGATTAACCCTTAAAATTAAACAAATTGAGTTATTTTAGAAAAGGACAATATAGTCTGCACATGACAAAAAGTATTCAGGATTTATTATATAGATTTCACTGTGTCAATGACACAGCGTTCCAGTCTGTAATGGTTTTCTTTGAATGGTCCAAATGAAATATCATTACTTTTCATGGAGATGAGTTACTCAGAGCTAACATGCAGAATTGTACTATAAGTTAGAGATAAGAATGGCTCCTAAATCAATTTTTTTTAGCAATCAAGACTACGAACATGAACCTTTGGTCAGCGCAGCACAATTATATCAAGAAATGAACAAATCAATAGAATTTTTTTTAACACAAATGCTGGCCTAAATATGGGAAATAATGTAATTCATAAGATGAGTTTTACGATGATTATGTTTAAATTTGTTAAATCAAAATAATTAATAATCAGATATTTAATCATCTACACACACATAATTTCATCATTCAATCATTACAAAATAAATATCTTTAAATTGATGTAAACTATTTTCCCGCGCATCGCGCAGACGGGTAATATTAGTTGAAATTGAACAGAAAATTTTAATTAACCGAAAAATATTTTAATATTTTAAAATTATTGAATCGAACTCAAGCGGAATATTTTTTAGGTGATGAACACTTAGTCTAATGGTCAAGTCCCCTGACTCTTTAGGTTGGGTGTTCGATTTCCCACCCGGCCCTTTATCTCTCTCCAATGTCCCTTTGTAACTTGTATGACATGAGCTCCCACCACATATTTCCTAACTTATATGAGAAAATCCCATTTTATATACCTAAGTGAGTGAAGTTAGGGTCTATTTTTTCCAAATAAAAGTACATGTCTATTTTTTGATAATATACCTAAACTATGTCAAAATGACCAACCTAACTCACTTAGAAAAAAAATACACTTTCATCCATATCTATATTATAATAAAGCTATTGATGCTATGAACAGTAACTTTGTTGCCTTTTATAGATTAAATAAACTTGGGCTTGCATCAAAATAATTTTAAATAAGCCCATTTGCAGCCCATCACCAGCTATTTTTAAGTTGACCATTCACAGCCATCGTTAGCCCACAATTACAATTTAAAAAAAAAAAAACCCATTACAGTGCATTTTCTTTAGTCAGTCAAATGTCAGCTATTTCATTGACAACAATTACGCCAAAATATGAAAATAAAATAGGAAAGAGAATGAATTACAGCAAGATATTCTTTTCAGCAAATTTTAGGGTTTATGTTACAAAACATTTCAACACTTATAAATTCATTAGGATCTCAATGGAAAATGTCTCATCTCACAATCGCAGACATTTCTGAGCAACCCACCAGCGTTCTGAATCAATTATCGCACACCAGCATTCTGAATCTTCAATATGCTGACAGGTAAAAGTCGTTTTAAATACATAAGAATTAGTTTAAAGATTATATACATAAGAATAATCATGCACATAATTTTACAGATTCCTCAAGATCAATGGTTCCATGGAAAAAATTCAAAGAGTTACAAGGCACAGATACAATGGTTGGTGTAACATGTCGGTGCATCCAGAAATATAATACAAACTTTAGTATTGATGCAATTTTTCAAGATGAGGAGGTATATATATATTATATATATATATATATTAAAATCTTTGACTAACAATATTCTATTAACAAATATACTTAAATTAACCCATTGTAGGGCACAAAATTTTTATTCTTTATTCCGAAAAACCTAATCAGCAAATTTCAAAAACAAATTGAAGAAGGGCAAGTATATTCTATAGTAAGGTTTGTACTTACAAACAATTGTGGTGGTTTGTACAAGCTCACTAATGAATCATTCAAAGGAAAATTCACATTCAAAACATTAGTGAGAACTGAGAACAAGCCAGAATTTCCAATACGTGCATTCTATTTCAAAACATTTCAAGAAATACAAGAAATGAGAGATCTAGCAACTGAAATACCTTTTGGTAATTGTACTAAATTTTATATATTTGCTTCTTCATGGTATTAAAAATTATAGTTTCACCAATTTTAATATATATTGCTTACATATGCAGATGTAATGAGGAGAGTTTTGCAAGTCCCAAAAGCCCCAAAAATGATTTCGAAGCATAATGGGCAAAATGCCAAAGCTGTTGATTTTATCCTAGAGGATGATTGGTAAGTTGACAAACACAAATTAGTCATCCATTTCAATTTAAAGATAAATTTAAAACTCAAACTAATATTATTACATCAATGCAGTGGCAACACCCTCTCGTGCACTATGTGGGAGGATTATGCTGTTAAAGTTATCGACATGTTTTGTGAGAGAAGTGATAAAAAAGATGATATCCTCATTATTCAATTCTGTAGGGCCACAATGTATCAAGGTGAACGAAAAAACTAAACAGTATGCCTTCGAGAAATTAAAAATAATTCTTACTAACTTGATTTCAACATTTGATTTAAACCATCTTGCAGGAAAAGTGAACTTGAGCAATACATTTCATGTAACAAATCTACTATTGAACTATCAATGTGATATTGTTACTGAATTTCAAAAAAAGTATGAGAAATATTTCTAGATTTCATGAAAAATTATGCTTTCTTTCAATGAATGAAAACATTAAAAAAAAAGTTTTGACAGCTCTTTTTTTTCATTTTAGGCTTATGACCAACAATGAAAACAGCGAAATAGTGTCCTCAAAAGAGTGTTATTGTACTCCTGATTCAAAGAAATAACTTGCTCGATTCGAGATCTCTCGGAAAATATAAAGGTCAAAGCATATTTATAATCATCACATATCAATTCAATATATAGAATGATTATTAATTTTGTTCTATTAAATCTGTTTCCTACATAAAATATTCAACAGGGAGGGTATTATTGGATTACAGCTATAGTTGTAAATATAGATTCCAGCAACTCATGGTACTACTTGGCATGCAAAGACTGCTGGACTAAAATGGAAATTGAAGATAAAAAATCATTCTGCCCAAGATGTAAAAATGAAACAGGTATCATGCGTTACAGACTCATAATGGATTTTGCTGATAGTTCTGGGAGTTCCCCATTCATTGTTTGGGACAGAGAATGCAATCAAATAATAGGCAAGCAAGCCAGTGAATTAGAAAGAACTAATTTACAGGTTAGCGACATATTATATTAAACTGAAGTACATACTACGTATTCTTATTTTTTAAATTGCGGAGAATATTATTATTTTATTGCATTGTATAATTTAAACATCTAATATATATATATATATATATATATATATATTTTTTAAGGACGGACAAGTTCCAATTGAGATTGAGGAAGCTTTTTTAAACAAGAGATTCAAGTGTAAGATCAAAGCCAAAGTTGAACCATGGCATCAGAACACTGTGTCATCATTTTTATCTTTAGATGATGATGAGCACAGTCAAAATTCAATGTCCTCATCCATGATCGAATATTCAGTAGGCCTTTTGAAGAGTTCGAACACGGAAATGGACATGCATACTAAAGAGAAGTCACTCGAAAGTTTGAACAAGCAACAAGAGAGCATTTTTCCAGGTCAATTCACAGGGAGTCTGAAAGCAAGTGAGGGTCATGGAGGGCAGTGTTGCATGTAGATTGCGAGTTAGAATCATTGAAGAGAAATTTGGATGACGAATACTCAGCCACAAAACCGAAGAAATCGGTTAGGATAAAGACCGAAAAATAGTGATGTCGATGTCAAAATTTGCAGAGCTTTTATAATTACTTTATCAGCTTTTTGAAATAATAAATATTTTTGTAGGTCTGTATTAAAATGATGCTATGCATTGAAAGAACAGATCTATGAATGTTTTCATATTGTTTAAGAAATAAAATATTTTAATTAAAATGTTTCAAAATTATTGTTTTTGTTATTTACAATTCAGAGTTTATGTTTTTTAAAAGTTGATGAATGGATTTGTTAGTAAAACAATGACTGATTTTTCAGATATCAAGTTTGTGAAGAATTGTTTAGTAAAATCAATAAAAAAAAATTGACAGCAACTTTATTTGTAAACATAGTTACGGTACTATGGAAATATAAAGAAACAAATCCTTTAACTATGGAAATATCTTAAAGTCCAACCATGGATCCCTAACTTTAACCCATACAAGGTGAAGTCTCGCTCCTGTATGGGTTCGGATATATGAACTCCCCTTTGAACTGTGGCACAAACTCATTATTAAAAATATAGCCGAGATTGTCGGTAGTGTGATCAAAATTGATGAGCGCGCCCTAGATGGATCGCTTGGTCATTTTATTCGTGTCTTGGTGGAAGTGGACGTCTTGGATAAGCTGCCACATACGATCAAACTGGATCTCCCGGACTCCTATATTCACGTATCGCTTTCCTATGAGAACATCCCAGTCTTCTGCACTTCGTGTCGCACCATGGGTCATTTGCCGCAAGATTGCAAGAAAAGGAAGACAAAGGTCAAGCGAGCTTCTTCCAAGGATGGGACTGGCGATCAGGATCAGGATTTTGCTGCACCAAAGCGTGCTTGGAAGTCAAGGAACAATGTGCAGCCTCCCAACGCGACTCGTGATCAGCTCTCTCCTAACCCCTTTGTGGTCGTGCAGGAGGATGGGGATGGTGTTTCCGCTGATCAGGACGCGGATCAGACTGGTGACACTCATGTCTATGATGATGATATTGCCTCCGACACGGCTGGCGCCAATCTGCAGCTGGCTCTTTACAATGACAAAGCCTCGGACTCGAACTTTGTGGCGGATTCACATTCAGACACCGCTGCTCCAGTTCCTCGTGATATCCTTCCTTCCAATCAACTTGTTCCCTTTAGCAGGGATAAAGATGGCAAGGGAGCTGATGATACTCACCCCTCTTTTCGTCCTGGGGGACCGGTGACTCGATCCAGAGGCCAACATCTCCATATTATTAATCCCACTACTGAGGCCAGTCAACTCATGCACATTGCTGCGGCTAAGCAATGGGATGATGTGCCGCCTAAGCTTGGCAAGGGCCGGCGTAAAAAATGAGAGTCCTCTTCTGGAATATCCGTGGGATTGGAAATCACCCATCCCAGATTGCGCTTAAAGAATTGTGCTTCAAACAACAACCTTATTGGGTCGCTCTGGCGGAGCCCAAAATCATGCTCTCAGACATTAAAGATTTTTACTGGCAAAGCATTTCTATGAATTTCGCTGGCATGAACTCTCGTGCGAATAAACGCCCTAATATTTGGGTTTTCTACAATGCGCTTTACATCTCCAAGGTCCGGAAGGTATTCTCATCTGAACAAATTCTCATCTTTGATTTTGAATTCCACAACATTGAATACCGATTTGGTTTTGTTCATGCTCATAATGACTATTCTGTCCGCATGGCTCTCTGGACGGACATCGCTTCTCATATGCATGACAATATGATGGTTATGGGGGATTTCAATACAACGTTGGGTGCGCATGAGCGCCTAAATCCGTCTGGCAGCGATCAGAGGGGCTCGGCAGATCTCCTGGAGTTCTTGAACACTACCAACCTCAATGATATTGATCTCACTGGTCACAGGTTCACTTGGTATAAAAGGTCTCGCGCTTGCAACATCATAGCTTCCCGCATTGACAGAGCTTTGGTGTCCGACGGGTTGATGGGCCTCTGGGACAATGTTTCCCTTTCTTCTCTTGCCAGGCATAATTCGGATCACACTCCCATTTTTTTGAAATGCAGCTCTAGCGTCTCCTCCCCCAAGCCGTTTCGATTTCAATCAATGTGGCTTGCAGACACCAGCTTTTTCCCCATGGCGGAGACCTCCTGGCACGATCATGTTCCGGGTGACAACCCTATCATTACATTCGCGGCCAAGCTTAAACGTTTGAAAGTTGCCATAAGGAATTGGAACTCGGCCTCTTTTGGGAATATTTTCGAGGAGGTTGATTCTGCGTTACTTCAGCTTCAAGAAATCCAGTTTCGGTTGGACAACGAAGGCGATAGTGATTTAATTTTTTGTGAGGAGGTGGACGCCCTCATTCATCTCAACAATAAATTGCGGGCGAAATATGAGTTCTTCTCCCAAAAGAATCGGGCTTCCTGGTTGCAAGATGGGGATCGCAACACGGCTTTTTTCCATAAAAATCATAAAAGGAAGCGCTCCAAATTCGCCATTTCTTCCATGGTCATTGGTGATGCTTTAACTGAGAATGCAGATGATATTGCGAGTCATGTCATTGATTATTATAGGAATTTATTCCAGGCTCCTGCGGATACTCCGGACTTCTCTGCCTTGGATTTTATTGCTCCGGTTATTACGGGTGAGGAGAATTTGATGCTCACTCAGACGCCTGGTGAGGACGAAATTCACAAAGCGGTGATGGATCTCTCGGCCGACAGCTCACCTGGTCCGGATGGTTTCGGAGGGCATTTTTATCATAAGTGCTGGTATTTTATCCGCTCTGATCTCTGCAAGGCAGTTCAACATTTCTTCATTCATGAGCATATGCCAAGGGGTATTAACAACAATTTTATCGTGCTTATTCCCAAAAAAGAAGGGGCTGCCCGGGTCGAAGATTACAGACCGATCAACCTCTGCAACTTTCTGTTTAAAATCGTTACTCGGATTCTTTCGGATAGGCTCAGCCCTCTCCTTGGCCGGCACCTTAGTCCATTGCAATTCGGATTTATTCCAGGGCGTAATATTCACCATTGCATATCTATTGCGTCTGAATGTTTTAACAGTTTGGGCAGCTCTAAAAAGGGAGGAATCGCTCTCAAAATTGATATCACAAAAGCTTTCGACACGGTGCGTTGGGATTTTCTTTTGGAGGTCGCGCATCGATTGGGATTCAGTATTAAGTTCATCGTTTTGGTCCACTCAATACTCTCTTCGGCCAAGGTTTCGGTGCTTATTAATGGTACACCTCAAGGGTTCTTCTCATGTGGCCGTGGGGTTCGCCAAGGTGATCCCTTGTCTCCTCTTCTCTTTTGTATGGCCGAGGAAGTTCTTGGATTATGGATTCAGCGCCGAATTCTAAGTGGGGATATCCAGCTTGCCTCCGCCAGTAGAGCATGTCGGCTTCCGCCCTTCCTATTCTATGCCGATGATATTGTTTTCTTTTGCAAAGGCGACAACCGGTCTATTTACAACATTCACGACGTGCTTGCTAGATATGCAGCAGTTTCTGGGCAATTGCATAATCCTAGCAAGTCCAGAATTTACTTTGGCAAATATGTGAATCCCAGTCTTAAGCGGCGCATCCTTGCCGATCACAACATTCCACCGGGCATTTACCATTTAAGTATCTTGGTTGCCCTATTTTTATTGGTTCGCCGAAAAGTCAGTATTTTCGGGAGTACACTGATTCGATCCTCCAAAAATTTAGCCGCTGGAAGGGCAGTGCTCTTTCCATGGCAGGGCGTATTTGTTTGGTTAATCATGTGATCATTGCATCCACAGTGCACTCGATGATGATTTATAGATGGCCTCGTTCTCACACCAAACGTATTGAAGCTGCGTGCCGAAACTTCATTTGGTCTGGGGATATCAATAAGATTCACCATTTTACTGTAGGCTGGAAGCGGATTTGCTGCCCTACTACGGAAGGGGGGCTTGGTATTCGATCGCTGCGCACAGCAAATGAGGCCTATCTCATGAAGCTGGCTTGGGACATCCTCCAGGATCATCCTTCGCTTGGATTTCTGAAGGGCAGATGGTTCCTTAACGGGGCACCTCGGAACACTTATCTTTCATCCTCTATCCGCTCCCCCTGCCTCGACCATGCCAGGCGACTGCTTGATGAAGAGGCCTGGATTGTTGGAGCGCAGTCTAAAGTTCGCTTCTGGTTAGATAATTGGGCGGGATGCATCATTGCGGATGTGGTGGACATCCCAGCGGACCTAAGGGAGTGTTTTGATCAACCAATTAGTGAGTATTTTATTAATGGCGAATGGCATTTCACGGCAAATTTTGTAGGCAATTTTCCTAATCTTATTCATGCTATTCTGGGAGTTCGTATTCCAGTTAGTGTGGCAGACCGAAGAGTTTGGACTAAGACCACTCATGGGAATATTACC